>JAZKJV010004724.1:0-600000 GCA_037367405.1 Ottelia alismoides | reverse complement strand
GGACCTTAGGCCTTGTCTTCAAAGCATACATTTTAAACATACTCGAGTCATGTACTCTCATCTTCTAACATTCAATGAAGAGGGTGTCTCAAGAGTTCAACTCCATTCTTTTTGAAAGGATAGAAGAACTGTTATGCACACTTATACTTCACCGGACCAACCTTACGCAACATTGATAAGTAAGATCGTTTTGTTGTACCTCATACTACATTGCATATATTTTGAAATGGTGAAGATTTTATTTCCTGTATAATTATTGTACGAGCACCCGTATTGTGGGAGCCCTTCTTTCATATTGGGAAAAAGTTTGATTCTATAGTTTTTTAGAACTGCAACATTTAACTAAGGAGTTGCCCTTGTGTGATTCGATATGTTTAAATGTTAGGATTATGGTAATATTAGGATTAGGAAACCTAATGGGATAAGACTCCTAATCCTAAGAGTAGTTGAATTGTATTCTATTTATAGTCTTAATGACAATATGACTATAGGATTGTAATTGGGTTATATATAGAGGGGATGTGAGCATTGCCTCCATACCACCACAACAATGTAACCCCTAAAGAGAAGGGGGGAGAGGGAGAGAAGCAAAGAGAGAGAGAGATGGAACAGAGATAGTTGCACTCGTTCTTTTTTTAGTGATCTTTCTTCTCTGGTAGTCGTGAGAGGTGACCAACCACCTTCATATTTGATTGCCTTTTTTCACAAGATTCCGTGGTGGTGATCGATTGCGCATCTGCATCTGTATCCGGTGTTCGATTCCCAACAACATATATGTGAGCGAAGACGATACCGAAGGGTCATATCCCATCAACATGTATCAGACCCGCGTCGGTAAGAGATCACTGGACTTGAAGGGAGGGCGAATTCTCCACGAGGAAGGCTTTCATAGCGTTATCCCATCAACCGCGGCTGCATTCGGACCCCTTCTACCTTGATTGTAGATTACTTTGGAAGTTGAAACTCCTGGAGAGGGTGGTCATATTCATTTGTCTCTTTTGCAGGGGGAGGATTTTAACGCGGGATCGCTGCGGCAGACTTTTTGGTGGCGTTTCCTCCGTGGGTTGTGCTCTCTGCGGCGATGACGTGGAATCATTAGATCACCTCTTCTTCGCTTGCCCGATCACTGCAGGCATCTGGGAGGAGGCGATGATGGCTTGGATCAATACTTCAGGCCTGGACGATTTCTGGGTGTCCATTCGGTCGAACAAGGACAGGGAGCGCATGGATTTTTGGGTCTCTTTGCTTGCATTTGGGCGATTTGGCTGGAGCGTAACACAACAATTTTCAGGGGCCAGAGATTCTACAAAGAAAACATATTGGCTCATGCGGGTAGTTTAGCTTGCGACTGGTCGATGTTGTAACCTGCGCTTTCGTGTATGTTGGGGATCGTTTGGATCCGGTCTCTTCCCCTTCTTCTCCTACTCTTGTTTCTTTTTTTGTAATTACTCTTCTCTTTTTAATAAAGTGCTGGGGCGAACACCATGCCGTGTCTCCCCCGAACCGTTAGACTTCAAAAAAACATGTATCATCGCATAGTTGGTACCACTTTCGTTTCCATCAACTGGTATCAAAGTCGAGTTCAGCGTGGTTGAGGGGACATGATACGACAGATCATAGCAAGGATCGATGTTGATGAGACGACGTGAATGCAACATGTGCAATCCTCAGAAGCCGTGATATGGTTGTCTCTTGGATAAATTGCCTAGAGGCGTCGAAGAATACAACTAAAGGCGTTGACACCCAGTAACGGGTGCATCACCTAGAGGCTGTGAGTTCCTACTAATGAGACTCGCAAATGACAAGGATGGCGTAGTACAAACTTAAGACGATGAAGAGATTGTGATAGAATTCAACTCAAGGAGGAGATTGTTATAATGATACTCGTATTAGGATTAGGAATCCTAGTGGGATGGGACTTCTAATCCGAAGAGTACTTGAGTTGTATTTTATTTATAGTCCTAATGGGAATAGGCCTATAGGGTTGTAATTGTGCTATATATAGAGGGGATGTGGGCGTTGCCTCCATACCACCACAACAATGTAACCCTTGGAGAGAAAGGGGAGAGGGAGGAAGAGAGAGAGAAAGAGAGGATGTTGGAACAGAGAGAATTGCACTCGTTCTTCTTTAAGTGGTCTTTCTTCTCCAGTGGTCGTGAGAGTTGACTGACCACCATTTATATGATTGCCTTCTTTTTCATGTGCTTCTGTGGTGATGATCGATTGCGCATCTGCATCTGTATCTGGTGTTTGATCTCTAATAATAGGTATCTAAGCGAAGATGATACCAACGAGTCATGTCCCATCAGCAGGTATCAGAGAAGAGTTTGTACCACTTCAATTCCCATCATTAAGTCCCGAGTTGGGACAACTATGAACGAAGCTTTTACCAGATTTGGATTTCTGCATAAAAATGCATGTTTACATATGTGATTGCTTGATTATATTTGAGATCGAACAATGATGCTTTTGGTTGTTTTTTGTTGCGATCCATGTGCTTAAGGAGACGTTATTAATCCATTAACTAATATGCTAGTATTAATCAATTTGATTGAAATATCAGTAATAGCATGCATAGACATTTCAGAACAACATAACCTAGTTATTGTAGTTTATCTTCGCAATAGAGTGAGAAATTATGAGGTAGAAAATATTTCTTACTACATTTAAGTTTGAGATGAAGAAATCATATAGAAGACTCACGAAAATCATCCAAGCGATCCAAAAGCAAAGAAAGTCTAAGACTCGAATTGTTGCAATAGAATGAAATAGCAGAGCAAAGAATGTCACTGTATCGATATCGATAAAATATAAAAATTTAAAGACACTCTAAAAATAATCCATTTAAATATCAAATATTAAAATGACAATCTCAAAAAATCCATTTCATCAAAATAACCTGAGATATCATTATTTCGGAAGACACATGACGAAATTCCGAAAAACGATAGTAGGGATATCTCTATTACTCATCTCAAGAAGCGAAAAATATTGTAAAACATCCTCACAATTTATAATATAATTAAGATCCAGAAATTATATAACATGGTTCGATTCAGTACAAGTTTTTTTTATAAAAATTTTATTTTATTAACTTAGTTTATAACATAGAAAGTAATTATTTATTTTACGGTACAAGATCCATAGCAAGTCAAATCTTTGATCAACTATGATATACGACATGTTGTATATGGTCATATATCAGTTACCCCACAGTAAGTCGATCACTAAAAGATACTAAATATGAGGATGATGGACAGTGATGACAACAATGATATACGAGATGGATGAGATAATGATTATGATGTAGATGATGATGACGACGACAATTGACAACAATGTGGCAAGATGATAATCATGATCATGGTTTATCATCTCTTATGGAACCTATTGCAAACAAGAATTCTTTGAATGCTTATGATCAAAATAATGGATATGAAGGAATATCAATGGAAAAGCTACAAGATACTTTAGAAGAGGAAGATGAGTTGCAAACGTGAATGAAGTTAGAGAAGACTGTTTTCATGAAGTTCCCCAACAATCTGATAATTCATGAAGAAAATATTAATTAAATTTAGTACATACATCTGAAAGAAGACTTAAAACAAGAGTTGCAGAGATGGATTCTAAGAAATTGTACGTGATTAAAGAAAGTTGCTTCAAAGAAGCATCTCTTTATAACATGTATAGTAGTGATGATATAAAGGCGAGTCATTTCTTGATTTTAAATGCTTCAGTTGTGCGTTAGTACCGGAGACATCCCAAAACAACTTTCTATTTTATCATCACTCCTGCTATAGATCAGGCTCCAAAGAAAGTGTCCACTACAGAGGTTCTTATACACAACACTCTAATACATGTCGAGCATTAACATCAAATAAAAGATGACTGTTAACTGACATCTTAAGTGCCGACTTAATAACCATCATTCAAAATCGACATCTCAAATGTTGATTTTAGTAAGAGCCTCGAAATCGATGTTTGAAACACCTCCCATGCACCTTTAGCTAAAATTAATAATCATATGGCCCCTTATCCAATATTTAAACATAGCATGCTTGAAGAAAAACATATACCTAGTACAGTAGACTAGAATTAGACATTCTAAATTCACATCCGTTCTGTCCTTCCTTTCTTCTCCATTGTAGTGAGAATGCAACACTATTTTAGTTGTTCTCTACTAAGCATAAAGATGGTAGATATGTCATCCTTATACCTTCTCCACATTTCAACTCCCATTCCGTTGATATCGCTTCTGATTATTGACTAAATTGTTTTTTTTAAAGAAGAAAGAGGATCCACCATATAGATGTGTGCTCCTTCACCATTTATTACCTTGAAAAGATGTTTACAAGCCGTCTTTAGGCGACGACAAGAAATAAAGACAGATTACATCACCCAACCCTCAGTGAGCGCCTTACCATGCGCCAATACATTCTCACTGTACATTTTGTCCCCACGGAACACCACACCATTCCTGGGAATCCAAATCCAATTTGCCAAGAGGACCACCAGCACCCAGATTGTTCCCTTTCCATGCCCCTCCAATTCTCTCCAATGGAATCCTATAAGCCATCCATATTGTCAAAATGCACCACCTGATTCCTTAAGATGGACCAAGCCTCCACAGAGCTGATGCACCTGAAGAATAAGTAATCCATATTTGCCACCCCCATAAGACACCGTAAGCACAAGGAATTGGCGTTTACGAAGAAATGTGTATCCCGGTCCCTGATCAAAAGCCGACCTCTTTTACACAACTACAGAAATATCTTTACTCATATCGATACATTCCAGACCCAAACCCTTCTGCAGTCTGCATCTGGGCCTCCCGAGACATAAGTATGGGGCCCTTTGAGGACCTTGTAAGCTTTCCCAACCGAGAAACTCGCATCCTGCAACACCAATTCTCTGCCCTCAGAGAGAGCAGCCATGTTCCAGAGTCACCTACAACCACCCCAGCTCCTCCACCTTTTGATTGGAGAGGTCAGAGCGGAAATATGGAAAGAAGTCGTGACCATCCCATACCTCAGCCACACATGCACCTAGATTTGTAGCAAGGGACATCAGCCTCGGGAAACACTCACCCAGAGCGCCACCTTCCAAACATTTGTCAAGCTAAAAGCGAAAAAACATGACCCGTCCCCTAAAATCGGTCTTAAAAATCTCCTACGCTAGACCACAGATTCCTCTCCATAAGAAGGATGGAGCAAGATCCAGATCATTAGGGTTGGGAAAGATGACTGCCACCCCGTAGATCCGTCGGAGAAAGGTGCAAACCAAACTCCCAAAATCACCCCAAATCCGGGTGATCCATTTGCAAGAAGAGCCTTGTTTATCTCTTCTAAAGCTCCGAACACCAAGTCCCCCATCCACCTTGGCAGAGGCGTCTTTCAATCAACAAGGGCGACACCACCAGTATTCCCCAAGGAAGTCCGAAAGAACCTTCTCATTAGGCCTTCAAGCCTCTTCCTCACCCCCGCCGACAATAGCTTTGATGATAGAAAGAAAATTGGAATGGTAGATGTTAGTAATGTACCCAAAGGTTCATCACTATTATTCTTGTAACCCCGTTGGGGCACTTATGTGTTTTCTCCCTTGTTGAGCTCTCTAGGGTTTTATCCTATATAAGGACCCCTAGACCTTCATAATAAGACAAGCTATTTCATTCTTTCAATTTTCTCCACATGGTATCAAAGCGGTGGTCCTATACCGGTGCTCTGACCTAATTCCTACACACCATCGTCAGCCTCCTCCCGCACCTATAGTGGTAGTCCGACACCCCACCTTTTCCTTTTCACGCCTCCAGCAGCGGTCCGGACCACCCACCCCATCCTCTCCCTCTCACGCTCTCCCTCCCCCGCCTAGGCGGTGGCGCTCTCCCTCCAGAGGCGATGCTCCGAGACTCCAAGCGTCGCCTGCCTCCCGCGTCACCAGCGGTGCTACATGCCTCCACAGGCACTCCCAGGCTCTCCGGCGACACCTCCCGACGCTTCTCCACCCACCAGCGCCCTCTAGCGTATCTTCATGTGGCTCCTGCAGCTTTGTTCCGAGCTCTAGGAGTCTTTGCGCCTTCAGCCGAAGCTGTCTACGCCTCTGTCACACGCTCTAGGCCCTAGGGCACTACTCCCTATTTTGTGTGTCCATTCTCTTACGATCGGCCTCTTCATCGATGCAATGCTAAGCCTTCATGATGCTTGGTTGATTAAAATGACATGAATTAACGAGGTCACTTTTTCTTGACCAGTGCTGCCACCATGGCTTCTGTTGATCCCAAGCCTCTATACCCAACTTCTTATGTAATGGTCCAAGGTACGTCTATCAAATTGAAGAGCTCCGAGAACTATGTACCATGGTCTCGATCATTCAAGGTATTTATTGGTGGTTAGCGAAAGAATTGTCCTCAATAAAGATCCACCTAAGGAGACGGACAAGGACTATGATACCTAGTATGTGGAAACTGTCAGGTGATTACATGGATGACCAACAGTGTTGATCCAAATATAGCTTCAAATATTCTCTACAAAGAGACGACAAACAATGTAGGAGAGACTTGAGAATACTTACTCCCAAAAGACAACCAATTCCAGGTTTTCCGATATCTACACACGAATTTGGTCTACAAATTAAGGAGATACATCCTTAATTGAATACTACCGACTCCTTTCCGGCATGTTTGAGGAGCTTCTTATCTTCCAGCCTGCTTGCAGCGATAAATAGATAGGAGAACGCACACAGTGGCAAGTATATCGGTTCTTATCAGGATTACATCCGCGATACAAGCTGGCGAAGAATCAATTTTTTACTGTTGCATCCCTACCTACTCTTGAGACCATCTTTGATCGACTATAGAAACTTGAGTCTCCTTCACCCCGTCTTTCTACTGAGACTACTGCACATGTTGTTAGGGGACGATCCAACTACCAAGGGGGCATAGACGTGAATTTGGTTATGGTTGTGGCCGTGAGTTCGGACGAGGACGTGACTCAAGACGCAGTTGTGATCTAACTACTGCTCGTTATCCAGCGTGTACACATTGTGGATGCCTGAATCATCCGTCAGAACGCTGATGGGCAAAGTTTGGCATGCCTCATAATGTCAACAATATCTATGAGACAACCTCCTATGATGGAACCTATGATGTTGTAGATGCCTCTCATATTCAGCCTTCTGGTGACAGTCAGACTTCTTTTATTGCTTCTGAGTACGCTCAACTTCGACAACTGCTGCATAACTCTGCCATTGACATTGTTGCTTCCGTTCCTATGTCTAGTCTGGCCACTACATCAGGTATAATTGTCAGCTCTGCCTCTACATCTATTCATGTGTGGATTATTGATCTGGTGCCTCAACTCGTCTGACGGGAGAAGATAGTCTTCTCACTTCCTCACAGTCGTCTTCCATTGTGATGACTGTTCGTGTTGCAAATGGAGCCCATTCACCTATTACTATTGTGGGCACTATGGAGTTTTCCTCAATACTGACTTACTGGAGTTCACTATGATCCTGATTTTCCTCTCAGTCTATTATTTGTCCACAAGTTGTGCATTGAGCTTAACTGTCGAGTTATATTTGATGAGTTTTGATGTTATTTTCCAGACATCCGGACAAGACATATTTTTGGTGGGGGACATGAGAAGAGCAGTCTCTATTATCTTGACATCCCATCTGATTCTGATTTTACTGGTGCTTCGTCAATCTCTGTCAATCCTCTTCTCTAGCATCTTCCTCTCGACCATCCGTCTACCAAGGCTCTCTCTTTAATGTTTCCCGAACTCTCTAGGATTAAGCCTTTTGAGTGCGAGGCATGTAAGTTCAGGAAACATCATCGAGCGATGTTCCATGCTCGTACTAAATCTCGTCGCGAAGTTCCATTCTCTTTAGTCCATTCTGATATTTAAGGACCTTGTCCGGTCCGTACTCTGAGTGGACATAAGTATTTTGTCATTTTTTTATGATTATATTAGGTTGTCTTGGGTCTATCTTTTAAAAGAGCGTTCGGAGATTAATAAAATTCTCAAAAATGTTCTTTTTATTATGTCAAGAATATTTTCTCCACTGGTATACAAATTTTCCAGTCTGATAATGCCTTGGAATTCACTCAACATGACCTAATGAATTTCTTTGCCTCTCAAGGTACCCTACATCAAACCTCCTGCCCATATACATCCCAACAAAATGAGATAGCGAAGAGAAAACTAAGACATCTCCTAAATATTGCATGTTCCATTCTTACTCAGATGAAAGCTCCCAAGACCTATTTTGGTGATGTCGTTCTAACCGTCGTTCATCTTATGAACAGAATTCCATGTACCAACCTAAATGGATCAACCCTCTTCTCTCTACTTTACCTAACTGAGTCATCCTTTCCTCTTCCCTTGCAAATCTTTGGATGTGTGTTTCGTTCATAATTTTCACACTACATAGAAGCTTTCCCCTTGTGTAATAAAATGTGTCTTTCTTGGTTATTCTCGCACTCAAAAAGGGTACATGTGTTATGAACTAACTGGACATCGCTATTATATTTCTGCAGATGTAACATTTTTTGAGCAAACCAATTTCTTTAATCAATCTATTACAGATATCCCTCTGCATCTCCCACCTCATCCATTATCAATAAGCTCAGACAAATAGCTTCACCACTAGATGTTCCTTTACCTATTTCTTTATTATATGATGATATGCCTTCTACAAATGTCTCCTCCACTGTTGTCTCGAATGCTCATCAAGAGCTTCCAATTTCTCTATGCAGAACTAAGAGGCAATGTACTTCTCATCCCATATCTCATTTTACTTCCACTGCTAGTTTATTTTCCACTAACAGACAGTATGTAGATATTCACATGACTATTTCTATTCTGAGAGACCACCATGGTGCTTTGCAGGATTTAGGATGGCGAAAGTCCATGGAAGAAGAGATGGATGCTCTAATTTCCAGGAGGACATAAAATTTAGTGAGTGTCCAAAGGAGACTAGACCAGTGGCGTGTAGATGGGTTTTCATGACCAAGCAGTCACCATATGGGTCCATTGACAGATTAAAAGCTCTCCTTATAGCTAAGGACTTTACACAGACATATGGAGTGGATTACTTTGAGACATTCTCCTCGGTTGCACGAATGGGGTCAATACGGACTATACTTTCAGTGGCAGCTAATAAGACATGGCCTATCTTTCAGTTAGGTGTGAAAAATGTGTTCCCATATGGCGACCTTGATGAGGAAGTGTACATGATGCAGCCCCGGGTTATGAAGTCGAGGGGGAGTGTGTATGTCGACTTCGTAAGGCAATATATGGCCTAAAGCAGAGCCCAAGGGCATGGTTCGACAGACTTAGTGTGGAGATCAACACTCTTGCCTTCAAGAGAACAACATCTGACTATTCTATGTTTGTCAGAAAATGGACAATTGGTATTGTTATACTTGCAGTCTATGTGGATGATATGGTTGTCACAGGTGATACTAATAAAGGGATATTAAATAAAGGGATAATAGAGACCAAGGCCTTCCTCCAGAAGGTGTTTGTTACTAAGGACCTTACACCACTGCGCTATTTCTTGGGAATAGAAGTACTACGCACTATAGAAGGTCTTCATTTCTCATAGAGGAAATACTGTCTGGACTTTCTTACTGAAGCCAGATTACTTGGATGTAAACACTCTGATATTCCTACAGATCCAAGGAAACACTTCACATTCTTTGATCCTATCTTCGAAGATGTTACTCTATACAGAAGCTTGGTTGACAAACTTCTTTACCTTACTATCACCAGACCGGATATTTCTTATGCAGTGAGCAAAGCTAGCCAACATATGGAGCAACTTTGTTATAATCACCGGCAGAATGTTCTTCAGATTCTACGATATTTGAAGGAATCACTCGGGCATGGCCTCTTCTATGAGGCAAATGGGTACATCGATGTTATTGCATATGCTGATGTTGATTACGCAAGTTTGCCAGAGGATCGGCGTTCCACTGCAGGATATGCTATGATGGTTGGAGGAAACCTTATTACTTGGAGATCACATAGTTATTAACTTTTTTGCAAGAACACGATATTGTTGTCACTACTCATATTCCACTATAATGTGACAACAAATCTGCTACATACATTGCCACAAATCATGTGTTTCAAGAGCGAACCAAGCATATAGAAGTTGACTGCCATTTTGTTCGTGATGTTGTCTAGAGTGGAAGGATTACTACTCCTCGCATCAATACAGATCTTCAGCGTGCAAATATGTTCACAAAGGCCTTACACAAGAATCGGCTTTCCTGAATTGTTTTGAAATTGGGCATGACTGATAAATATGCTTCAACTTATGGGGGAGTGTCAGTAGTTTACCCTACGATTCATAACTATTATTCTTGTAACCCCGTTGGGGACGCTTATGTATTTTCTCCCTTTTTGAGATCTCTAGGATTTTGTCCTATATAAGGACCCATAAACCTCCAGAATAAGACAAGCTATTTCATTCTTTCTTTGTTTTCCACAGTAGAAAGGATCGATTTCAGCGGTACCAGCCTTCCATCTCTGGATAAACACATGTCTTTCCATCCCGCTAGTTTCTGCTCCATCTTCTCAATCACAGAACCCTGGTCCTCCAATCTCATCTTACCGACCACCAAAGGAATGTCAAGGTACCTAATAGGAAGGTGGCCACACAGTGAACATAGCCAGTCCTCACAAGTCGTAGTGTCCGCCTCCGACATTCCAAAGGTGATGAACTCTGATTTCTCCCTGTTGATCCTCAATTCTGACACCATCACGAACAAGTCAAGGATTACATATACATCATGACAAGTCATTGGAACTCCCTCCACAAAAAGAATCGTATTGTCAGTGTACTAGAGTATGGGGATAAAAATCTCCTCCTTCGAATAACCTCGAAAGAAACCTCGGTTATATCTCGTTCCACCATGATCGACAACGCATTGATGCAGCACGAAGAGATACCAATTTGGGTTATGTTGACCCAATTTAAGAAATTATTCCAATATTCTTCAACTTAATACCGATGTTTAAACAACAATGACAAACTCATACATTCATAATATCAGAACCAATACGATCAAGGCAATGGAGTATTGTATAATTGATATATTTCCATCTTTAGACATAAACAATCTTCAACTATAACGTCTTCAAGTTTGACGACTCCTGTTATACCATGTACAACTCGACTATATAACTACATGGATGATAATATTGAATTATCCAAAAGCATAAACCATCACGGTAGAAAGGATATCTATCTGATACCCACCTTTGTGACATCGCTAATAGAATTCTTCCTCATATCACTCCTTTATTTAAAAGGAATATAGATCTTTATTATCGACACATCTCACCTGCAATATCCCTCGAGCAATTAAAATACAAATTGTTCAAGATTTCCTAGGATATTAATTTTCTAAAAAAGATATGTAGAGTTAAGGATTATAAAACATGTAGGAGAGCCCGGCGATATAATCCACACAAAAAACATTATCAAATTAAGATTTATAAGTGGAGTGTCTAAGTAAGGCCATGTAGGGATGATAAGTTGAGGAGGGGACGGGCATGTGGCCGGCAAGAATGCAATACATACCAGGTATCTGAAGGTAAATGAAGAGGAGAAAGAAAGGGTGGTAGGATTTAAGGCTTCCGTTAGATGGTGGTTCCTCTCCAAATCCATGGAGATATATATAGGGTCATTCACCATCTCGTTCATCCAAATCATAAACGCCCACATTCATTCTAGATTTATTCCCATAAATCCCAATATTCATTTCGGACATTATTGTCATAATAGTATTTTTATTACGATTATGATTTATCCATTATTATAGATATTTGTAACCAAAATCTTGACCATTGAGGTCAATATTTCTAACATCTCCCACTTTTACCAATGTGTCAAGATTATTCTATACTCCCACTATTCATGAGATGTGTCTGACTTCATGGAGAAAGAATTCGAGGCTCATTTTTATGAATACGTCACTTGACTCAACTATTCCTGAGTCCCATCAAACCAACATGTTTGATATAAACTCCTACTTGCATTCCTTTTATCATGGAATCTGCAAGCATATCTTCTGTAGGTAAATATGTTACCTTAATTTCTTGCTTTTATACACTATCTCTTATATAGTGATATTGGATCTCAATGTGTTTCTTTTTAGAACAGTTTGCCACGTTGTTAATCAAACTTATTGCTGCTTGATTATCACAGAAAACTTCGATTGGTTCTTTTGCCAATCCGAGGTTTAAATTCTCTAGGAAACGTCTGATCCAGACTGCATTCATAGAAGCTGTACTACATGCAATATATTCAGCTTCTTGTGTGTGTCTTGACACACAACCTTTTTTCTTGCTTCCCAAGAAATAGCTGCACCACCCAGCATGAATAGATAACTCGATGTAGATTTCCTATCATTCATATCCCCTCCGAAATCTGCATCAGAGTGTCTAGCAACTTCAAGTGATTATGCTTGATAGACAAGCTTGAGGCTAATAGTTCCTTTTAAATACCTCAATATTCTTTTTACAGCTTCTCAATGTTCTTGTCCAGGATTACTTTGGTATCTACTCAATAAACTGACTGGAAAAGTTAAATCAGATCTTTTTTATAACATTGCATACATCAAACTTCCTACCGCTTGAGCATATGGGACATTCAGTGATTTCTAAACTTTACCCGGTCATTGATTTTTACTTAATCGTTTTCCCATAATCATTGATGAAGCAAGAGTGCTATTCTGCATTCCAAATCTCTTTAGTATAGTATGCAAATATTTTTCTTGATCCAAACTCAATGTTCTTGAGTTTCTGTCTCTAGTGATCTAAATACCAAGAACATAGGATGCTTCCCCCATGTCCATCTAAAATTCTTCACTCAGTTTATGCTTAACATCATTAAGCATATCTATGTCATTTCCTGCGAGAAAAATATCATCCACATATAATGAAAAAATTATGAACTTGCTCCCACTACTTATGACATATACACAATTACCTAATTTTTTGCCACAAAACTGAATTGGATAATTGTCTTATGAAATTTGAGATACAATTGTCGCATCCATTGTTTCATACCATACAAGGACTTCTTTAACTTACACACTTTATTCTCTTGTCCTTCTACCTGGAAACCATCAGGTTGGTGTATGTATATTACTCCACCCAATTCTCCATTGAGAAAAGTTGTCTTCACATCCATTTGGAATAATTCCAAATCCATACATGCGATTAGTGCCAAAATCATTCTTATTGATGCAAATTTGGCTATTGGATAATATGTTTCCTGAAAATCAATTCCAGCCTTCTGTGTATAATCCTTAGCAACTAATTTTGCCTTAAACTTATCAATGGTACCATCAACTTGGTACTTTTTCTTAAACATCCGTTTGCATCCTATGGACTTTCTATCTTCTGGTAAGTCACATAGTTCTCAAACATCATTCTTTTCAATCGAGTCTAGTTCTTCTCTCATGACCATTATTGATGATTCTAACTCAAGCGAAGCCATCGCTTCATTGAAAGATATTGGATCTGTATAATCCATAATATCATCATCATCAGTAAAACATGAAACCTCGCATGAGTACAAGTAATAATCACCCATCCATGTAGGTTGTGTTCTGGGTCGCTTGTTGTTAGTAACATCAGTGGCTTCACTAGGCTCCCCTATCTCTTCTGGAGGTTGATGATCATTCATAGGTTCTACTTCCATCTCTACTTTTGGATGAACTATTTCATCCCCTCTATTTTGATCTATTTCTGAGTCGATCTGATCATAAGAAACGAGTAAAGATTCTGATTCCTCTGTTCCTTGTTGCTTTTCTTCGCGATTTTCTAGAAAAGTAGCATCACAACTTTCTATCAAATTTTTTTCTTTGTGGAAGAACCTATAACCTTTGTATTTTTCAGAGTAGCCTATGAATCTACATTTTATTGTCTTAAAATCAAGCTTATCTCTAAGCTGATTTGACACCATAACATGTGCTATGCATCTCCATTTTCTGAGATGATTTAATTCTGGCTTTTGACCAGTCCATACTTCATAAGACGTAGAGTCTACTGATTTGGTAGGGATTCTATTCTGTATATAATTAGCAGTCAATACATCTTCTCCTCAGAATTTCTTGGAGAGACCAGAATGAGATAGCATACATCTCATTGTATTCATAAGGGTTCGATTCTTTCTCTCAGCTATTCCATTTTGTTGTGGAGTATATGGCATTGTAGTTTGCCTACGAATGCCTCTTTGAGTGCAGTAATCATTGAACTCCTTTGAATTGAATTCCCATCCTCTATCAGTTCTTAACGCCGTAATCGGTCTACCCGATTTTTTCTCCACTTATATTTTATATTTTTTAAAGCATTCAAAGGCTTCGGCCTTTCTTTTTAAGAGATAAACATATGAGTATTTAGAATAATCATCAATGAATGTTATAAAGTATTATTTATTCCTGTGTGTACATACACTTAAGAGACCACCAATATCTGAATGAACTAACAACAACAACAACAAAGCCTTTTCCCACAATTAAGTAGGGTCGGCTACATGGATTCTTCGCCTCCATTCAGATCTATCTTGGGTCAATCTCGGACTTATATCGAAAAAACTAAGATCCCTTCGTATAGTCTCTTTCCAACACTTCTTGGGTCGTCCTTGCCCTCTCTTAGCCGGCTCAACATCCCACCACTCGCATCTCCTAACCGGTGCATCAGTTGACCTTCTATGCAAATGACCAAACCATCTTAAGCGGTTTTCTCGCATCTTATCCTCGATCGGAGCTACACCAACTTTCTTTCTGATTGCATCATTCCGAATCCGATCTTTACGTGTATGTCCACACATCCATCTTAGCATTTTCATTTCTGCTACAGCCATTCTCTGCACATGTCTATGGTTCACAGGCCAACATTCAGAACCATAAAGCATAGCAGGTCTCACGGCTGCTTTGTAAAACTTTCCTTTAATTTTTAAAGGAATTTTCTTATCACAGAGAATAGCAGAGGCTCGGCATTTATTCTATTAGTAACATCTCCATCAATTTACCCATCATGCTGCAAAATAGATCCCAGATATCTAAAAGAATCTCTCTTCTGAATGTTATCATCACCAATCTTCACCTCGATTTCTTCATCATTGATTCCATCAAAGGTGCATTCCATATATTCTGTCTTAGCCCTACTTATACGAAAACCTTTAGTCTCCAATTCATGTCTCCAAACCTCAAGCTTCTCATTTACTCCATCTCTAGTCTCGTCAATCAACACAATATCATCAACAAATAACATACACCAAGGTAACTCACCCTGAATGTGACTTGTCAACTCGTCCATATTTAAAGTAAAAAGAAATGGACTCAAAGCTGAACCTTGATGTAAACCAATGTTGATATCAAAATAGTCAGTCTTCCCCGTCGGGGTCCTTACATAAGATAAAGCCCTATCATACATATCCTTTATGAGATTAATGTATAGGACAGGTACTTGTCTCTTATCCAAAACTCTCCACAGTATCTCTCGTGGGACGGAATCATAAGCCTTCTCCAAATCAATAAAGATCATATGGAGATTCTTCCTTTTAGCTCTATAAATCTCCATTGTTCTCCTCAGCAAATGGATGGCTTCAATAGTTGAGCGACCTGGCATGAATCCGAATTGGTTTTCTTTTATTTGGAAAACTTGTCTCAACCTTCTTTCGATCACACGTCCCAAAATTTTCATAGTGTAACTTATCAGCTTGATACCTCTGTAATTTGAACAATTTTGAATGTCTCCTTTGTTCTTATAAAGAGGCACCACAATACTCCTTCTCCAATCTTCAAGCATTTTCTTGCTTCGCCAAATAACATTGAATAGATTCGTAAGCCAGGTCAAACCACGCTCACCCAAAACTTTCCATACTTCTATAGGGATGTCATCCGGTCCAACACCTTTCCCACGTCTCATAACCTTCAAAGCCTCCTCTGCTTCTTTGCTTTGTATTCGTCTATAGCATGCATGATTCAAGTAACTTTCACTACTAGCTAGATCACCCAAAGTGATCTCTCTATTTCCTTCTCCAATGAAAAGTTTATAGAATTATTGCTCCCATCTAGTCTCTATATCCTTCTGAGTAACAAGCACGTGACCTTCCTCGTCCTTAATGCATCTCACTTGAGAAAGGTCTTTGGTCTTTCTTTCTCTTGCTTTGGCCAACCTGAATATATCCTTCTGGCCCTCCTTAGAGTTGAGATTTTTATACAAAACCTCATAAGCTTTTGACTTAGCTTCGCTTACAGCCTTCTTTGCTTTCTTCTTCGCTATTTTATAGTCTGTGACAGTTTCCACTATTCTATCCTTAGACATAGCTTTAAAGCAAGCTCTTTTAATTTTTAGCTTCTCTTGCACCCCTTCACTCCACCACGAAGCCTCCTTTTGACCCGGAGCTCCTCCTTTTGACTCGCCTAGCATCTCTTTGGCTACCTTTCGGATACAAGATGCTACTGCCTCCCACATCTCGTTTGCACTACCGCTACAATCCCAAGATAAGTCTTCTAAAACCTTCTCCCTAAAGCTTGATTGCTTCAGCGGAAGATTCCACCACCTAGTTCTAGTGATCTTAGGAACCTTCCTTTTCTTTACCAGCCCTTTTATTTGTAAATCCAAGACTAACAAGCGATGTTGGGTTGTCAAACTCTCTCCAGGGATTACTTTGCAATCTTTGCAACATAACCGATCTCTTCTCCTCAACGCAAAGTAATCGATCTGTGTTCTAATTGAGCCACTCTTATAAGTAATTAAATACTCCTCTCTCTTCTTGAAAAGAGTGTTTGCTATGAAAAGATCATCTGCAGTTACAAAATCCAGAATGACTTTTCCCTCTTCGTTTCTATCCCCAAAACCATGTCCTCCATGCACACTTGCATACCCTGAAGCATCTTTTCCCACATGACCATTAAGATCTCCACCTATGCAAATCATCTCTCTGTGTGGGATTCCTTGTAAAATCTTATCCATATCCTCCCAAAAAGCTTGTTTAGTCCTTTCATCTAAAGCAATTTGTGGTGCATAAACTGAGATGATATTCAGAATTTCTTCTTCAAGCACCAGCTTTAGCAAAATAATCTGATCCCTAAATCTTTGCACCTCAACGACACAATCCTTCAAATCTTTATGAACAACCACTCAAACACCGTTTCTGCCCTTATCTTTACCTGAATACCAAAGTTTAAAGCATGTCTTCTCGATCTCCCTTGCTTTCTCTCCAACCCATTTAGTCTCTTGAAGACATAATATATAAATCTTCCTTCTTTCCATTGTATCCACTATCTCCATCGATTTTCTGAATGAACTAGTTCTAATAATTCTCTTAAACTTTGACCTCCAGAAAATGATTTTCTAGTCATTTTTCTAGTCAAGCAATGTTCAGAAAGCAATGTTCTTGCACTTGTTATATTAGATACCGAGTTCATTTTTATTATCTGATTGATTTTTGAGTTTCCTGGATATGCTAAAGATAATAATCAGATAGATGACACCCGATAATAATTCAAACTAACATTCATTGATTCTTCAGAGGTAATCACAGGAAGACAAAAAGGATCATGATCAGGTACAAACTTCCTCATGGAAAAGACTTTGTGATCTCGGCTAATGGAGACGCGATTATTATAGAATCTGACTTCAAAAATTTTCTTCTGAAGGACAGGTACATATATAAAATTCCGGTGAATCCCTGGAGCATAGAGAACTTCCTGCAGGATCATTACGCTTCCTTCAAGTTCTAACCTATATGATCCAACACCTTCCACATTGAGGTAGGTGTTGTTTTCCATATATATCCTATGTTCACCCTTCTTTAATTCCTTGAAGTCCACTAGTCCCTCTTTTGCTTTTTCAATGTGGTGAGTAGCACAAGCATCGATCCACCAGCCATCGTACTCAGTTATGAATGAGTTACATTCAACCACTATAGTAAATTCTGGCTTGTTAGGGTCTTTCTTTCCAAAACCTTTGGATGGGTCTGGCCTCTTTCCCAGTGGGCAGTCGACCTTGAAATGGCCAAACTTCTGGCAGTTGTAACAAGCTCCTCGTGGAATTTTCCCACGTCGTCCCTTGAATTGGTTTTTAGAGGGTCCTAGGTTCTTGCGATGATGTACAACATGCATTTCCTCCTGTTCAGCTCCATATACTTCAGTTTTCTTCTTGCTAGCAGCCAAGTCTTGCTCGATTGCCAACTGAGCTGGCAAATCAATAACCAACTTAATGGTCCCGTTAAGTCGTAATGTGGTGGCAGCCATATCAAAAGATGCTGGTAAACTATTTAGAATAATCACCACTTGCATCTTTTCCGAGATTTTTGTTCCCGCGACGGCTAGGTCCTTAGCCATGACAATCATTTTACTTACATGTTCAATTACACTATCAGATTCCTTCATCTTGCACGTATTGTACTTGTGCAAGAGAAGTTGTACGTTCACCTCCAACTTGGAGTTGTACTTTTCCTTAACAACATTCCACAACTCATAGGCATTTCCATAGTTTTCAAAAACTCTAATTAGATTATCTTTCATGTGAATCAACATGAAGCTACGAGCCTTTTTGTAATTCTTGTGCCATTCCTCATAATTTTTCTCGTAAGCTTTATTTCCTCCTCTGTGGCTTCTTCTAAAAGCTTAGGAGCAGTCACATCAATGACACTATCAAGATTGTCATGCATAAGTCCATATCAGATTTTTTGCTCCACATATCATAATTCACACCATTGAGACGTTCTAATTTAGCCAGTTCAGAGGCAATCAACTTGGCGGCCATCAAGATTAAATAATCTAAAGATAATTTGAAATAAAGTGTATAAGATATTTATCAAGCTAATAATAAAAAAAGAGGGTTACCAATAACAATTTCTTAAACGATAATCAAGTTTGGCAATAGACAACAAGCAGCAAGCTTTTACTATTTAATCAAAGCAATTCGTTGAGATTTAAAAAAAACTTGATGTAATGCAAGTTTTCTTAAAAAACATGGCCAATTAATAAGGAATCACGACGCCCAAAAAAGGCAGTAAATTGATTTAACGCTAAGGTTAAGAAAAGAAGATGATGCTATTTCAGACTGTGCACGAATGAGATAATAAGATTGATAGTTATCAAATCAGGCCAAAACAAATCAGCAATAAACTATTGATTTATCTCGTTAAAAAGATAGAAAAAGTTTTTTTAAAATTAAAAATATATATTATTGTAACCAAAGAAAAAAAAGGTTGAGCAATATATAGAACTAATGACAATGATTTTGCTATATACAAGATTCTGTACTTTTAAAATTTCTGTTCTCCCCGATTCTTCTAACAATTACTACAAAAAATATGGCTAAGTTTCCCAAAAAAAAGGAAAACACCTTTATACTAACAGTATCTGGAGATATGGGATCATAGTGCACGACAGTTTCTGTTTTATAACCGGCTCATGCTATGATCAATCAGATACATTTACATAACAACAAGAATCCCGTTATTATTGCAGCATCCTGTCTTTTGTACCCACTTGATATGGCGAAGCAGGTACACATAAAACTTTTGGTATTAAATTTTAAGTTAGCCTGTAGGTTCTACGTCAAGAGAGATAATGGTAACCATGCATCTTCTTCCAGTCTGCCTACTAGAATTTTAAGGGTTGTGATTTAAATGTGATTATTGGACTGCCACAGGCTACATGACCACAAAATGAAAATAAGAAGAGTTATATTTTTTGTGTTTTGATAAAAGAGAAGGGAAAGGGGAAGAGAGAATGTAGTTGGTGTAATACCCGCAATTTTTGATTTTCCTGAAGTCTTAAAATCTATTCAATATTATATTCAAAAGAAGCGTCTCGTCGCAAGCTTTCCAACGAGTCCAAAAATGCGAAATCCGAGTTCGGATGTGGAAGATATGCATGTTTTGGTGAAGGGGGTCATGAATATTGAGGGGATTAATGGTTACGGGATTAGATAAGTTAATTTCGAATTAAGGCTATTTTAGGGATCATAAAACTAGGTTTAAGTCCTAACCTATATTAAGACCCCCATCCTTCATCTCCCCTCATTCCCACCTCTTTCCAAACCCTAATCCATCCTTTTCTTTCTCCACAAGTCATCCTCTTATATTATTTTCCCATCTCCTTCTCCAAAGAACCAAAGGGAGAAAGGTGCAAGCTCCGTAGCCTCACGTCGAAAGGAAAAGAGGAGCTTCGTCACAAGGGAAAGGCATCTCTCTCATCGGATTCTTGATCGAACAATCAAGAACACGGATTGGAGGCGTACGCTAACATAGGTAACGGATCTTCGACTCCCTCTTGTTGTTGTATATCAAGATCTTTTCCATCGAATATATTCCTTGATGACTTGTACGAGTAGAATTATATGGATGTAACTACCTTTTTCCTAAAATATGTGATTACTTAGAAACCGAATGATAAACTGGATTTATCTGCTGGAAACATAACTAAGATCGGTTCCCTTACACCGTGATGATTATCCCTACACCATATTGATGCGAGGAGAACATTAACCCATTAGAATAGCCTTGGAGCCATTTGTTAATGTATGTGCATCTGTTTCTTTAATTTTCGTCGCCTACGGCATGATAGAAAATATCCAAGTCTGAGTACAGTACCCAACTGTGGATATTATCTAAATTGATTTGTAATTGTTTTAGTCTTAAATCATGATTTATGTTGGAACATCCTATAGGGATCAATACAAAAAATAATATGTGTCTAGTGGTACCCTTGTATCTTAGTCGTTTCACTTAAATTGTCCAACACGTATTTGTATGGATTTTATGTATACATACCATAAAGTTTTCATCCGAGAATTGACAAGGCAAGTTTCCTTTCTTTTTTTTACTAGTTAATTATGGTATATTGTCCCCTCCTAACAATATGTTATGTCCGGATCTTTCGTGGATTCTTGATTTGGAAACAAGTGTTTAAATTGAACGCATGATATGCTTCTTGCTTTTGTGGTAATCCCACATTTATATACAGTACGTCATAGATGTATGTATCACACAAGGTTTCTAAAATCCTTGGATCAACCGACACCTATTTATTGATGATGCTATGTATAATATAGATTAGGACAGAATTTCCATTTGGATTTCCTGGTGCATGTTACGGGTTTGATTTTTTAAGCACCTATCAGTAGCACCATCTAATGTATATGACAAATACATAGTATACGAATTAGATTCATCACTCATGTGCCTTTATGTTATTATAATTATTCAGCCTTCAGAGTTCCAGTTCGAAATATGTGAGATGGATTAAACAAAATTGATGAAGCAAATTGGGATCCGAGGGTCTTAGTTTGTAATGTTATTGTGTAAGAGGGGACAAGGGAATAAATACTACAAGGTGGATGCACACCCTTGTGGTCCGGTTGAGCCGACAGTGAGTCACCCCCATTCGAGGGGCATCATAGAATAGGGTGGTGGTAGGTACTCTGGTAGAATTGAGGTGGATGCACGCGTGCATTGTACCATACGGATCCGTTTTTGTTGCACTTTTAGGGAGCGAGCGAGACTCCTCCGGCAGACTCGATTGACAGGGTTGCGACTCATTGGACATATATGCCCGTCTCGAGTGTCAGAGTACTATCAACTAGACTAGATGAAGGATCGCGTTTGCGCACAGGTTTTTGGGTTGCACTTTAAATGATGTGTTGCAGGCTTCATTTCTAGTGTAATCTTTCTCCTTTGACAAGCGTGTCCGGGATGAGTAAATGAAATTATGGATTAAGATATGTCAAGGAATTGATTTTTGGTTACATAAAAGTTAAATGTCTAAATTATATATGATGGTATACTACTAGATGTTTTTTATATTGTCCTCCATTAAACTTGTTCAGTTACTGCATTTGCATTACCTACCTATATTCTTTTGATTTTATTTGTGTTTGTCCTTAATGGGTCAGTTGATTCATAAGTTACATTCCTTGGAAATCCAACAGGAACGGTAGATGAGGAGACTGAGGCTCACATCTTTGGTGGGGCATCTGCAGGACGTTGTTAAGGTTGAGGACTGGTTTCTTGGTAGCTGTTGCTATCCTTCATTTCCAAGTATTTATGATGTAATAAATGGACTTTGAGGATTTATTGCTATCCTTATGTGGACTTTTATTATCGATGGAAACTTAAATTTTCTTCCCTATATTTTTTTGTATAAATGGTATATCATGCAGATTGTCTATAATTGTTGTTCGGGTAATAATGTGAATGGGTGTTGAGATGCGCTCCCGTTGAGGCAGGACGTTTCAGTAGGCCGTTCTAATTTGTAGGTGAATGGGAAGGGAATGAAAGAAAGAAAATTTATAATAAATTATTTTCCGTATTTCTGGTAATATAATCATATTTTCTTTTATTATTAAAAGAGGATTAAAACATATGTTTAAAATTAATATAAAGCCTTAACGTTATCATGTACCCAATCCAAACACCTTGTTGCTTTTGGATCGAAATAGGTTAGAAAACTGCTATCATTTTTTTGCTGAAGTGGCAGATATAGTTTCCAGTCTTTAAAATTGCATTTATTCTCAACTAAAAGTTGACCATATAATCGACGGGATTCATTTCACAAAAAGAGAAGGTAAAACATGATCAAATCAAACGGATGTTGCACGATTTCTAATACTTCGATTTCCAATCAACTTTTGTTCAAAATCTGTGAAGAGAAAGATCGATTTTCTCAATCAACATCCTTTATAATTGGAGTGGGTGAATATGATTATCCTGGGACTGACAGAGCAAACGCAACCGTATATCGCCTTACGCACATTAATCACGAATTAGTACCAGAGCTCTATTTACAAAATCACACAAAACGACCAAAAACTATGGAACAAAGACCCGTCTCGATTAAAAGGAATTTCCAAACATATCTCACCTCGTCCTGCGGATCCATGCGGAGTTGGCGCGGGAGTACGCGATGCGGATGCGGCGGAGGAAAGAGAGAGCAACGATGCTGAGCTCATCGAGTAGGGCCTCTATGGCCTCCATGAACAGGCAGAGGATATGCAGGGGCGGGAGGTAGAGGGTCAGCAGCGCCGCCGAGAAGGTTAGGGCCATAGCAAGCTCCGAGAGGCAAGGCAGCACTGCCGTAAGGGCTACAGATAAAGCTGCTGCAGCGGCGGCAGCGGCTGCCATGGGATAAGTCTGGTGGTCTTGCCATGTCACAGAAGAGGGAGATCGGGGCGGGAGGAAGGTCCTTCCAAGGAGATCCCTGCTTGAGGGCTCGGGCTGTATTAGTTCGGGTTATTTGCATGCATGACTATTAAAACTACCTCTTCCTTACCTTTTTTATCTTTATTAAAATTACCTCCTCCTCACCTTTTTTTATCCGGCAAAAAAATGAATATATTAAACTGATAAGAACAGATACTAAAAAAAATGAATACATAACCATCAAAGAAAAAATCCTGCTTGAATAGCATCGAACAATATAACAACTAGTGCATACGCCATGCAAAGTGCGGGAAAACCACAGTAATGGTATGTATAGTGATCAAATTATTATTTTACTATGAAATACGTTTTTTAAGAAAAGTGTTCATTAGTTGGCACATTGTCAAGAGCTCCTACTGAATTTTTAGTATGATATAGATTTCATACTATAGGGGTCGGTCACACCAAATAATAGGGACGAAACTAGTCAGATATGTTTATGGATATAGAAATATGCATATCCTTAAACATTTGATATACAAGTACATACCTAGATAAAAAATATCGAGGGATATAAGAAATGTGTTAGCATATCTTTAAATAGGAACAGAAATATATAATAAATTTAACTAAATGTACATATTCAGGATGACCTAAACAAAAAATGGATATATCAAACATATTCATTTCATAACAATTATATCAAGAATGATGAATGGAATCATAAATACACATAGTTATAAGTAAATCTATGAATATGTGTGTGTGATGAACTGCTAAGTGGTTTGGTTAACATAGTCTAATTGTAGAATGATCACTTAGCGATCTATCAGAAATCGAGCCTGAATATCTTCGCAAGGAGGGGCCTGGTTGTATAATTTTTAATTGGGATAAGTCTAGTGTCAATCCCAAGTAAACGAGCTATCCTCGCAATCAATTAAGTTCTATTATCTTCATTAAGTCATTGTCAACCAATCTAAGTCAGACTAACAAAACAATACCATATAGAATATTGCATATGAGACAAGATGCATTTTTGTTTTGGTTCATGCAAGTTAATTAATAACAAAGGGACACAAAATGTAATTACATGTCATGCAACTACAAACACATGAATATATCCCTAAATCAATTCATTTATTGAGCAATAAAGATAAAGTTAATTGCATGATTCATTCATTGCTTAAAAATAAGTCTTTGTGTAGTCTAATAG
Organism: Ottelia alismoides; assembly: GCA_037367405.1. NCBI lineage: Eukaryota > Viridiplantae > Streptophyta > Magnoliopsida > Alismatales > Hydrocharitaceae > Ottelia > Ottelia alismoides. Next base: position 575,609 of record JAZKJV010004724.1, on the reverse strand, counting down.
CAATTAAATGAATAGAAATAAGACACATTCTATATTAAATTAAATGTCTGATTCTAAGTATCAAATCGGAATAAGCTATGTCGTTATCTAGACAATTAAATAAGCATTACGATAAAATTCAAATTACTGAAAAAGGAGTCCATATGGTCTCAAGATATAAGAAAAATAGTCCATGGGCATAAATGCAAATAAAAACATAATAAATAAATAAAAAACATTACATAAAGGTCATGATAGGGTCTTTTTTTGCAATATAGAAGAATGATCGGGCATTCCTTGTAGTTTATCAAGCATGTGGGGACCTAATTATAAATATCAGTAACCATCTGACCCTTGGCACAACCAGACGTGCCACATGAGTTACGTGTGGGAGGACCTGTAAACAATTTTGGAGAAGACAGTGGGCCTAGCTACAAATATCACGAGTAATGCGTGAAATGCATGTAGGTGGAGACTTGGGGTGCAGTTTACGACCATTGTAGGTGCCTTAGGCCATATGGGCGGCCCAAGGAGACTCGGGCGAAGCTCGGTCCCACTGAGCCTCTCGCACTTTAGATTGGCAAGGAGACACTACATCAATCGTAGGATGGACACCGGGAGGGTGCCATCCAATGGCACCTATAGTTCGATGGGGATGTTCCATGACGCAGATAGAAATTTGGCGAGGATGCTAGACCTCCTCTATGCTCCACTATAGTCCCTGAAGATTGGGGGACCCTCTTAGAAGGCCTGTAATGAAGCTCGGGAAATTGAGGAACGACTGGATGAAGGCTAGGGTTTTGGCCTTAGCGCATCACAAAAGCGTGAATATTGCATCGCATGCGATCAAGAGCGACTAGTCATATTAGTTGCTTGAGACAGCAGAAATTTAAAAATTTAAATATAAGAAACCATATGATTCGAGAACACTTCTGAAATCGTTTCAACAAAATCACAAACAAGTTGTAGGAATACTTGAAGCGTGATTGTGATGCCTTGTCTATAAAAGTAAGAGACCTCCTGTCTCATGTCCGATCTGACGAAGGTGGTACATGCGAGCGCGTGGATGAGATGCATGATTCTCGTAATACAAGTCGAAGATCCGGATGATGAATCTCCTTATTTTGTCTCATGAAATCCAGCATCTTCTTCATAAAGAATCTAATCTTCTCATTGCATCTAAATCACATTCAGATCAATGTTCGACATTTGGACTAAGATTAGACTACTAATCTTCTGAGAGGAATCACTAAAATCCAAACATGTTTCATCATTCCCTCCGAATAGAAGTGCCATGGCGATATAATCATTTATGATCACATCACCCTCGAGTATTCCTAATACTTGTACATCCTGCATGCTGGAAGATCTAGAATAAACACGAAGTTTTAGATTACATTTAGAATGCCTTCTTCAGGATTTTATCATTAAGTTTCTCATTTGGTCCTTAGGAGTTGGTATCAATCATATGCTTTCAAAAGCATATATCATACCAACAGATTCTTATCATGCTTCCAAAGCAAAGTGACCATGCATGGAATTTAATTGATCACAATATCTCGTGAGTGAGTTCATGTCTTTCGATTTAGTAGTGAACCTGTATGATCCCTTAGAGAGATTGTATTATTCATATGCCATTGTTTACATGAAGGATATGGTTAGATCCTCAAGCGCATCACGGAAGCGTGATCATCGTATCGGATACGACGAAGAACGACTAGTCGCACTAGTTGTTCTATACAGCAGAAATTAAAATTTTTTATGCGACGAAATCACATGATCCAATAACACTTCTCAGATTGTTTCGTCTGAACCACAAACAAGTATTAGGATTACCTCTTGAAGCGTGGTTGCGATCAAGTCTCTAAACGAAGAGACCTCCTGTCTCGAGTCCGATCCGTCGGAGGAGACGCTTGCGAGCGCGGGGATGAACCGCATGCTTCTCGCAATCCATGTTGATGATCCAAGCGGTGGATCTCCTGATCTCGACACACGAGATCCGACGTCTTCTTCACGAGCAAGGCACGTCGAAGTAGACGGAGTTCCACGAGCAAAACATCGGGCAGCATAACGACGGTGCCGCGGCGATGGAGAGCCTCTCTAGGGCATCCATGGTGGACGGCCATGAGAGGGAGAGAAAGATAAAGAGAGAGAGATATGCTTCTCAAGCATTATGTGTTGTATGTGTAAAGAAGAGAAATGGGGTGCCTCTCCTTTTATAGGGTTTTGGGATCCATGGATCTCAATCCATGTGTCAACATAAATCCAATGGCTCTCATTGATTGTGTTTCTTTCAATGGTCAAGATTTGTGTTGGTAAAACCAACAACAATTAGTTTAATTTAGATTAAATATATATTGATAAATCAACACAATTTAATTACCAAATTAAATCAAGATCTCTTGGAGATCATAGGAGAGAGAGTGCCTCCTTCCATGTTGGAAGGAGGGGACAGCCACACATTCCCAATAGGAGTGGTGGCCGTCCACTCCATATACATGGAAGGTGGCTCTCATATCTTTATTGTAATCTCCAAGATTATGCAACAACTTTTGTTGCAAATTATTCTACAAAAATAATTCACAATTATTTTGTAGACATTGCAATCTTGCCATTAAAAAATTGTGAATCACATTCACAACCCAAAATAAAATGTAAATTACATTTTCAATTTAATGACCAATGTGAATCCAATTCACATCAACATTTAATAAATATCTCTCTCTCTTATATATTATAAATCACATTTATAATATATATGACTAATATGGATATTGCTATCCACATTATTCATATCCATGATAATTAAATCATATTTAATCATCTTGGATATCATTTCTCTTATGTCCAAATAATACGAATCACATTCACATTATTTTCATCTTTGATAATTAAATCACATTTAATTATCTCAGATTACTCTCTTTATAATATGAATCAAATTCATATTACTCGTGATAATTAAATCACATTTAATTATCCATTTTCTCAATGCTCGAATAATATATCAACAATAGAATTATCCATGAACTCTTTCAAGGATAATGCGCTTTCTCCGCAGATACTTGGAGATAAGGACATGGCGATTGTATTGTTCTACGTATAGTGACTTGGATATTGAGATCATATCTCAAATCCAGATCGCGGGCCTCCCATAGATGCTTGATTAAATCAAGACCGCAAATCTAATCTTCTTATTGTATCTGAATCACACTCTGATCAATGTCCAACATTTGGACCAAGATTAAAACACTTCTCTACCGAGAGGAGTCACTAAAATCCAGACCCGTTTCATCACTCCCTAGGAATGGAAGCGTCATGGTTATACAATCGTTTATGATCACATCACCCTCAGGTATTCCCAATACCTGTACATCTTGCATACTCGAAGACTCAAATTAAACCCGAAGTATTGGATCAACTTTATATTGTCTACTTCATGGTTTTATCAGTAAGTTTCTCATTCGATCATTGGGAGTCGGTATCGATCATATACTTTCCAAAAAGCATATATCATACCTAGATCTTGATCATATACTTTCCAGAAGTATATATCAAACCTACAAATTCAGTCAAGCTTCCAAAGCGAGACGACCGTGCACGGAATTTGATTCTTCCCAATATCTCATGAGTGAGCTCATGTCTTCCGGCTCAGTAAATGAACTTGTATGATCCCTTTGAGAGATTGTATTACTCATATGCCCTTACATGCACACCAACGCGCCGATGTATAGACCTTGGTTAGGTCATCAACCTATTGGTCTGCCAAATGTACATACTTAGACATATAGTAACACATCTGTCTCCGGTCAGAGGATGTGTGCCTATATCATGACAGCATATGATATAGGACTTCGGTTATCTCGATCTCGTTAAGTCAACTCTTTGACCTAATTAATCTGACACCTCCGAATCTCTATTCCTATGCAGAGGACCTGCATCAAGAGGCGGTCAGATATCAGCCTTCAGAGATAAGGATTGCCATTTCCTACTCAGGCTGGAGATCATCTCTTAACAATCATTTGACGGTGCTTGATGAGTCCTCAATCTAACTCTTTAGATATTCATCCAAGCACCAGCCTCTACGATTCATTAGTTGAATCAACAGCTGTATGATTATTAAGATGGCCATGGTACATAACCCTAATTGTACTAAGGGACCTATTATGCAAATTTTTCATTCTTCATTTCAGATCAGGGAATGATATTTGCAATAACATTTATTGCATAATGGCTCGTCGTGGGCTCGCATTTCCAACATTACACACTATCTCGCATGGTGTATATACCTTGAGTAGGTCATCAACCTGATGGTCTGCCCAGTGTAACTCAAATATATAACAATACATATGTCTCCGGTTGGAGGATGCGTGCATATATCATGACAGCATATGACATAGGTTGTGATTATCTCGACCTCGTTAAGTCAACTCTTTGACCTAACTTATTCAACACCACTGAATCTCTATTCCTATGTAGAGGACCTACATTAAGAGGTCAGTCAGAAATCATCCTTTAGAGAAGGATTGCCATCTCCTTCTCATGATGAGATCATCTCTTAATAATCATTTGATGGTGTTTGATGATTCCTTAATCTAGCTCTTTATATATCATCCAAGTACCAACCTTTATGTTTCGACCATTGAATCAACAGTTGTATGATTATTAAGATCGCCAAAGAACATAACCCTAATTGTACCATGGGACATAAAGTGTATTCATTCATTCATTTAATCTTAGATAAGAAGTGAAATAAAACAATAACCTTTATTGATATATCAAAGACTACAATTCAGGTACAATCATTAAACAAAGCTCATTACATGCTAGTCAAAAATCTTATGCGTAAAAGGTTTGGTAAGGCGATTATCAGCATTGCCAATAGAGGCCACCTTGGTGATGACGATGTCACCACGCTTTTGAATCTCCCGAATTATATGGTATTTCCTTTTCATGTGCTTACTCTTATGATGCCATATGGGTTCCTTCACCTGAGCTATGGCTCTCGTGTTATCGCAGAGTAGTGAGATGGGAGTATTAGAGGAAACTATGCCATGTTTCAGGATGAACTTACACAATCACACCACCTCCTTTGCATCATTTGATGTGGCAATGTATTCGGCTTCTGTTGTTGAATCAACCGTAGAGTCCTACTTCTTACTTCTTCGGCTCATAGCACCACTATTCAATAAGAACACAAACTCGGAGTTGACTTGTGGTCATCTATATCAGATTGGAAGTCTGAATCTGTGCATCCTAAGACTTGGATATCACCATCTCCATAGACCAAGATGTAATCTTGTATCTGTCTTAGATACTTAAAGATGTTCTTCATTGCATTCCAATGTTATTCTCCACAGCAAATAGGTAACGGCTTATCACTCCCACTACATGGTAGATATCTTGCATTGTGCACATCATGGCGTTGTTGAAGAAGGGTTTTCAATGGGTTTTTTATTTATTTAATGTGGAGAAATATGAACAAGGTGTCATTGTAACCCCAAATCATCTCAGACAAAAATATTTATCTAGCAAAAATAAAACAAAGTAAAATGCTAGAGATGATATTATTTTACCTATATAACTATACATGATCGAACCATGGAGGCAACATTACCTAAGGGTTATGTAATTAATGCAAATTATCAAACTTTTCCTTTTTCCTATTTTTGTTTTTTATATATTTTTAATTATTTTTATATTTTTATGAATTTTTAATATTTTTAATATTTTCTGATTTTTAATTTTTTTAATGGTTTTAATTTTTCAATTTTTTATATTTTTAATTTTTAAAAGAAAACAAATAAAGGAATATGTATACAAATGAAACACACAAGTTTTAAGTAATTTTAAAAATTACTAAAAATTAAAAAATTAAAAAAAAACCTTTTTTTAATTTAGGAAAATATACTATTTTGTGATTTTTTGCGAAATTTTTATATTTTGAAATATTTTTAAAATGAGTAAAAGCATAAATAGAACACAAAACAGTTTCAAGCTATTGTTTTTGGGTTAAAATAAAAGCAAAACTACTAGAAATCAAATCTAAACAGAAGCAATTTTTCAAGCTTTAATTCAATCATTTTTATATATTTTTCTACTTTTAAATGAATTTGCACGAATTTTTATAGTTTTTCTGTGTTTTCAATTTTTAGGATTTTCTGATTGAATTATCAAACCAAATTGATATAAAAAATAAAACAATATAAAAGACACGGACAATATTTTTTAGAATTTTTGAAATCATTTTTCAAAAATTTATGATTTTTTAGAGAAAGAAAGTTTTAATATTTTTTGATTTAAAAAAATAAAAATAATGAAATTTTGCAAACAAAAATTATAAATTATAAACCTAATCATGAATTTACCCTAATTTTTATGGAATATTTAGATTTAATTAGATATTTACTAAATGTTATTAAAGGGCCAAAAATTAATTTGCAAATAAGGGACTGAAATGTAATTATTTTATTTTTCAGAACTAAATAATAACAAGGATAAGAAATGTAGGACCAAAAGCATAAATAACCTCTAATTTCACGTGGATTTGCACATGAATTAAGAATTTGATGACCTGATTGTAAATAATTTTACTTCCAAGATCAAACAATAATAAGAAATCAAAACCTTTTATTGCAATCTTCTCAAATAACATGTGATAACATACACGAGTTTGTTTCAACAATACTAAAATACAAAATAATAAAAGCACAAGGGGAAAAAATACAATTATTCTAGTAATCATAAGAAGACAAATGTTTATCAATGACATATTACAATTAAAAATAAAGGCATGGGATGGAGTGATATTTCACTAGTGATGCATGCCTTACGCATGGGGATCGGAGAGTTCAGATGTTGTATGGTGAGATCTAATCTGGCTGCTTCAATTTGGATCTAAATCGATGGCTTAGATGACATCTGGTGGGAGGTGTTCTTCATCGAACGGACTGCGAGCCACTTAGAAGAACTGATATGAAGGTGTACTCTAATGAGGATGAATCAACCAAATTTCTGACGATATGCGTCCGATCTACCAACTGAAGGTCCCTGATGGTGCCTAAGGTCCTCATGAATTGCATGGAGAAGATAACAAGGTATGGGTCCCATTGATCGGGGACCTCAATCCAAGCTCCATATGGCTTCCAAGGACCTGCAAGTTATTCTACGCTCGGAGGTGATACTCGGGCAAACGTTATTGAGCAAAAACGAATGAAGATGGAATGAGTGGTTTGACCTTTTGTGGTGATGGTCAGAATGAGTTCAAGATCTCAGATCCGATAGGGATCTGTGGCTTGAGTACTGGAAGAAGGTCAAGAAATGAGCACAGATGGTGAAGCGATGATCAAGTTGGGTGATAAATGCAAAGAGGACCTCCGATTGGACGGATCAGAGGTTGGATAGAATCTATTGATCTGCTATCAAAATCAAATTGAAATTGTTAAGTTAAAACTACAAGACAATAAACCTAACCTACAGTTACCTATGGTGGATAGATGGTGGCCGCGACCTTGCTCCGGTAGTGGAAGGACGGAGAGTCTAAGAACGTCGGCGCTGGTCTGGTGGAGGTTGAATCTCATCCTTAAGCTCAACTCACACACTCCTGATCAAGGGACGTTGTCTCTATCACCTCCAGCGTAGTCGAGATGACTATCTCGGGCGAAGAATTAGTCTAAAATGGATCAATGGAAGAAAGAGATCTAAGGTGGGTATTATAAAGATGAACAAAGAGCGGATTTCAAAAAGTGGAGGCGCATGAATTAAGGCCAAAATAGTCAAAAGTTAGACATGCGGATTGGAGTGATGAATGGAGTATAACTGGGTGAAGGAATTAGGTAGAAAAGTGATAAGATTGGATCGTGAACATTTGGGAAAGAAGACCGTCATGATGTTTATTTAGGAAAGAGGGAAGAGGGTTCGGTTGACCCGGGTCAATGATCCTAGGTTGGACAAATTAGAAGAGGGTCCTAATAAGACAAATCAATATAGGATAAAGGATTAGGAAGAATATAAATAAATAATAAATAATGATTTTAATTTTTTTTCTAAATAGATAATGTTAAAAAATAAATAAACTATTTTAGATGATTTTTATAATTTAAATAATTAATTAAATAGGAAAAAATAAATACTCTTTATTCATAGGTAAAAATACATACATACATACACACACACACACATATATATATATATATCAATTTTTAATTAATTTTACAGATAATTACATAATTTAATATTTTATTTATTTAAAAAATAATTTCATAATTTTAAATATATTTTTATTTTACATTTTGGAATTACTTTAATATATTCATTAAATAGAGCTATGTACATGTTATGTAAATGATACATATAATAGAAATACCTTTATTTTAATTTTGAGTATATTTAATTTTGTATTTCTAATTTTTATTTTATACAAATAATATAAAATATGTACATAATATAAAAAAATATGTGTAAAAATGCAAAGAAATGAATAAAAAAATAAATAGACTATAGATATAATATACAATAACACTCCAAACAACCAACTTTCAGATCTTAGCTCTAATTTTATTAAACCACTTTCATTTTAAAGCTTATTAAAATTTTAACACAATGAAAGTTTGGTTTATTTTGATTTTTTGTGGAGTAGATATTGGTCTGACAAGTTTTGCTTTACATATTTTATAGAGTGTTGTTTCTCTTATTCCATATAGGGTTTCTTTTTGCAATTATTTGTCTTATTTTAAAACACTTTTTATGTACATGTTCCAAAAAGAAAATATTTTTGTATAGGTTTATTTTGGTGATAAATAAAATAAAATAATATATTTACAATATATATACATATATAGTGATGAATATACATATGTGATCAATGATTTTATTGATTTTTCTAAGTAAAAAGCCTATCTCTCCTTACTTTATTCCTTATCGATTAGGTCAAGTCTTGACCTACTCTCAAGGTTAGGATCAACCTGTATTTATTACAAATAAATACTCTTCTTATTTCTTTCTTTTTCATTTATTTATATATATTTTAGGTTAAGATAACGATAATTATACAATAATAACATATGATCTGGGGCTTTTTAAAAGGTAAGAACTAATAGTATTTGTATGTGTTTTGTAAGGGATTTAAGCTAAAATAAATGGATAAAGATGATGAATTGGTGATTCATCACCCTCCTATATTTTACATTTGCTAATAAGTGACTAAAAAGAAAAAGAATAAAGGAAAAAATAAAGAACTTAGGACATTTTTTTATCTAATCTTGATAAAATCAAAGTATGGAGCTCAGTCAGACCTTTGGATTATTAGTTTTCCATAACCCTATCGGGAATCGAATTTAAGACTCAATAGCCTTTAAGTTCCACAAGTCTCTATTTAGTTTGCCTCGACAATCTTGTTAGAACAAGTCCTCATATGCAAATTCTGATGACTACGAATCTTATTGTACTATGTATATTATATATGAAGGTTATGTAAAAAGCCTTAAGCACATCACAGAAGAGTGAAGATCGCATCATATGCGATTGGGAGCGACTAGTCACACTAGTCGCTAGGGGTAGTGGAATTTAAAAATTTTAAAGCGATGAAACTACATGATCTGAGAACACTTCTCGAATTATTTCATCTAAACCACAAAGTAAATATTAGAATATCTCTTGAAGCATGGTTGTGTTCGAAGCCTCTAAAGAGACCACCTGTCTCAAGTCTGACCCGACGGAGGAGATACTTACGAGCGCATTGATGAGACATGTCCTTCTTGTAATCCAAGATGAGATTAAAGCGACGGATCTCCTGATTTTGTCACACAAAATATGAGGTATTCTTTGTGTACAATAAGCATCGAGGAAGACGAAGATCCATGAGAGGCCGAAGCGATAACACGATGGTGTAGCGGCGACGACGATCCTCTCTAGGTCAAGAGGTGGACGACCACTCTTGAAAGAGAGCATGGGGCATGTATGATGATGGGAGAGAGAGCTTGTGAATTATGTTATGTAAAAGGCTAAGGTGTCCTCTTCATTTATAATTTTTTGGGAGTCCATGGATCACAATACATGTATAACAAAAAATCAATGGTTGAGAATGTTTTGTTTTCTTTCAATGGCCATGATCTTGTTGCAAAAATACAAGAACAATAATCTAATTAAGTTAAATATATTGAATAACCATTAAAATATATTAATCCAATAAAATCAATAGGCATTAAAGGATTAGGAAATGAGGCAAGCTCCTTCCTATTATGAGGGGAGACGACCACCTTGAATTAGGACTCAAGGGTGTCCATCCACCCTCTCTATATGGAAGGAGTGCTCTCTTTTCCAATTATGTTAGATCATATATCTCATATAATCCTTTAGTTATTTGCAAAACTTTTATTGAAAATTATTTCATAAACGTAATTCCAAATTATTTTATGACAATTCCAGTAATGCCATTGGAAATTGTGAATCATATTCACACACCCAAAATAAATTATAAATTATATTTTCAATTATTTGTCTAATGTGAATCCGATTCATATCAACATTTAATTTGTAAATAATATTTACAAATATCTCTCTAATATATTATAAATCACATTGATAATATATATGATTAATATGGATAGTACTATCCACATTATTAATACACATAATAATTAAATCACATTTAATTATATTGGATCACCACTCTCATGCATTTAAATAATTTGAATCAAATTCATATTATTCGTGATAACTAAATCACATTTAGTTATCCATTTCTCAGTGTTTAGATATACATTATAACAATGGAATCATTCTTGAACTCTTTCAAAATAATATGCTTTCTCCACAGATACTTGGATATAAGGAAATGACAATTGTATGTTCCATGTATAGTGACTTGGGTATTGAGATCACATCTCATATCCATATCTCGAGGACCTCTCAAAGATGCTAATCTTCTCATTGCATCTGAATCATATTCAAATCAAGATCAGATTACTTCTCTACTGAGAGGAGTCACTCAAATCCAAACTTGCTTCATCACTCCCTCGGAATAGAAGCTTCATGGTTATACAATCGTTTATGATCGCATCACCTTCATGTATTCTTAATACATGTACATCCTGCATACTGGAAGACCTAGAATAAACCTAAAGATTTAGATCAATTTTATACTTTCTTCTTCATGATTTTATCATTAAGTTTCTCATTCATTCATTGGGAGTTGGAATCGATCATATGCATTCCAAAAGTATATATCATACCTACAATTTCTTATCATGCTTCCAAAGAAAGAAGACCATGCATGGAATTTGATCGATCATAATACGTCATGAGTGAGCTCATATCTTCCGAATATGATCCCTTTAGGAGATCGTATGACTCATATGCCCTCATATGCACATCAGCTCGCCTGTGTGTAGACTTTGATTAGGCCATCAACCTATCGGTCTACCAAATGTACATACTCAGACATATAGATATAGATTTGTCTCCAGTTAGAGGATGCATGCCTATATCATGACAATATATGACATTGGTCCTGGTTATCTCGATCTCGTTAAGTCAACTCTTTGACCTAAATTATGTGACACCTCCGAATCTTTATTCCTATGTAGAGGACATGCATCAAGAGGTCAGTCAAATATCAGTCTATAGAAAAGGATTACCATCTCGTTCTTAGACTAGATATTATCTCTTAACAATCATTTGACGGTACTTTGATGAGTCCTCAATCCAGCTCTTTAGATAGCATCCAAGCACCAACCTCTATGATTTAACAATTGAATCAATAGATGTATGATCATTAAGATGGCCATGGTACATAACCCTAATTTTACCAAGGGACCTTATAGTGCGTTCGCTCATTTAATCTCATATAGGGAGTGAAATAAATCAATAACTTTTAGTAATATATCAAAGATTATAGTAACATTTATTACAGAAGTGGTTTTCCTTGGTCTCACATGTCTAACAATTAATTACTAGCCCTTAGAACCATTTATGTACAATCCTTAAGCCCATGCTCATTACATGCTGGTTGAAAACCTTATGTGTCAATGGTAGAGGCCACCTTGATGATGACGATGTCACCATGCTTTTAAATCTCTCGAATGATGTGGTATTTCCTTTCCACATGCTTTATCTTTTGATTCCATCTTGGTGCCTTTGCCTGAGTTATGGCTTCTGTATTACATATAGTAGTGAGATTGGAGTATCGGAGGAAACTACACCAAGCTCCAAGATGAACTTGCGCAACCACAACGCCTCCTTTGTAGCATCTGATGGGGAAATGTATCTAGCTTCTGTTGTTGAATCGATTGTACTGTCATACTTCTTGCTTATCCATATCACAACACCACCATTCAACAAGAAGACAAACCTTGATGTCGACTTTTGGCCATCAATATCAGACTGGAAGTCTGAATCTGTGTATCCTAAGACTTAGAGATCACCATCTCCGTAGACTAAGATGTAATCTTGTGTATGTCTTATATACTTAAAGATGTTCTTCACTGCATTCCAGTATTGATCTCTATAGAAGGATTGGTAAAGGCTTACCACTCCTACTACATGGCAGATGTCTGTCCTTACGCACATCATGACATACATCAGGCTCCCTACAGTTGATGTGTGGGGGCATCCATCCATGGCTTTCTTATCCTCAACACGTTGAGGAGCCATTCCTTTTAGATAGGTAGATACCATGTCTTAAGGGAAGGAAGCTTTTCTTAGAATTCTCCACATGGAAATGTTCCAAGATCTTCTTAATGTATCCATGTTGTGATAATCCCAAATATCTCTTTTCTCTATTTCTGAATAGAGTCAAACCCAAGATATAAGAGGCTTCTCCAAGATCTTTCATCTCGAAGGTATGGAACAACCAAATCTTAACATCGATCATTATTCCTATATCATTCTCAGTGATAAGGATGGCATATACGTAAAGCACGATGAATACAAATGGTGTTCCCACTAAGCTTCTTGCACGCACATGGTCCATTGGGATTCTAAACACAATCTTAACTATTTATGGTTTCATCAAGCCTAATGTTACAGTTACGAGAAGTTTGCTTGAGCCCATAGATGGATTTCTTTAGCTTGCATACTTTTCCTTCCTCAATTATAAAGCCCTGGGGATGCTCCATATAGATATCTTTCTCAGGGTATTCATTGAGGAAATCCATCTTGACATCCATCTGCCAAATTTAGTCAAGATATGCAGCTATAGCTAGTGGTGCCTTGATGGACTTAAGCACAACCACATGAGAGAATGTCTCATCATAGTCAATGCCTTCTCTATATGTGTATCCATTGGCTACAAGCCCTGTTTTGAAGGTCTCTACCTTCCCATTAGGTCCCCTTTTCTCGTGAAGATTCATTTACACCCAATAGGTTTTGCCCTCTAGGTTGATCCTCTAGGATCCATACACCATTCTTATGCATGGAGTCTATTTCAAACTTCATTGCCAGCATCCATCTATCCATATCATGGTCCACGAGCGCTTCATCAAATAGAGCTGGTTCATCGGTTTCTGGTTCAGGAAGCTCAATATCCTCAGGAGATTCAATGAGTTGCTTTACTTCTTTTTTGTCTTGACTTTTAAGGAATTCATCCTTTAGAAATTTTACATCTCTAGAGATGAAGACCTTCTGAGTCTCAGGGTCATAATGTTAGTATCCAATACCATCCTTAACATACACAATGAAGTAGCACTCTCTAGTGCGAGATTCCAGCTTGCTTGCATACATATTCTTCACATGGACCAAGTAACCTCAAATCCTTAAGTTTTTTACACTAGGTTTTATACCATACCAAAGCTCATGAGGAGTTTTAGGTACAGATTTGTTAGGAATTTTATTCAGTATATATATTGCAGTCTCTACGTCCCAGAAACTAAGAGGCAAACATACTTTATTCATCATTGAATAGACAATGTCCATGATGGTCCTGTTGTGTCCATCAGCAACACCATTAAATTGGGGAGTTCTAGGAGGAATGAGATTGGAAACAATTCCTTTCTCTTTGAGGTATTCTTTAAATTCATCTAAGAGGTACTCGCCACCTTGGTTAGATTGAATTCGTTTGATCTTCCTATCGATTTAGTTCTCAACCAAAGCCAAGAACTCTTTGAACTTTTCAAAAGTTTCAGATTTATGATGTAGTAGGAAGATAAACTCATATCGTGAATGGTCATCAATAAATGTCAAATAATATTGATATCCATTTCGGGTCATGGTACTGAAGGGACCACATACATCGGTATGTATTAGGTCAAGAATACCTTCGCATCACGTAAACTTGTTAAGAAAATGAATCCTAGTCTTTTTACCTCAAATATAATGTTTGTAGGTAGGTAAAGTTTGGACATGTAGAAAATCTAAGGGTCCATCCTTTATTAATCTATTGATCCTATCAACAGATAAACGACCAAGCCTTTGATGCTAAATCTATTAGAATGATTTCCATCCTCCCTAGTTATTTTAGGGTTTTATTAGTGGTAGTATTATTCATGATAGATTCATCAATCTAGAATTCATAGAGTCTGCCAAAAGTTAAAACACCATCCACAATATATTTATCATGATGATTTATGACAAGTTTATTACAAAATATAAACAAATATCCATTTCTAGCAAGCTTAGATACATATATTTTCCTTCTAACATCTGGAACATATAGACCCTCTTTAAGTACTATGACTCTTTCACTATATAATTATAGTCTGCAAGTCTTGACGAGGACTGCTGCGACAGTTGCATCAGATCCAATCTGGATGACTATCTCTCCTTCATCAAGATTCCTAATTTCATAAAATAGATGAACCAAATTGAAAACAAAAGAACCATAATCAATGATCCAACTATCCTTTCGTCTTATGAGAAAATTGGTTTAAATGATTAAAGTAGAATTTACAACCATTGGAGCTTTACCTTTATCTGCAAATTTACGGTACTCTGGCAGTTACGCTTCTAGTGCATGATGAATCTCCATTTCATCACTTTTGTTCTTTCATTTTAGCATTTAAACACTATCTAAATGCATATATATATATATATAACATTATATTGCATAAATAAAGCATATGTTATTTACATTGTAAATATTGTACAAAATATTTTATTTAAAGCCAAAATAAAAGGATAAAGAAAAATAAAAGGGAAAGTAAAAGAAATGAAATACCATAGGCAATGAATGACTCTAAACGCCAAGATCTAGGTATCATGATGACTGGGTTGACAAGGAATAGTAGGGGGAGATAAGGGTAAAAATACAATAAAATCCTATTTTAAATTCCCCGAAGTCATTTTGGGACCTTATTCAATCTTAAATTAATAAACATCATACATGAAAGTTGTAGATAAAAATACATAGAAAAATGCAAATTTTATTTCACATGAAACTAATGCATAATGTACCCTAGACAATTAGAATAAAAAGTCAAAATCCCAACTTCACAGACCCCTTTCTTCTCCATATTGTACCAAAATTGACCAAAATCACTTTAGTTGTATATAACTTTTAGTAAGCTATTTAATGAAGGTGATTTTATTCAATTTGGAGTAAAGATACAAAAGTTAGGTTTTTAAACCCTTATTATATAATATACTTGAATAAAATAATCATTTTAGTTATTCTTTATATTTTCACTATTTTATAATTTTGTAATTTTGTAAATAATATATGAAATACAAGTACATGAATAAAATGAAAGAAAATAATAAAAATACAATAAAATAGATAATGGAATTAACATAGATAGATGAATTATACATACATATTCCTATATTATAAACATATGTATTTGTTTAAGTATACATACTACTTCAGAAAAATAAAATAAAAATATATTCATATGAATTTAAATAAGTTATAAATATGTAAATTATGTATATAAAATAATAAAATTTAAAATATAAAAATACTAATACATAGGTAAATTAACCTATAAAAATAACATACAATAACTAGCCTCGAAAAAAATAAATAAAAATTGCAATAAAATAGTACATAACATAATAAATATTTTTTATGTTTTGACTAAAAATTAATAAAATCATTTACTATTTTAATTTACATTAATAAATAATTTCTAATATGTTTTGTCTTCTTCTGTACTACATGGATCGATGGGGGTGCGGTCAAAGTTGACCTCGGTCAACTCCCCGCTCCACCCCAGGTCTGCATCTGACATGCCTAGGATGTTGACTTTAGATTTATCCCCATCATATCTTACATTTTTAGGGGCTGGATCCTTCATCATTTGTGTGCCTCAGTCCTTTGTCTTTCACGTTGGAGCACCTCCTTGATCGATGGATCGATGTTGCAATCAGGAACCCTAGTCAAAACTCTTCTTGTACATATGCATCTCCTCCACCCATTGAAAAACCACTCGATCACTTCTTTATTCCTGCAAAAAGAGACAGATATAATTTCACGGTCGTTGTATTGACCGAGTGGGTTTTATTAGAAAATATTAATGTGAATTAATCTTCTTTTTGTATTTATACTCCTAAACTTATGTGTATAGTGGTTAAGTACGAGAGTGTCGAACTCAGGGAGGCAAACTGTTTTATACTAGGAAAAATCGGTATAAAAAAACTTAGGTAAAAGGCTTCCAAATTTTTATTTTATTTTTAGGTTTTTTTGGATTTTTATTTAATTTTATGAATTTTATATTTTTTTGTGATTTTAAGTATTTTGTATTTTTTTATTATTTTTGAAAATGTTTAAATTTTTATTTGGTTTTTATTTTGTTATTTTTTATGATTTAATTTCATTTTACTATTTTTATGAATTTTTAAAGGATTTTTAAAAATTTTATGGTGTTTGGTTTATTTTTTTAATGTAAAAAGTAAGTGTTTATTGAAAACTGTGATGTATTTTGGATTTTTAAGAGTGAAATGATGTGGAAATATTTTTATTGTATTTTCTATATTAAGTAGATGAAATTCCCTTTAAAAGATATGTTGTGCGTTTTTAGGGGATTTTTCTTTATTTAGTTATGATTTTTACAAATTTTGTGTATTTTATATTTTTTGTTGATTTTAATATTTGTTTTTTATTTTCAAATTTTCTTTATTGCTGTATATAGTATAGTAATAGGTATTTTTCGAATTTTTATTGTATTTTGGAATTTTATTTATTATGTAGAAGTTATGTACAGTGTTAAGTATACTGTATAGGGGTATAGGTGTAAATTGCGGAAAGTGCAGGAGTATGCATGCAATAAGCAAAGAGTGTTGATGTTCCGTGCAAATATACCAAAAAGTGCGTGCTGACACGTGGTTTGATAATAGCGTTGGATTAAAATCTGATCAACGGTTGCTATTACTTCTGGAATGGGGATAGTTCCTCCAATCTATTGCAGTTCTGAGAAGCAGAAAATGTTATGTTGCTGCATCTATTATGAAGCTTCGACGTGTGGTGCTGCTCCGAGATGTTTGACGGAGGATCTCTTATGTGGTGGACCTTTTGAATTGCTAATCTGTGGCTTGACGATATCTGTTCGATCTAGTTTTGATTAACAGTTCTCGGATTTGGAATTATTTGATACGCAGGTGCTACATCCTCCAGGAAAATATGATTTCTCTGGCGATGAGGTATCTTCTGGGATCTGATTGACGGAAATTAAACATGCATCTTCTCACGCCTCCAGATTATGATAGTGGGATCCTAATTTATGGATGTTGACATATTGCAGATCATATATCTCCAGATGAGGCTCCGAGATTCAAATGCTATTTGTGATTTCCATGCAGATGTATGCGGCAGTTGATGCTTTGGACGAATGTTCGTCAATCGAATTGCTTCCCGTGTTCAGCTTGCGTTCAGGCAATACGATTCTATGTCCGGTGACGGATCCCGGATTAGCTAATGCTCATGATGGCGCTCTAGAAGAGGCCGCGGCGGATCTGCTTTGGTGTTCGATTCTAGGTGAAGCTCGATTATGGATGCTTGGATCAATCTGACGGATGTTGTCGCGTGCTCCAAATTCTGCATATGCCAACGGCTCGAGGCGAGCCTCGATTCACAAGTACCAACAGAGAATAAATGGATGTGAGTCCGGAGAGAAAAATGTGAAGGATGGGATTCGATTCTCAAATCCAATTGGATTTGAGATGACAACTGTGTAAATATGGAGGAACAAAAACTAGAGACATATGAAGTGGACGAGTTTTGGCTTAAAAAATGAAAAACAGACATGGGAATAGATCTGTGATGACTTGAAATTGATTACGGATTTCGAATTGGAAAAAATGTAAGGATTAAAATCAAATCAGAGATGAATGGAGGGATTGGGAAGAGAATAGAAGGAGAAAGGGTCTATACGAAGCTAACCTGGAAAAAATAGAAATGGAGGAGATTGCTGCGATGGAGGTGGTTGGTGCCGCCTGTGGATGCAGATGCGGAGCCACCTCTGGATCTGTTGAGATAATTCCTATTATTAAGATAATTTCTATTTTTCTTATTTTATCTTTTGTAATCCTTTATTTATCTTTTCTCTTTTTTGTATTTTATCCAATAGGTTTTTCTCCTATATAAGAGAACCCTTGTACCTTTCATAATTTATCTGAGTTTATCCCTTTAACATGTTACCAGAGCCATTCCTTTCCCTATATTCAACCCCACCCGAATAGCCTCTCCGTGCGTGCGCGTGGAGCCGTCGACTCCCACGCCTCTCGCCCCGCGCGTGGCCCTTGGGCAACCCCTCCCTGCGCGTGGTGACCGGCACCCCTGGCGACCTCATTCCTCCGCCTCCGCCTCTGCGCGTGAGGCCTGCGCGATCTGTGCGCCTCCAAGGTCGTGGCGGCATCGACGACTGTTGGCGCTGCGACCCTGACTGGGCCTCGAACCACCAGTGCCTCGCCGACTATTGGGACGGTCTCCCAGGCCCCTGTCGCCCCCTAAGCCCTCGCGTCCATGCCCCGTCACTGGCAATGACGCCTCCTTTGCGCATGCTTTTGGGCGTGGGAAACGTTTAGCCCAAGGTGACTCCCAGCGTCTGTTGGTGTAGAGAAACTCCCAGCGATCTCGTGCCTCCTGTGACAGTATTGATTGTGGAGGTTGGTGCGACTCTGGTCAAGTCTGTTGGTGTAGAGGAAGACCCCTTCCGCTTCCTGTAGGCTATTTCCTCAACTGACGGCTAGTGTTGTGCCTCCTGTATCTCCCGTGCGATCAGGTCCTATGTCCTTAATTTGTGGGCTGTTGGCTGCGAGTCAATTTATTTTACGGGTAGTTTTGAACAAATTTGGGATCATTAAATTGCAATTTTCAGCAAGCATCACAGATTACGAAGGATGATTGTTTGATCCTTCCTATGATTCTACAAAATTATTTATAACGGTCTACTCCCTAGTTAGAGTCTGTTATTTGGCTAGTTTATCATCATATCTGACAATAAGGGTGACATCTTCTCGTCCGGAGCCTTTAAGGGCCCGACACCCATCGTTATGATGGATGGGACCAATTATGAGTTATGGTCCATGCAATTTCTCACCCTCATGCAGTGCAACAACAAGGAGCACATCTTAACAGATCCAGAACCAACAGACAAAACTGGGGCAAATGCTTCTTGGAAGCAAGATGACGCGTATGCACGTGTTTGGCTTTGTGGGACTCTTTGTACAGAAATAGATAATGATATACTAACTCAGCCAATTGCGAAGGCAATGTGGGACACTTTGGCATCCACCTATGCCCAGGCAAAGAATGAAGCCAAGATTCATCAATTCCAGTTTGATATCTACAACACCAAGAAGAATGGTCATCCCTTACATGTTTACTATTCTTCACTACGCGGTATGTTTGAAAAGCTTCATAGCTACATGCCCATTACGACGTCTACTGAGCAGCAGAAGACATATAGGAACTCCACGATGGTTGGAGTTTTTATGGATGGACTTGACAAAGAAGATGATGCTGCACGTACTCATCTTCTTACTGGAGCAACCATCCCCCCTATAGAGGAGGCCTATAGCCGTCTCAGTTGGCTCGTCATCCCTTCGACACCCACGTTTTCACACTCCTCAGCGATGGCCGCTTCTCGTGGTCAAGGTGGTGCGACCCAGCTCAGAGGACGCACACCTCGAGGAAGAGGCGGGGGACGCCAACGTAGTCCCTGCACCTATTGCCGCAAGCCTGGACATACAGAGGATATATGCTATCGGAAGCATGGATATCCTGTTTCTGGTCGAGCATCAGAGCAGATTACGTCCTCAGAGACTTCATCTCTGCAGGCCGATCCTCGACTGGATGATATCGTCTCTCGTATTCAAGAGATCATAACTCCTAGTGCTGACACCACCACATATACCGTTGCAGTATCCAGAGCCTCTTCAAGCTCCTCAGGTATCACATATGCTTTTACTGGTAGTACAAATGCGGACATGACATAATGGATTATGGACTCTGGTGCTTCTCACCACTTATGTGGAGACAAAACACAACTGAAGTCCTACAGGGCTATACCACCTGGCAGATGGGTCGTTATTGCTAATGGCGACCACTTACCTATTACAGGATAGGGGGAGGTGCAGTTGACACCTTCCATGCGCCTGAAGAATGTTTTATATGCTCCTGCTTTTCAGATGAATTTACTTTCCATTAGTCAGATTACTAAGGATCTGCATTGTCGTGCCATCTTTGACCCTTCATCTCTTGTGTTTCAGGTTATACTCACGGGCAGGGTGATTGGATGTGGTCGTGAGCAACGAGGACTCTACAGACTGGTCCAACCCTCTCATGCTAATGTTTCCATTATACCTACAGGACCTGTCTCTCCTTATCTATGGCACCTTAGGTTTGGACATCTTCCTCTGCAGAAGCTATGCCATGTTCTCCCTCAGATTTCTACAAGATCCTCTTTTCAGTGTGAGGTATGTCAACTTGGAAATCATCACCGTTCCCTTTTTCCATCCCGTCAGAGTCGGAGCAGTTCTCAGCTATTTGAGCTCCTTCATTTAGACATTTGGGGTCCTAATCATATTCCTGATCTCCAAGGACACCGCTTTTATCTCGTAGTTGTAGATGATTTTTCTAGACTTTCTTGGGTTTTCTTATTAAAAAATAAATCTGAGGTTGGATATGTTATCAAGGTATTTTATTAATGAAATAAAGAATATTTTTCTGTCAAAGTCAAGTATCTTCGTACTGATAGTGCCTTGGAATTTTGCACCTTACATCTTTCTAAGTTCCTTATATCCCATGGCATTGTTAATTAGACATCATGTGTCTACACTTCCTAGCAAAACGGTATTGCTGAGCGCAAACATCGTCACCTACTTGATGTAACCAGAACATTGTTAATACAAAGCCATACTCCTCATGCTTACTGGGGTGATGTTGTCCTTACTGCTTGTTATTTGGTTAACCGTATGCCCTCATCCGTGTTAGGAGAAAAGATTCCTTACTCGATTGCGTTTCTCGAGAAGGATCTTTTCTCTCTTACACCTCGTGTGTTTGGATCTGTTGCCTTTGTTCATGATGTCTCTCCAGGGCGTGACAAGCTCTCTCCTATAGCTATCAAGTGTGTGTTTGTTGGTTACTCTCGTACCCAAAAGGGGCATCAATGCTTTGATCCACTAAGCCAGAAATATTTTGTTAGTTCTGACGTTACTTTCTTTGAGTCGGTCATGTATTTTTCTCCTACAGGTGACAGACTTATTCCATCTGACTCTGATAATGAATATACATGCCACCATCAACTTCAGTTGGTCCTTCATCTTCACCTACCCCTCATCCTCCACCACCTCCACCACCACCTCCACCTCCACCATCTTTGCTAGTTCAGTTCTTGCCTCGTATTTTTCCTCGCAAATCTCGCTCTGTTCGTCTTGCTTACGAGCCTTGCCCATCATCCAACACGCCTCAGGTATGTAATGAGCATATTGTTTCTACTGATGGCACTCCTGAATTGATTGAACAACAAGATTCTAGACATGAGGAGCATGTACCCTCTCAAGAGGGAGATATCCAGGCCCATGATTTGGCAGATGATCTTGACGTACCAATTGCTCTGCGAAAGTAAAATAGGACATGTGCTACTTACCCTCTTGCAGCCCAGAGTTCTTTGGAAAGGTTGTCAGAAGATTTCAGGAGATTAAAGCTAGCACTATCAGCAGTACAAATTCCACGGACATACCAGGAGCTCTCAAAGATAGTCACTGGAGGATTGCCATGAGGAGGAGATGGTTGCGTTCCAATCACATGGTACGTAGAGTCTTTTTTATGCTCCCGTTGACACGTCAGTTGTGGGATGCAAATAGGTATTCACTGTGAAACACGACGCGGATGACAGTGTGGATCGCTATAAGGCGAGACCTGTGGCACGAGGGTTCACCCAGACATATGGGGTGGACTATCAGGATACATTCTCCCCAGTTGCCAGACATTCTACTCTACGTATTCTCCTTGCTGTTGCTGTGACACGAGATTGGCCTCTTCATCAGCTTGATGTGAAAAATGCATTCCTCTATGGTGACTTACATGAGGAGGTCTACATGCAGCAGCCACCTGGGTTTGCTGCTGAGGGAGAATGTCATAAGGTGTGCAGGTTACATAAGGCTATCTATGGCCTCAAGCAGAGTCCAAGAGCATGGTTCCAGAAGCTCTCGGACTTGATAGAACAGCAGGGGTTTGTGAGATCAACTGCAGATCACTCCTTGTTTATACAGAAGACCCAGAGAGGTATCACAATCATTCTTGTTTATGTTAATGACATTATTATTACATGGGATGACGAGTAGGGTATTCAGGATGCCAAGGACTTCCTAGGTCAGCAGTTTGTGACCAAGGACCTTGGACAGTTACGTTACTTTCTTAGAATAGAGTTTGCCAGGAATCAAGAGGGTCTTGTAATGACTCAAAGAAAATATGTTATAGATCTTCTTTCAGAGACTGGCATGGCAGATTGTAGACCTGACACTACTCCTCTTGATCCAAGCATGAAATTCTATGATGATGATACTGAGGAAGTCCAAGAGGAGATACAGAGAGCTGGTTGGCAAGCTATTATATGTAACTATTACCAGGCCCGACATAGCATTTCCAATAAGCAAAGTGAGTCAATTGATGGAGCAGTCCAGACAGGCACATATGGATGTAGTCCATATGATTCTAAGATACCTGAAGACTTCACCTGGTACCAGACTTCTTTTCAACAGAGGCACATCTCTATCAGTGACAACATGCACAGATGCAGATTATGCAGGGTGTCCAAAAGATAGAAAGTCTACATCTGGAATTGCTGTGTTCATAGGAAACTCTCTTGTCTCATGGAAAAGTAAGAGGCAGACGGTGGTTGCTAGATCAAGTGCTGAATCAGAATACATGGCCATGGCACAGGTTAGCACAGAAATGATGTGGGTCAGATCTGTTCTTACTGACCTAACTATAGAAGTACCTCTTCCCATGCATCTCTAGTGTGATAATTAAGCTGCTCTCTTCATTGCAAATAACCGAGCCTTTCATGAAAGAACGAAGCACATAGAGGTGGACTGTCACTACACTCGTGACATGATACAAAAGGGTATTATCACTACTACTCATGTCAGCTCTGGAGACCAGATAGCAGATATACTTACAAAGGCTCTAGCAAGGGGACCTTATCAGAAATGTTGTTCCAAGCTGAGTCTCATTGATATCTACGCTCCAGCTTGAGGGAGAGTGTTGAGATAATTCCTATTATTAAGATAATTTCTATTTTCCTTATTTTATCTTTTGTAATCCATTATTTATCTTTTCTCTTTTTTGTATTTTATCCAATGGGTTTTTCTTCTATATAAGAGAACCCTTGGACCTTTCATAATTTATCTGAGTTTATCCCTTTAATAGGATCGTTGCCTCCACACGCGATAGCTTGCGCGGAGGCTGGGTGCGCAAAGGAGCAGATGTTCGACTCCGGCGGAGGATCGCGCCGACTCGCCTCTCTCTCTCTTCTCGACGGATGCGAGAAATCCCTGTCACGGACTCTCTCTCCAAAGGATGGAAGAAAATGGGAGCTAATGGCGAATCGCTTCTCAAATGGGGATCCGACGACCTTATACATATGTGACGGAGTGGCATCACAGGAGGCGGTGACGGGAAGGATGGTCGGTTGGGGGAATGGCCGGCCAACGGTCGGCCGTTGAGCGATTGAAGCAGTTGGAGAAACGGCGGCGTTGGTGGCAAGGAGATGGGTTTGCTTGGGGAAGAAGAAGAAACAGGGGAGAAGATGGGAAGAAAGAGGAAAGTAAGAGAGAGAAAAATAAGAGGGAGGAAAGAGAATGAATAAATAAAAGTAAATAAATCAAATAATGAGAGCAAATAAGTAATAATTATAATTATTATAAAATTATATAATTATTAAATAATATTAATTTCGTAAATAAATAAATATGATCAATAACTTTATTAATTATTATTTAAATAATTAAGTATGTAATTAAGTAATAAATAAATAAATAAAGAAATGAAATAAATGAAATAAATAAATGAAATATTATTTGTTTTAATAAATAAAATAAACAAATAAAAGTATTAATGTATCAAATAATAATATAAGTTACGGTTTATTGTACAATATATAAATACAGACCCGAAAGCCGCCTTTTCGCATTAACTCCGATTTTAGCGAAACTAGTGTCATTTCGTAGATAATTGAAAAATATAATTTTAGGGACTGAGTTTGCTTAATTCGGAGTTTATACGGCCGAGTTATGAGGCCCGGACGAAAAAGTAGCGGCTTCGGGGCTCCGGATTTTATTGGTATTTTAAGTTACTTTTATTTTTATATTTTTATATACAATTTTATATTATTTTAGGAAAAATAATTACATCAATCGAGTTTACGGTTATTTAATTAAAAATTAGGAAAGTTTCTACATATAGTACATATAGACATCTAGTCCGAAAAGCCGAAGCTCATCGGTTTTATCCGATTATTTTTCAGATATTATTAATAAATAGTAATATGTGTAAAACGTATTTTAAAAATGAGTTTGGTCAATTTGGAGTTTTACGATTCATTGCGGTTATTTTAATTTTATGCTGAAATATTTTTTTAATATTTTATAAAATAATATATATTTTTGTAAACAATTATTACAAAAGGAGTATTTTGATTTGGAATGATTTTGATGATAAATAAAATAGGTGAAGTATTTACATGGTGAAAATGGGTAATTTATATTTTTGGTCTTGATATTCTGAATATTTTTATAAATTAGGATCCTTATCTCCCCCTCCTTATTTCTTTTGCTGACCCGGTCAATATTGACATGGCTCAGGGTTAGGACCAGTCTGTATATTACGTATACATCCTTCTTTTATTTTTATTTTCCTTTTTCTCTTTATTATTTTATTTTGGGCAATTTAAGTGTTAATTATATAATATTAATATTTATGCTTAGAATGTTAATTAATTGGAATTAGTGGATATTTACATGTATTTTACCAAGAATTTTAGCCAAAATGAAAGAATAAAGGCGATGAATCACATATTCATCATTCCCCTATACTTTACCTTTGCTAGTCCCTTAGCAAACACTTATTCTATAAATAAGTGTAAGCAAAAAGAAAAAGAAAAAGGAAAATAAAAGAACTTAGAACATGCTTGTTTCTTTAAACCGAATATCACTTCACCCAAAATCCAGAGCTTGGACTCAGACCTTTGGATTAATAGTGTTTCGGGACTCTGTTAGAATTAGGATTTAAGCCTCGACAGCCCTCAATTTCCACAAATCCTTATCCAGATCCACCTCAACAGCCAGCTCAGATCCACCTATCCATCACGCAAATTTTTCATCTTTGAAGGCAATTTGTACTGTGCGTGAAAAGTTTTAGATCTTTCCGCTTAAAGAAGCGAAGGAACCGCCCATACGGCTACACACTCCCATTGGGCCCTTGTCCAATAGTTCAGTCCTCGAGGAGGGAGATATTTCCTTCTAAGGTCAGGTCGTGTTGTGTCCACAATCGAATAAGAGAGAAGGTAGAAGAAGGAGAAGAGAACTGGAGTATGATCGGTGCAATCACATCTCCGGTGAAGCCTGACCAGTTTAGCCAAGTCTTTACGAAGACATGCATGCTTTTCTGAAGCTCAGACCATTGTGGTAATTTTTTATATTTGGTGCATTCGGCTTCTTTTTTGGTAGAGATGATTGTTGTTGCACTGCATAAGTCTTTTATGCCCCGACGGATATAACATCTTTTCATTCCGCCTATTTTTTGGGGTCTTAGAAAAAATTATGCGAGCAGATCCTTCCCTCATCCGAAGCTTTATTTCAACCCAATCTATCTCGTCTTAAGACCTCATCACCGCCCGACAAGGATGAGAACGCATCACCGAAATGGATTGCCCTTCGCAGCCTCATGCAGTTCGAGCTAAGTGCAGAGTGCTTGAGTTCAAAATTGATTCAAATGGAGAAGAGTTCAGCGGATGACACCAGGTGTCCTACTTAGACACTTTCAATTTGAATTGTGAATACAACCTCATGGAACCCAAAGAATTAAGTCTGAAAGACCTGAAAGAGAAAAACAGAGTATAGAAAAAGAGAAAAGAGAAGACATAACTCTCATTCTGAATAAAGAGTATATACGACCCCCCTATACTTAGCATGAGTTATGTCCTCATAGGTCAAAGAGAAAAAGAGAAGACATAACTCGTACTGAGTATAGAAAGCCTATACTACAACGACTAAAAGAATAACAAATGAAAGAATAACGAGATAAATGAATAAGAAAATGACCGCCCCCTATACTTAAGATCAAATAATCCTAAGTGTAAGAAGACTGTACACAACGCAGGGAGGGTCAAGGGTGGGAATAAACAGATCAATGAATGAATCAGAGGTGCGACCCCCCTATATTTAGGACAAAGTACGTCCTGAGTACAGAAAACTGACACAAAGGGATGACACCTTTTATGTAGATAAAGAAATATGAAAAGGAAAAGAAGAAAATAAGTAAAGACATATATATACAGATATATGAGAAGATTGTGGAGAATGTACGCATCACCCCCCTATACTTAGGGAGAGATATCCCTAAGTATAAGCAACGACAGGAGTGATGAAACAGAACATAGAACAACATAGTGTGTACCCCCCTATACAAAGCATGAGCTATGTCCTCATAGGTCAAAAAGAAAAAGAGAAGACATAACTCGTACTGAGTATAGAAAAGCCTATACTACAACGACTAAAAGAATAATAAATGAAAGAATAATAAGATAAATGAATAAGAAAATGACCACCCCCTATACTTAGGATCAAATAATCCTAAGTGTAGAAGAATGTACACAACGCATGGAGGGTCAAGGGTGGGAATAAGCATATCAATGAATGAATCAGAGGTGCAACCCCCCTATACTTAGGACAAAGTACGTCCTGAGTACTGAAAACTGACACAAAGGGATGAAACCTTTTTTGTAGATAAAGAAATATGAAAAGGAAAAGAAGAAAATAAGTAAAGACAAATATATACAGATATATGAGAAGATTATGGAGAATGTACACATCACCCCCCTATACTTAGGGTGAGATATCCCTAAGTATAAGCAACGACAGGAGTGATGGAACAGAACATAGAACAACATAGTGTGTACCCCCCTATACTTAGGATAAAGTACGTCCTAAGTGTAGACACAAAGATATGGCGATAAATCTAGGGCACACAAAACATGCGAGAGAAAGAAGGAATAGACAAAACACATATATACCACAGGTAGAGACTGATGAGGTACAGGACGGTAATGAATCTATGATTCATCACTCTAAAAGTTAAAAATAGAGCTTTGTTCCCAAGTAAATAGCAGCATATTTCCCCTTATCTTGCATAAATAGAATTCATGCACGCAAGCATAATACCTGCATTTTAGCATTCATATTTGCATAAAATAAGAAGCCAATTTCACTTGTAAATATTCACCTGTATATTAGATAAAATACCTTAATTGTATATATTTTATACTATCTCCGAATCTAATAAAATCAACTCTATTGTGTATATATGACTAACAATAATTAAAAAAATATAAAAAATACAAACTTGTAAAATTACCCAATAAAACCCCAAACCCAATTGAAGACCTTAGACCTTAAAATGCACATATCTCTCTCATACAACCTTCGAATTAGGTCTACTCACTTTTAAAGTAATTTACATTCAAATACCTTTGAAACAAGATAAATTTATTTAAAATCGGAGCTCGTATGCAAAACTTGGGTTTTGGGCCCCTTTTGTATATTGCACACATTGACCGTTTTGCCCTTCATTTCATCCTTTTATTTTCTTAATTATTAAAAATCCAAAAAAAATTATTAAGTTGTAAAATATTCCTTTTATATTTTTTTTAAATTTATTTTGATTTTTCTCTCTTTTAAAAATGACAAAAAAATTACAAAAGATAAAATATGGTATTTTATACCTATAAGGTATCGCAAAAAAATACATTTTTATACAAATGATTTCATTTGATTTTCAGCCCTTCACGAAAGTTGTAGGTCTCGTCGAGACGAGCAATTTTCATGTTGACACTTTTTGATTTAATCCCTTTTGTTATTTCTTTTTTATTTTTCTTTATATTTAATTTTTAAATTTTCTATAAGCGACATGTGGCACCTCCTAGAGTCGCCACATGTCATCCCATTTTTTATTATTTTCGGATTTATTATTATTATTTTATTATTATTTTAATTATTTTTAGTATCCTACTATATTTTTAATTATTTTATTTCCTTTTACCTCTTCTCCCTTACTTGTCTTCCACTCCAAGCCACTAACTTACAACTTCCTCCACCATCCTTCGATTCCTCCATTTCTGATCATCCGCCATAACCGAGAGAGAAAAGGAACCACCAGCTCAGCCTGCTCGACGGTGACAGCGACCGAGTAAGTCTTCGACGCGACAACGGTTTCCATCGTATTTGACGAGATCCGAGGTAAAGAGATCGACCTCATCGCAGTCGCATCCAAGCTGCATAGTTTCTCCGAATTTTTGCCGAGTCGAATCGAGGCCACAACTGAAGCCGCACAACGTGGTTCCACTTTCGGCAAATCATAGGTAAGTAATCCCTTTCCTTTTCCTTATCATTTTTTATCTCACAATTTTCTTCCTTGTTGTTAATCACCAAACACACCATCAAAATCACATCACCATCATCAACATCACTTCATTCATTTTTTACATACATCTTCATTGCATTTCTACACCACATCACACAAATCATCATCACCATCATTTCATCTCTACAAATTTTATTTCCTGTTTAAATTAAAAAATACAGCAAAACAATTTACAAAAAGAAAATAAAAAATAAAGCAGGAGCAGCTGGCCACGACGCTCCGGACACCCGTCCCCGCGCCCTCCAGGCCGCCGCCTCTGCGGCCCGCGCCTCCGGCGCTCGTCCCAGCGGAGCCGCACCTCACGCCGCCCCCCGTCTCCCAGCCACCTCCGCGCGTGAGGTCGCCCTTCCGCGTGCCTGCCAGGCGCTCCCAGGCCGCCGCCTCGTCCTGCGCCACGCCACCTCCGCGTGTTCCTCGCTGTCGCTGTGGCCGCTCTCCCATCCAATCGCCGCAACCCTACGCCGCCTCCTCCCCAGTGCACGCGTCAGCCGGTCGCGCCTCCAGCCTCCTGAAGCCGCCCTTCCACGCGGCCAGCGCCGCACCCCTCGCCCCTAGAAGCAGACCTCCAGGCGCAACCCTACGCCCCTCGACGTTGCTCCGCCGCACGAGCCCCCCCGCCAGGTCGCCACTCCACCAACCGCGACGCGCCGGCGCGCGCCACTGCTCCAACACCCCAATCAGCCGCCGTCCCCCAGTCGGCCGCTGCGCGCGTGGTCGCGCTCAACGCTGCCCCTCGCGCGCCTCCCCAAGCGTCGTGACGTCTGCCGCCGCCCGCAAGGCCCACCGCACATTCCCCTCCCCCCACTCGCGTGCCCTAACGTGGGGAAGGGGGTGAGTTCACGTTTATAAGAGGTCCATTTATTTTATTTTATTTTTTGGCCAAATTTCATGGTCAACCCGTCATCTTTATTTAATTCCAAAAGTGTCTTTGAACACATTTCAGTTCATTCATTTTGATTCTGTAATTGCACGAACAACCCTGTGTTGTTATATTAATTTGGACTTCAAAATATCATCATTTTATTTAATGGAAAATAGCACTTTGATGAGCAACTAATTCTTTACCTTGTGTCTATTTATTTATATTTTTGTGAGTATAGAATTATTTATTCAAAATCAGAGATTGAAAATTAGTGATATTTTACTCATTTATACTCTGAAATTCGTACAACCATGTTTATTGCTCTAAAAATTGTGAAAAAATTGTGAATGATGCCTCTAAGTGTTCTTTAATTACCGTCCAAATTTCGTCCAATTTGGAGTTGTCTTGTGTATAAAATAAATTCTAAGGTGATTTCTGTAATTGATTTTTTAGTTAATTACACGGATAATATTTTTGAGAAATTTCAAGTCTTTTGGATTCCTTGTTAAAATATCTATTTGAGATAAATAGCTCTGTGGATAATTTGATTTCATGGATTAATTAGGAATTAAATACCCATAGTCACTCTGTTTTCAGTAAAAAAATTAAAAAATAAATCATAAAGTGTCAGAAAAATTCCAAAAAATTAATATAGCTTCATTTCATCATGTTTAACTTCCACTTAAATTTTCATTATTTTTGCATTTCATTTGCATGAAAATTGCATAAAACCCCAAAAAAGTTTGCATTTTTTATTTGTACATCTTAGACCCAATAAAATACATTTTGCATTCATTGTTGGATTAGGTTCTTAGGAAAAATATCACTTGGCTAATTGAAGTTATTTCACATTAAAATTAAATTTGGCTAAGTCGATCCTTTTCATATTAACTTAATCCAATTCGTATTCTGCATTTGGCATTTTTACTGCATAAAAAAATACCAAAAAACCACTTGGAAAACTGCAATATAATCCCTCTAACTTGATCCCGAGTTGTTCCTTTGCCTCCTTGAGTCGACCCTGGGGCTTGCCCAGGCTAAATAAACATAAAACTGCACGTTAATTCATTCGATGATTCATCGATTTGTGCGGCTATTTTTTATCGATCTGGATTTATCCGACTGCAATAAAATCGTCAATTAGACAAACATAAAAAGGGTAGATCCGCGGTTCATAAAATGGCGTCGTTTCCAGGGATGCAAACGACTTACGATCACTTTAGAAAGTTAGATTTACGTTTTCCATTCACTCGGGTAGTCTGACCCCCGAGCTACCTTGTAATTATCCATTTTTTCTTTAATTATTTTTCTGACCAATTCTGTATATATCTCTCTCTAACATAATTTTAATCTTTTTGTGCGAGGGCCCGGTGGACTTGGAGTTGCTTTCTTGAAGTCGATGCATCTCAAAGTGCATCGGAGGCCGACGATTCGTGGATCGAGTCGGCTGTTGAGACGCCAAAAAGAGTTTTGTTAACTTGTAAAAAAAAGAGAAAAGTGTCTGCATTGATAGAGGTTCTCGTTTGGGTTCTCGTGTGTGTAAATATAGTGGAACCGTGTCCTGTCTGCGGTGTGGGTTGAATTTTTAGAATAGGATTACACTAGCGGCTCCTCGAGCCACTCTAGGATTTGCATGTTCTCGTAATTTTTAGGACCACACATCACTCAAAAGATGCACTTAGACCGCAGATCTAGTCAAACATAATTAGTTCTTCACTCGTTAATAGAACTGCTTGTCTAGGAGCAACTTTTCATCGATTGCATTCATTTAGTGTAAAATTTCAATTCAGTACTGCATCCCGCATTATAGAGAGCTGGAGGCACTGCAAGTCTTCTTACTCAAGCATTCATCATCATTTTCTCGATTGCATCAGCTTTTTCGATTCTCTCTCTTGGTTTTCTAAATATGATAAAGGAATCGGGACTGGACGGTAGACGTGATTGCTTGTGTGGATTAATATCAGTGACAACTAATCTTTAAAAATCAGAACTGCTAATTGAATTGGACCAAAAAAATTAACTAAAATTAACCCTTGTTTGCGGGAGAGTAACCCCGACCTTGTTTTCAGGCTGAGTGAGGGTACTTGAGTGTGTGTGAACACCTTAAGGCATAGCCCAAATCCCCGCCTTCCATATCACATACCAACTGATCTTAACAAATATCACGAGTTGAATATTTTTAGATTCATTGACTAGTACCAAGTAGCCTCCTCCTGTTCACTAGTAGTCAGGGGTGAACCAGTGGTACTCCGCGACAAGCTGCTAGTAACCCTTCGGGGCGAAGTTCCAACCTTGTCAGTCTCCGCCTGCTTGCAGTTAGATAGGGGCATGGTCTTTGAATCCATCTACTTGAGATAGGAGTAAAGAAAGGAAGGGCGTTGGTATCTAAGACGATAGGTTAAACGAGGGAGATGCATTCGGCCTTTTAGCCGACTCCCCTATAGGTCGCGTAACCTTTGCTACTTGTCTGAAAATTCACACTTAAAATCAACCAAACTAATCGGACTCGGTTTCGGGGTCCTTCACCATGTTGAGTGTGAACTCAGGGTTTGCTCTTGCGTTTGTCTTTATGTATGTCCGTGTGTGTTATCCTGTGCAATTGCACATTTTCTACCTCGTTCTGCTTACATCCTTTTCTCCTCAAGATAGTCGGGATATTGGTCCCCATACACCTCTGATAATTTCTCCTTGATTCATATACCGTTCATCTTCGCCTTCACCTTCTTCCATATATCCCCCGCCATCCATGGGAGATCCTTACCCGTGGTCAGTTTCACCTCAACCCGATTATGAAGTCAGAACTTGACTGACTTCTCACTTCTTCGCATTTCTCACCTACTCCATATTCTAACACTCCGGATCCACTTCCACCTTGGGCTGACTGTCCTTACTCTCGAGAGCTTGCAGGAATCAAAGAATCAAATGAAGAGCAAGCCACTGCTAAGACAGATGACTGGCAGAATTATATGCCCCCACATACTTTATTCTCACCTCAATTAGGGACCATACCACAATTTACATATACACATCCCGACTTGATCTTAGGGCATAACTTGGTCGATCGAACAACCCGAATGGAGAGTCATGTACATCATGATTTCCAGACTTGATTGACTTTAGTGATCAAGATTCCATTAACCAGCTTTCATGTCACACATTCAGAGAGCCTATACATTCACAGGAGTGGGAGCATGAGCTAGACTTACCAAGTCCCTCGTTCATTGACTCCATCATATGAGGCTCCGACCAATGGTCCAATACTCGACCCAGGATTACATGCCAAAGTCTAGGTATGTTGAGTATGAGACCCCAATATCTCAGCAGTATCCTCCAATGGATCAGAACTCTCCCATGATTTGTCATGAGAATTTTGTGGGGATGACATCTCTAGACTTATTAAGAAAAATGAATCATTTGGTAACGAGTTGAGAGATGTCATGAACATATTGCACTCAATTTCTGCCAGCCTGAGTATGAAAGTGGAAAAGGAAGTAAGTAGATTTGATGTTGAAAACCAAGTGAGCATCAGGGAACCCATACCGTTTGTACAACTGGAGTCCATTCTATCTCCCTCTTCTACTAACCACTTACCCTCCAATCCAGAATCTGATCATTCATCCACCAAAAATACCAAAAAAATTTAAAAATCAGAAAAACACATAAAAATTAAAAATGGAAAAGACTAAGAAAAAATGGATCCCACCCTAAGGGAAGCACTCAATGAGGAATTGATCTTTAAACTTCCCTTAATAAAGGACATAGATCACTTCCCCGACCTCAAGAGATTTGTAAAGATTAAATTCATGCCCAAGAGATCGGGTACTAAGAGAACAATGACTGAGAGACACATAGTTTCCTATGGCCACCTCCTTGGTCATGGGGAGAAAGACCAAGAGCCGTAGAGTGAAGCGGTTGCCTAGGGTTGAATGTGAAATCAAAGACACCCTCTGTACCCATGCAAGAATCGATGATGACTCTTCGATAAATATCCTCCCGACCTCTTGTTTGACAAACTCAAACTCAGGCCAATCAGAAAGTCGAGAGAGATCATTCAGCTGGCCGATCGATCCATCAAACGGTCTAGAGGAAATATTTCAGTCATCATTACTTTCCATGGTGCTCTACTCCAGGTGGACTATATGATCATTGATATCGAGCACCGAGGATAGTTCACCCAGTCTCCGATTATTCTTGGGAAGCAGTTCTTAGCCTCAGCTAAGGAAACTATAGATTGCGAGACTCGGGAGATCAATTTTCAGCATTAGGAGCGCTTCGACCTCACCCATTATTTGATACACCTTACTCTAAGGTGATCCACACATCCAAATAATAGTCGTGACCATCGAGAGGTAGTTAAGTCCCACCTCTCTGCTACACCCTGAGAGACCGACTGCCCAGACGACTGTTGGTTCTGAGACTCCCCATACCTCCACTTCATCAACTGCTTGCACCACCACTATGAAGCTTCTAAGAAGGACTCACAACCAGAAGCTATCATTAAGTCGGACATGACCTTTGTTGATTGCCTTGACCATTTTGATGATCTGACACTAGAGCCCAATAATGCCAAGCCAACTGAGACCACTAGCACCTTCCCAAGACATGTGCTGACCCTTCAGTAATATTACAATCTATATGGTGACTCGTCTGATGAGGAATCCATGGTCAGTACCACACCACCTCTCGGACCTTCAAAGGAAACAACCAAGAGTAAATTGACTCCACATAAAAACACGGTTGCTCCCTATTCTAGTCGGCTATCTAGTAAGAGGAAGTTGAGAATTGATTCCTCGAGATGTTCTCCCGAACCTCTCAAGGCGCGTCTCTCTCATCTCCGTCTCAATGAGTCAGGTTCTACCGACTAAGAAAGTCTCCTTCAACACAGCGGAGAAGGAATTTTCTGAGGAGTCCTCATCTGGTCCAGATAAGGTGATTTATATGAGTGAGCTCAGTTCGAATGTTCTCAAGCCATATCTAAGGCAAGCAGCCGTGTGTCGACCCTCGCTGGATGATCCCTACACCTCATTATTATTCATCTGAGGACGATCCGACAACGATACATATGTATATTATCCACCTCCCCGCGTCCGCAAGAAGGTTCGTCACAAACCTTCTTAATCCTTGTATATTCTCATTCTT
Organism: Ottelia alismoides; assembly: GCA_037367405.1. NCBI lineage: Eukaryota > Viridiplantae > Streptophyta > Magnoliopsida > Alismatales > Hydrocharitaceae > Ottelia > Ottelia alismoides. The sequence goes on along the minus strand of JAZKJV010004724.1, from coordinate 540,558 downwards.
TCTTGTATATACTTTCTCTCCCTCCCTTCCCAGTGATTCGAATCACTCGCCCCGGTTCCATATCGTTTCATTTTATGCCTATACTTAGGATAACCAGATCCTAAGTATAGGGGGAGAGTGACCCGCATCTATTCACTGTACATCCTCCAGATGACATCGGTTCTCATACTCACTCCTATCATATACTTAGGCTGACCAGAGCCTAAGTATAGGGGGGACCGATGCCCTCCTTGTATATACTCATCCATTTCCCATCTTGCCCTCGTCCGCCCATTTTTGATTTTCTTCTACACTTAGGCTGCTAGAGCCTAAGTATAGGGGGGCGGAGTGACCTTCTATATATTTTGTAATTTTTGCTCCCCTATGCTTAGCACGAGCTATGTCTTTTTCATCACTTTTCCTGCTCTGAGGGAATAGCACACACTAAGTATAGGGGGGCGTGTATATATCACATATATACTTTACCCATAGCTTGTACTTTCGCGTATTTTTACGTATATATTATGCAATACGTGGGTAGGCAAAAATGAAAAAAAATACATGTATACTTGTATAATATGTATAAAACAAAATAAATATAAAAATAATACTTTTGTAAAATTTGTTGTGTAAACAAAAAAAATAAAAAATTCATGTATACTATGTATATTATGTACAAGTAGTATAAACTAAAACTTGTTGTAAAAATTGTTGTATAACAGAAAATAAAATAAAAATATCGAAAATAAAGGCTTCTTATTTACTTTTGCATCCTTGCATTTTTTTTAAAAAAAAAAGAGTCTTGCATTTTATTCATAGCATGTCATCTGCACCTCATCTGCATACCTTGCATATGCAAGGTGAAAAGCTAGTGGGTTCTAAACCAAGTTATGAATAGATGTTGAGGATGGACTTGATTTGACCTTAATCCACCTAATTTCAGAGGAACCTTATAGGAACTGGAGTTAAGATTTCTCAGGTCAAGTGACTTAATTCTTTAAGTCTGCAAGTCTATGTTCACATGTCATCTTGATTAGTCTAAGTAGAATATCTCGTGCACACGCATGATTCTTTTAGACAGTGACCTAACTTGGACAAGCACAATGCACGTAGCTCTTCATTGATAAGGTGGTGAGGAGATAGAATCCTTTAGCTTGGAGTAGCACACAGGTGGAAACATCCATCCTCCTCTAGGGAGGGTAGTGCATCTCAACCTAGTCTGGTGGTGTTAACGTCTGAGGACGGGATGCCGTGGGTTGCAATAAAGCTTCAAAAGAGGGATAGTCTACTGGATCAAGAGGAAAAACTCCTGATGAACATGCTGTACCTTGTATATAGTTCCAAAAAAAGGAAAAAGGAAAAAATGCAAGAACTCCAAAAAAATATAGACAGGCCAAAAAAAATATTGCATGTCGGAGTATGTATATTAGCAAGAAGTCTGCAGCTGGATGACTTGGCTACACTGGTCAGGCATCCCGGGATAGGTAGCTACACTGGCTACCGTCCATTTTTTTCTCCACCCCCTCCTCTTGAGCTGGTCGCACTTGAACTTAGAAGGGAATACCCCGCTCCTCGAGGAAAGAGTTACTGGACCGGGTAATTAGAGTTACCTTGTTAGAGGAGGCTGTTTCTGAGCCATTTCTGAGGTGGAGAGTTACATTTCACTTACACAGTAGAAGTAAGAAGCATAGTCATCAGAAATTTGCATCTGAGGATTTGTTCTGACCTGACTGTTGATGCATCTTGAATAGAAGACTTGTGGAACTTGAAGTCTGTTAGGTCTTAAGTTCAGATCCCAATAAGGTTCCGCCACACAATTAATCCAAAGGTCGAGTCAAGCTCCATTTTCACCTTTTGTTCATGACCTTGGTACGGAACCCAAACTCATTTCACTCTTGCATTCGATTTTAGTTGCTCAGGGACAAGCAAGGTTTAAGTATACTGGGTTGATGAATCTGTGATTCATCACTCAAAAAGTTGAAAATAGAGCTTTGTTCCTGAGTAAATAGCAACATATTTCCCCTTATCTTGCATAAATAGCATTCATGCACACAAGCATAATATCTGCATTTTAGCATTCATATTTGCAAAAAATAAGAAGCCAATTTCACTTGTAAATATTCACCTGTATATTAGATAAAACACCTTAATTGTATATATTTTATACTATCTCCAAATCTAATAAAACCAACTCTATTGTGTATATATGACTAACACTAATTAAAGAAAAATATAAAAAATATTAAATTGTAAAATTACCCAATAAAACCCCAAACCCAATTGAAGACCTTAGACCTTAAAATGCACATATCTCTCTCATACAACCTCCGAATTAGGTCTACTCTTTTAAAGTAATATACATTCAAAGACCTTCGAAACAAGACCAATTTCATTAAAATCGGAGCTCGTATGCAAAACTTGGGTTTTGGGCCCCTTTTGTATATTGTATATATTGACCGTTTTTGCCCTTCATTTCATCCTTTTATTTTCTTAATTATTAAAAATCCAAAAAAAAATATTAAGTTTTAAATATTCGTTGCATATTTTTTATAACTTTTTTTTGATTTTTCCCTCTTTTAAAAATGACAAAAAAATTACAAAAGATAAAATACGGTATTTTATACCTTTAAGGTACCGCCTAAAAATACATTTTTATACAGATGATTTCATTTGATTTTTGACCCTTCACGAAAGTTGTAGGTCTCGTCGAGACGAGAAACTTTCATGTTGACCACTTTTTGATTTAATCCCTTTTGTGATTTCTTTCTTATTTTTCTTTATATTTAATTTTTAAATTTTCTAGGAGCGACATGTAGCAACTCCTGGAGCCGCCACATGTCATCCCATTTTTTTTATTATTTTCGGATTTATTTTATTATTTTTAGATTTATTATTATTATTTTATTATTATTTTAATTATTTTTAGTAGCCTACTATATATTTTATTTATTTTATTTCCTTTTACCTCTTCTCCCTTACTTGTCTTCCACTCCAAGCCACTAACTTACCACTTCCTCCACCATCCCTCCATCTTCTCACCTCTTTTCTAACTTCCCCCTCCTCTTTCTATTCTCATCCCCTCCTCCATTTCTGATCATCCGCCATAATCGAGAGAGAAAGGGAACCACCAGTTCAGCCTGCTCGACGGTGACAGCGACCGAGTAAGTCTTCGATGCGACAACGGTTTCCATCGTATTTGGTGAGATCCGAGGTAGAGAGATCGACCTCGTCGCAGCCTCATCCAAGATGCATAGCTTCTCCGAATTTTTGCCGAGTCAGATCGAGGCCACAACGGAAGCCACATACCGTGGCTCCACTTTCAGCGAATCACAGGTAAGTAATCCCTTTCCTTTTCCTTGTCATTTTTTATCTCGCAATTTTCTTCCTTGTTGTTAATCACCAAACACACCATCAAAAATCACATCACCATCACCGACATCACTTCATTCATTTTTTTACATACATCTTCATTGCATTTCTACACCACAACATCACACAAATCATCATCACCATCATTTCATCTCTACAAATTTTATTTCCTGTTTACATCAAAAAATACAACAAAAAAAATTACAAAACGAAAATAAAAATAAAGCAAGAGCAACTAGTCACGACGCTCTGGCCACCCGTCCCGGCGCCCTCCAGGCCGCCGCCTTGGCGGCCCGCGCCTCCGGCGCTCGTCCCAGCGGAGCCACACCTCACCCCAGCCCCCCCGAGCTCCCAACCACCTCCGCGCATGAGGTCGCAATTCCCCACGCCTACCACGCACTCCCAGGCTACCGCCTTGTCCTGCGCCATGCCACCTCTGTGCGCCCCTCGCTGCCGATGTGGCCGCTCTCCCATCTAATCGCTGCAACCCCACGTCGCCTCCTCCCTAGTGCGCGCGTCAGCCGGTCGTGCCTCCAGCCTCCTGAAGACGCCCTTCCATGTGGCCAGCATCGCACCCCTCGCCCCTAGACGCAGACCTCCAGGCGCAACCCCATGCCCCTCGACGCTGCTCCGCCGCATAAGCCCCCCTGCCAGGTCGCCACTCCACCAACCGCGACGCACCGCCGCGCGCCACTGCTCCAGCACCCCAGTTGGCCTCCGCCCCTCAGTCGGCCTCCGCACGCGTGGCCGCGCTCAACGCCGCCCCTCGCACATCTCCCCAGGTGCGGCACCGTCCGCCGCCTGCTCGCAAGGCCCACAGCGCATTCCCCTCGCCCCACTCGTGACCCTAGCATGGGGGAAGGGGGTGGGTTCACATCTATAAGAGGTCCATTTTATTTATTTATTTATTTATTTATTTATTGGCCAAATTGCATGGTGAGACCGTCATCTTTATTTAATTCCAAAAGTGTCCTTGAACATATTTCAGTTCATTCATTTTGATTCTGTAATTGCACGAACAACCCTGTGTTGTTATATTAATTTGGACTTCAAAATAGCATCATTTTATTTAATAAAAAATAACACTTTGATGAGCAATTAATTCTTTATCTTGTGGCTATTTATTTATATTTTTGTGAGCATCAGATTATTTATTAAAAATCAGAGATTGAAAATTAGTGATATTTTGTCCATTTATACTCTGAAATTCATACAACCATGTTTATTTCTCTACAAATTGTGAAAAATTGTGAATGATGCCTCTAAGTGTGCTTTAATTACAGTCCAAATTTCATCCAATTTGGAGTTGTCTTGTACATAAAATAAATTCTAAGGTGATTTCTGTAATTGATTTTTAATTAATTCCACGAATAATATTTTTGAAAAATTTCAAGTCTCCTGGATTCCTTTTTAAAATATCTATTTCAGATAAATAGCTCTCTGGATAATTTTATTTCGTGGATTAACTAAGAATTAAATACTCACAGTCACTCTGTTTTCACTAAAAAATTTATAAAAAAATAATAAGGTGTCAGAAAAATTCCAAAAAATTAGTGTAGCTTCATTTCATCATGTTTAACTTCCAGTAAAATTTTCATAATTTTACATTTCATTTGCATGAAAAATTGCATAAAAACCCCAAAAACATTTGCATTTTTATTTGTGCATCTAAACTCAAAAATTCCAAAAAATTACATTTTACATTCATTGTTTGATTAGGTTCTTAGGAAAAATATCACTTGGCTAATTTGAATTTATTGCACATTAAAATTAAATTTGGTTAAGTCGATTCTTTTCATATTAACTTAATCCAATTCGTATTCTGCATTTGGCATTTTTATTGTATAAAAAAACCACTTGGAAAACCGCAATCTAATCCCTCTAACTTGATCCCGAGTTGTTCCTTTGCCTCCTTGAGTCGACCCTGGGGCTTGTCCATGCTAAACAAACATAAACCGTGCGTTAATTCATTCGACGATTCATCGATCTGTACGGTTATTTTTGATCGATCCAGATTTATCCGACTGCAACGAAATCGTCAATTAAACAAACATACAAAGGGTAGATCCGTGGTTCATCAGACGACATATGACAAGTGAATACCGTGCTCTCATCGTCGTCTCCCTGTGAGAACGAGGATGCATTCAGATAGTGAAAAGACACCCCTGATATGCAATCGGGTGGGTGTCATCTACCAGAGAATAGAGATCGAAAACTAAGGGAGGGACCGTAGAATGAATCGGAACATCCACTCATAAAGTGTGAAAGAGGTGAGCGGATCCGGTACCGTAAGACTCGGAGGAAGAAAGAGCAGTACATACCCCTCCAAGTCAATCAAAGTCTCTAATGATATGAGCATGAAGACATGAGACTTTCCTAATGCAGCGGTGTGGCATCCGATGGGCATAAAATCTAAAGGTCATAATACACACCGAACACTACACACCTGGGCTCAACCCTACGAGGGTCCTCAAGGTGAGCGGGAGCAGAGAATAATCTCGGTAGGCGACAAATCGGCTACCAGCAGAAGAGACCGTCAAGTCAAGAAAGTGTGGCAGAGTCTTGCAGATAACCCTCGGGGAACATACTACCAACTAAGCATCCAATAATCAGAGGAAGATGCCTCATCCTTGCGAGGACCGTCAAGGAGAGCAGACTCAAAGGAGTCAAGCCAAATGGGTCCCAATATACAACAGATCAGGTGAACCTCAAAGCAATGGGGATCAAAAGCATATCCGACGACTCGGCTCCGTGCTCCAACAGATAGGAGACACAACCAACAAGGGGAACTGAGCGTAAAGAATGTGTCGCATTTTCCCGCAGATAGTCCTCGAGGAATAATGCAAACTAGGAAGTGAATAGTCATATCAGATCTCGTCGAGGGTCGTCAAGGAGAGAGGACTCAAAGGAGTCAATCAGAATGGTCTCGATAAGCGATAAATCGTCTATCAACAAAAGAGACCGCAGAATCTAGTAAGATGTCATTGTATCTCGCAAATAACCCTCGAAGAGCACTATGAACTAGGCATGGAATAGTCAGAAAAGTGAAGCTCATCCTTGCGAGGACCGGCAAGGAGAGAAGACTCAAAGGAGACCGGGCCATTGGCCTCGCGCACTGACAAATCAGGCACACAATCAGGAGTGAGGCCGAATACGTGGAATTAGACGATACGGTCTCCAGCGCCAACAATGGTGGAGACAGGGTCAGTGTATGAAACCGATCGTAAAGAATGTGTCGTATTCTCCCGCAGATAGTCCTCGTGGAATAATACGAACTAAGTCAGTTAAATCATGGGATTGCTAGGATCATATCTCAGGTCCTCAAAAATGATAAGTCAACCGTACCTCAGAAGGGCATAAGATCATGTGAGAGGGAGAAAATAATCAGGTGAAAATCCGAACATCCCTCAGTCAATCCAGTCAGCTAAGATAGCACGAACGATAATCTGTAATCCTCAAAGTGTCACAGGTAGGTAATAGCCTGAGAAGATCAAGGATAGATCAGTCAAAAGGATGAGAGACATCATGTGGGTTCCGCACACCTATGCCGGAAAGTCCAAATAAGAATAATCAATCAATCCTCAAAATGAAGGTGGAACCTCAAAATAGATAGATCAATCGAAGCGCATGGTATCTTCAATAAATCATCACAACGCGTTACATCCTTAATCCAGTGTACATGATAAAAAGTCCTCAATAAATAATCACACCTATAATCGTGCATCACCAAAAATCCTCAATAAGATTGTATGCACAAATTGAAAGTCAGATCCACCAAGTCAATCTCTGCATCCTCAAAGCAAGACCGACTTACTCCAATAATCTTTGTAAATCAAGAATCCTCGATGCGGGCTATCGCTAAAAGTGTAGCAAGTCCGGGTAAAAGAAGAGATGATATGGGGGACACGAGGAGGGTGGGTAATAAGAGGAACACAATGGTCGGGCGAAGTTGATTGAACGCAAGCGCCAATATCATGACTTAATGCAAATGAGGAGGTATATTTATAAGCGAGGTAGAGAAACTCAAAGATAAAAAATGCATGACTCACATGGATGGGACCGATAACTCAAAGTGAAGATGCAAATGGACTCCAAGTCACAATCCATACACAAGGTAAACACCTGATTCACCTACTCAACACCGTGAAGACCGAGATGTGGTCTTTTTATCTTGTCGCTTTTAGAGTTAGGTGATCGTAAAAAGTTGCACACATCGAAATTAGGCTTTGGGATTGGGGCACTAATCCTTAGGGTGTACGTAGAAATAAAATGCTCAAACAAGGAGGGGGTTGCTCTCCCCAAGACAAGGAGTTCATTACGTTTTATTTTAGGTCCAATAGAGTTACCAATCCCGATTTTATTTTGGTTATCACTTTTTTTTGAATATTTTCAATGCACGTGCCTATCGAGGTTCCAATTTCCATTAAGCATCCTAGGTTGGCAAAAACAGAGGGAGAAGGTCGGAAAAGTCATGCAAGTCGAAAATCGATGATTCATGCTAAGTAAGAAGACTTACAGTTCTCCAGCTCTCTTCATGCGGGATGCGAGACAGAATTGAAACCTATGCTACATGAGATGCAATCCGGTGGAATTGCCCTAGGATAGTAACTACTATTATCGTGAAGCACCAAATGTTAGTTATTCAAAGTCAAACCCTAAAGTTCGATCTTGGAGACGTCTCGGTGCCCACCACAACGGGTCCTGCCAGCGTTGTATGATGTCTCTCACAGCACGCGGGTTCGAAATTAAAAAACCGACCATTATTAATTTGACTAAGTCCAGAAGCGCATCTATAGGTACATGCAAATATATTAGGGGCTTTGGGCCTTAATCTATCAACAAGCAATTCCTAAGCTAGTGCTCATTCACACAAAATAATAAAAATAAAATAAAAAAGGGAAAAGCATCAAAACCGTTAAGGCCCCCAAGGGAACAATCCCTAGGGCACTGGACCTCGAGAAGTCAGAGCGTCTGAGAGTCCTATTTTATTACAATCCAAGTGTCACTCTCTCACATAAATTTACATTTAAATAAATAATGCAAAAATTAGTTTGCCTTCCAAAATTCTCCTACATCTGCCTTTGATTCTCTCTCCTGCTGGCTGGTGTAGAAGAGCCAACTCCGCCTCACTCGGGTGCATCGAAATTCCTAGGAATTCCTCCTTCATTTGGCGGTCCCTCGCATCAAAGACAAATAAAGAAGAGGGTCAGAACAATCACAATAATATCAATCATGCAAATGATTAAATAAATATGGACAAGAGTGAAGAATCAAATAAATAATAAGTATCCCAAACGACATTGCTCCCCGACAACGGCGCCATTTGATGAAGAGGGATTGAGCCGAGGTCGTGTCTTTCCACAAGGCGGATCGACAGTCGCTGAGGTGACCTCAGACAGAATCCCAATTCGATTAGCAATTAACCCACAATAATAAATCAAGCAATTAAATCTCAAAGATGTGGAGTTAGAATTTATTATAACTCTACATGCAAATGTGTATAGGTGTAAGCATGTGTAGAGGTCGAACACTGGGAGCAAACGGTTGGGGGCAGTAATATGCACAAAGTATTCAATTCCTATCTTGTCCATGATGTTTTTGTGGGTTTTAAATTTTTATATTTATATTTTTATTTTTTTAATTTTTGTTTGGCTTTTATTTTGTATTTTTTATATTTTCTTTTTATATTTTTAGTTAAAGAATATAGGTATATATAGAGAGATATGTACAAGGTAAAGGTGAGAGAGAGAATATATATATTCAAAATATTTCACATATAATATTTTTTGGATTTTTATATTTTTCAAAATATTTTTATTATTTTGCTAGAATTTTTTTAATTTTATGCATTTTTAATGTCAAAAATATCCCAATAACGGGGTTAATACATAATCCGAAAATAATTTGGGTTTTAAAAATAGTAAATAGGTCTTAAAATTACCCAAATTAATTTTAGTACGTAAATAATATTATATAAATAATTATAAAACATGAAAACATATTTTTGGAATTTTTGTTGAATTTTAAGACTTTTTTTTTAATTTTGGAGTTTTCTAATTTTTTAATTTTCGTTTACTCTTTTTATGGGTTTTTGATTTCAGGACTCAATAAATACATAGATATACTCGATTTTTTTGTGATTTTTCAAAGCATCTTTATATTTTTTGGTATTTTATAATTTAGATATGGTTTATTTAGGCTCCATTTTAATTTTAAAAAGTAGATAAAATACGAGAAATGCATATTAAAAATATGGGCGTGAAAGTACACCGCATAAAGCTTTTATCCATATTTTTTCGTATTTTTAGGAGCTACATAGCTATTTTTAATAAATAGATAAAAGACATAAAAATAAAACTGCCTGGTAGGGGCTTTTTTGCAATTAAAAATAAAGACAGGGTGTTCTGTGCAAAAATCCCAATAGAATAAACATTTATTTAATATTTTAGACCCTTTTTACACTATACAAATCCGTTAGGGGCATAATTGCAAAATTCACAACCCCAAGTGTAATTACAATAAATAACAGGGGTCCTAACGTAAAAATTCTATTTTATTTACTACGTTAAACATTATTTACAGGACTAAAGTAGCAATACAAAAAAGGTCGGGGCTAAAGGTGCAATTTACCCCTTAAGGACGACTGATATTCTTGACTTATCCATGTGGCTCCTCCATGATTGCCAATGACGCTTCGCTGATGGACGCGTGAGATTAGATCGTGGGTCGCGATCTGACGGTCGATGACGGCTCCATCCAACGACTGATCTTCAATCTGGGCCTCCTTCTTCATCCAAAGGTGGGGACGATGGCTGGAAGAACAGGGAAGAACACTCGTCGGGGTGAGTTTCTTTCAGTGATATCTCACGTCTCCACCGTTTTTTGCCTCTCCTAAAGGTCTCTATAGCTTCCTGGGAGGATACTCTAACTGTTGGAGGTCTTGGATCGGCCTGAGGTACGCTGGAGAGCCGCCACGAGCTCGGAGAAGAAATAGGGCTCCAGGTACCTCTGGCGGCTTCGATTGTGTCTCCTGGCGCATTTCAAGGCGCCTAACCTGCACAGGAAGCTCATACGGCTCGAGGGCATCTCCCTCGACTAGGGGTTTGAAGCTATTAGCACGGGGATGGTGATGGGCGAGGAAGCTCCGGAGAAGGGTGGTGGAGGAGCCTCGATTCGCGGAGCCAAGGAGGCTCCAGTTGATAGGAAGTGGTTGGGAGGTGGAGAAGGCGATGGGGAACGATATGGTTGCGATATGGGGGTCGGAAAGTCACTGGAAGGCTCGAGAGTTGACGCCGGAGCGGAGCTCCGACGAACTACGACTCGACCGATTCACGTCGATTTACTTAACTACAAACTAAAATAACAACGGGAAATAAATGCTGGAAAGAAAATCTATCTAATAAAGCAGTAAAAGGGTTCTAATACCTGGTGGGAACCAGGGAGCGTGGCGTCACCAGAGCTCCGCCGTGGGTGCAGCTCCGTATTTCCGACTGATTCAAGGTACCAGGGAGGAGCTCCTCCTGTCACAAGGACTCGACCTAGACCGAATACGAGGAAGGAGGACGGGTGAAAACTGACCAAATTTGCGAAGGAGGAGGAGTTGGATTATTTATAAACCTTTCTGAGCACCCTTATTAACAGGAGATTAACGATTGATCTGGTGTATGTACAAGCAATCCAAGATGTTGGCGTGATTGTACAATGAACGACGGACAACTCTTGTGGAGGAAGCGAGTGCAATCGATGGACGAGACACCCACAAAAAATGAAAGAAAACAGGGGATTCAACAGGTCTGACGACTCGGAGCAGCAGATGGAATAGTTGACCAGAGGTAAACGAAGGCCGCGCGCGGGTTGGTCCACGTAGGCCGCTTAAGGACAAAATAGAAGGTTTTATTCGAAAATAATTAATTTAAAATAGTAAATGATTTTATTATTTTTTGAGTATAAAATAAAAAATGTTTATTATTTTATGTAGTATTTTAATATGATTTTTATTTATTTTTTTGGCTTGATTTTTTAGTAGTTAATTTTTATGAGTGTATTTATAGGTGTATTCATCCTATGTTTTGTGCATTTCTATTTTTACTGTGTATATATTATTTTATTTTCTTATTTCCTTATTTTATATATTTATAACTTATTTCTGTGAGTATAAATATATTTTTATTTTATTTTTATGAGTTTATTTGCACATTTAAATAAACATGTATATTAATTGTATAGGTATAGGTATTTTGCCTATATTTTGTATACTGCTTTTTATTTTAACATATTTTAATGAGTTTTTATTTTTGTTTTGTATTTTTAATAGAATATATATGATATTGACATATTCTAAAAATATGAAAGAATAAAATAATTAAAGAATATAATTCCCTTTTATTTATATACATATAGAACATAGGTATTTCATCTATATTTTTACATAGTTTTATTTTATTCTCCTTTTTCTTTGGGTTTAATTATAATTTTAATGTACACATATGTTATAACTAATGTTTACAAAATTATATAAATATGAATTTGTAAAAATAATAAGTAATGAATAAATTGAACATTTTAATCAGTATTATGTACGATAGGGGCCCAAAACCTATCTTCTGCTTATTAACTCCAAAAAATATGAAACTACCTTCTTTAAATAGAACATGAAAAGTTATATACAATTAGAGGTGATTTTGCTATGTTTTGAGTTTTAATTTGAAAGATATGAGTCTGTGAAGTTTGGTTTTTGGCTTTTTATTCTGGATATAAAATGTATACTGTATATTATTTTTGTACAAACTCAATTTTGTATTTTTATTTATATTATTATATACAACTTTTGTGTACAAAATTTCTTTATTTGATGAATAAATAACGAAGAATAAAATAGGTGTCAAAAATGCATAATCAAGAATGAATAAATGAGGTATTTATTGCATTTTGGCCCTTATCTCCCCCTACTTTATTCTTTGTCGACTAGTTCCATTCTGGACTTGGTCTCGAGATTAGGGTTATAAAATATTTGCAATATTTTATTCCTTTTTTTTCTTCTCTTTATTTCATAATTTTGGCATTAAAAACCTTATTTTATGTACAAATAAATACAATAAATAATTGATGCTATAATGTACAAATTAATGATATTTACATGCATTTGCTGGGGTTTTTAGGGCCAAAATGATAGAATAAAGGTGATGAAATAGAGATTCATCAAGAGTCTCAATTCTCGTTCCTAATAAAGTCCCTTCAGAATTAATTGGATTAAGGTCTAAACCAAGCTCCATCTCTCGAACTTAGATCCAGTTGTTTCAAGAATCAAACTTGTTCTGAAAAATGCGAATGAATGCAACAATTTTTATGAGGTAGATTTCTGCTTAAACTTTTTAAGTAGTTTTTAAAGAATTTTGTAAATTTTTATTGAATTTTAAAATTTTTCAACTTTTATGGGTCTTTTTGTAAAAGTTAGTGGATTATATTGATTTACACAAATTTTACAAGAATTATGTACATTTTACAAAGGATTTTATACAACTTTTATATATAAGTTATACGGCTTTTATGCAAGATTTTACAAGGGTTTTATTTAAAATTTTTTTAAGGATTTTATCAAAAGAATTTTAAAACATTTTTTATAAGAATTTTAAAGTTTTTTAAGACATTTTTATGGTTTCCTTGTGGCTTTTAAAAACCCAAAATATACACCATACTTTTAAGAAGCCTTATTATTAAAAATTCAACAAAGTAAGAGTTATGGCTTTTAAAGTATATATAGCATATATATATGACACCCCCTATACTTATCATGAACTTCGTCCTCATTGTGACCAAAGAAGCGGCAAAGGAAGACATAACTCGGGCTAAGTATAGATCGTTGAAAAGAATCTATACTACAACGACTCAAAGAATAACGAATAATGAATAGAAGTCAATCATCTCCTCCATACTTAGGATCAGGTGAACCTAAGGATAGTGGACTCAAAACCGAAGATGATCGAGGTCAAGAGAATGTACACACTCAACAGCTTGTCCCCCCTATACTTAGGGTATAAGTATAGAGACTAATATCAGAAGATGAGGCACAAACGAGGGAACAGACAAGACAAAAACCGACAACGATCAAAAGGGGAAATGAGCGAGATTACCCCTCAAATACTAAGGGTAAAGCGCACCCTAAGTATAAGCAACGACATGGGTAATCGAACAGGACGAGAAGAACAACATGGTGTCTACACCCCCTATACTTAGGATAAAGCACACCTAAGTATAGCAAAAACTAGATTAACCTAAGGGTGTAAGAAAAACAACTGAATGAATAGATGAAACATATATGTACAAAGTAGATCGTGAAAATCGGGTATGAGATGCATAGTGTGAAGAGTGAAGAGCACATCTCATACAAAATGTATCGGGGCAACTTCAATGGTCGGTGGATCACGTTCGAGAAAGGGTTTCCATCGCTGACCATTGATTCGAAAGGTGGACTCATAAGACAACTCGGGTATGTCGATGCTACCATTGTCGTACACCTTTCGGACAATATACGAGCCTTTCCATTTTCTTTGAAGTTTCCCTGGAAATAATTTCAGTCTCGCATCGAATAGCCATACTTTTTGATCAGGCTCAAACTGCTTATGGCTAATGTGAGCATCATGCCACTCTTTCATCCGCTCCTTGTAATGCATGCTACTCATGAATGCTTCATCTCTTAGTTCTTCCAGGGCTGCCTATTCAGTTTGCTTTGATCTCCCGCATCATCTAGTCCAAATATCACTTCTTTCGCTGCCCATAAGTATTTGTGCTTGATTTCCGCAAGTAAGTGGCACAACTTGCCATAAACGAGTCGAAAGGAAGATGTGCCCAGTGGAGTTTTTAATGATGTCCTATATGCCCAAAGAACTGCGTCCAATAGCTGCGACCAATCCTTTCGGTCTGGGCGAATGACCTTCTGCAAGATTGTTTTAACCTCCCTATTCGAGACTTCGGCAAGACCATTCATCAGAGGATGATACGGAGTTGCAACCCGATGATCTATGCCGAACTTGTTAGCAAGAGCCCTTACCTTTTCGCTGATAAAATGGCTACCCCTCTGAGATCAGAACTCAAGGGACCCCGAACCGCATAATGATGTGTTTCCTTAGAAACTTTCAAACCGTGTTTGCATCCGCATTTCAGGCAGGAATAGCCTCTACCCAATGACTCACGTAATCTACAGCAAGAAGAATATACTCGAATCCCTGACTCTTAGGAAACAGACCCATAAAGTCAATGTCCCATGCGTCGAAAACCTCACAGAAGTGAATTGGCTGCATCGGCATCATATCTCTATGTCCGCAAGTACCCATTTTCTATCAATCAGTACATCTCCTTACGAATGCGTGGGCATCCGCAACGAGAGTAGGCTACCAAGACAGGACTGAAGCACCTTCTGTGTTGTCCTCTTCCCTGAATGGTGTCCTAAAGCTTCGAATTTATGGCAATAAGTGAGGACGCTCTACTATTCCTCCTAAGAAATACACCGACGCCAGACGGAATCCGCTCCTTCATGATAAAGGATCGGATCCTCCCAATGGTAAGACTTGGCTTTCACGAGGAAAATCTCAAGCCTTTGTCTTGACCAACCTTGTGGGATTCTCTTAGCAACAAGAAAGTTCACAATGTCGGCAAACCATGGCAACGAGGCGACAACAAGAATCGCCTCATCGGGGAAGGTCTTTGTGATCGGTGCATCAAACTCAGAAGTCTCGAGGAGTTCTAGTCGAGAGAGGTGATCCGCCACCACATTCTTGACTCCAGGCTTATCCTTGATTTCGATGTCGAACTCCTGTAGTATAAGGATCCATATGGTCAGACGTGGCTACGAATCCTTCTTACCATTAGATATCGGATGGCAGTATGATCAATGAAAATCGTGACTTTTGAGCCTAAGATGTGGGATCTAAATTTATCTAAGGTAAATACCATGACTAGCATTTCTTTCTCTGTAATAGTGTAATTCCGCTACGCGGAATCCAAAGTCTTGCTAGCATAGTATATGGCATAAGGCAGGTCATCCCTCCTCTGTCCCAACACAGCATCAAAGGAAAAATCGGAGGCGTCTGTCATGATCTCGAATGGGAGAGACCAATCGGGCGGCTGAAGGACAGGAGCCTCTACAACCATGTTCTTGTAAGTCTCAAAAGCCAAAAGACACTTATCATCTACGATAAACTCAGTGTCTTTCACGAGAAGATCAGATAACGGTCGGGCAATTTTACTGAAGTCCTAAATGAACCGTCGGTAGAAACCGACATGCCCCAGAAAAGACCGTAACTGCTTCAAGTTGAATGGTGGATTGAGCTTCTTGATGATGTCCACCTTGGTTAGATCGACCTCCATGCCCCTGCTGGAGATGATGTGACCAAGGACCGTCCCCTAAGTCATCATGAAATGACTCTTCTCCCAATAAAAAACGGGGTTTACCTCAGTACACCTCTGAAGCACTCGGTCTAGGCTAGAAAGATAGGAGTCGAAATCGTCGCCATAAACCAAAGAATCACCCATGAAGAACTCTGAAAAATCGCCTACCATGTCCGCGAAGATCAAGAGCATACACTTAGGGAATGTAGCCGGAGCATTACATAATCCAAAGGGCATACGTCGAAAAGTATAAGTTCTGAACGGACAGGTAACTGTCGTCTTTTCTTGATCTTCAAGCGCGGTTGCCACCTGGTTGTATCCCAATACCCATCAAGAAAGCAATAATGGCTCTTCTCGGCTAACCTCTCGATAATCTGATCGATAAACGGAAGCGGGAAGTGATCCTTCTTGGTCACCTGATTCAAACATCTGTAGTCCACACAGACGCGCCAAGAACTCGGTACTCGGGTAGTGATCTCCTCGCCAGCCTCATTGATCACTGTATTGATACCCGTCTTCTTGGGTACCACATGTAAAGGACTAACCCATTTTGAGTTGGATATGGAATAGATAAAATCGGCACTACACCACTTGGATATTTCCTTCATAATCACCTCTCGATGATTCGGGTTCAGCCTGCGCTGAAACTCACGAGATGGATTGGCATCATCTTCGAGAAAGATGTGGTGGGAGCAAAGAGCCAGACTAATCCCATGGAAATCCTCTACGGTCCACTCGATTACCTTGCAGTTCTTTGCAAGAATCGCCATCAGACGGGATTCCTGATCTTTGGTCAGATTGGAAGAGATGATGACCGGAAACATTTTGGATTCTCCAGCAAGAAATCGATATTTCATTGAATGAGGTAACGGTTTAAGATCAGTGGGAGAAGGAACATGAAGAGAGGGTTTGACTAGGGCCTGGGTATAGGCTACTAGATCGGTATGCGAGAGCTCAGCCTGCTCTGACTCAGAAAGATCTGGAGACTGCTTTTCTGATTGCTGACTTTGTTTTACGGGATTGTCTCCAGGTTGGTTGTAGGCTTATCTGAAATTAGACGTGGAACATACTCATTAAAACTCTGCCAGTCAAAGTCCATGTCTATATTGGCGGGATCAGATTTGGAACAACAAGATCGAAAAACCGAATGATCATCATCAGAATCGTCGGCCTCAGCCTATGATGGTGTCTGCTCTAAGACAGTGCTATCACATCTGTCTTCATCTAGTATTTGTAACTCAGAATCTCCTGAAGGCGTGATGAAAGAATGTATACTCGGTTCGGCCCAAATGGCTTCATCGTCTATTTGCACGAAGTTACAGTCTTGATGACTATTGGGTTCGTCATCAGATGCTCTCTCTAGTTCATCAGATTTGGCTTTGAGATCTTGGATCGTCTCTATATGTATACTCTCTCCTTGGACACGAAAGTACACCTTCCCTGTACCATAATCAGAAACGGCCTTCACTGTGGCCAGGAAAGGTCGTCTTAATATGATCGGGCTGTCGGTCACACATTTAGGGATTGTCATGTCCAACACGACGAAGTGTACAGGGAATTGCAAACCATTAATGGTGACGATAACGTCTTCGATTAATCCCTTCGGCCTCTTGACCGATCTACCAGCAAACTGCAAGACTGTTCTGTTTGGTCTAAGCGGTCCGAACTCGAACTTGCTGAGTAAGGAAGAGGGAAGAAGATTAATTGACGGACCGCTATCTAAAAGAGTTCGACTAAAAGTCTGACCGAGGATTTTGCATCTGACATACGGTGCTCCTGTGTCTGATCTTTTCGCTGGGAGACGACTATGGATGGCGTGACAAGTTTCTTTGGTCAACACATGGATTTCAGAGCAGTGATTATGTTGAGACCTTTCTGTAGAAGAGGGATGTGTGCCAAGGCTTTCGAAAGAGTGAGATGGATATTGAATTTATCGAGCATCTCTTTCATCAGATTCAACATTTGATTCTTTTTGGGATTTTCTTTTTTATCACCTTTTTCTAAGCATAGTGCTTTGGGAAAAGGAATCTGTACATTCTCCTGGTTAGTCTGTACAATTGGAGGATCAGAAGAAGCAGAAGGAAATCTATAACCTATACTAAAGCTGGGTTTCACCCAGCTTTTTCTATGGAATTGATACGTGGTCACCCTTCCAACATTCCTTTCCTCTCCCGAGCAAGCAACATCAGTATCCCTCTTTTCCTATAACCATGTTCTCTCCCTCCCCCCCTCTCTCTCCACCTCCCGTACACGTCACCCTCCCTCTTAACTCTCTCTCCCCCCTTAACATTTCTCTCTCCCTCCAAACGTTTTACTTAATAGGCAATTGAATTATTTTTTATTTCATTTTAAAATACTATTACTCAATCTATAGAATGCTATTATATAATATAATTTAGCATAAATTGAACCTAAAATAAAATATAATATTCCAATATTTCTACCATACCAAATTCAATTAATTATATATGCTCATTTCTTTCTAATAGATGGTAAAAATACACAATGTTTATTTAAAAATAGGAGTAATAAAAATATACGTTGCATATCTAATCAAAATCAGTTTACAATCTATAAATTACTTTACAACTATTTAATTTTTGATGTTTATCTTCACTATTTCTTTTGTAAAATACTACAAGATCTATGAAATAAATTTTTAAAAAATGTACATATTTTCGTATTCTTCAATATCTTATATAAAACTACAACACATATTTTCAAAATTCATTTCGATAATAAAATAAAAAATAAAGCTAAATGTGTACTTAATTAAAATATATTTTAGTATTAACTAATGATCTTTCCTCTGGATACCTACACTAATATGTAAATGAAGAAATAATAAAATAAGTGTTTCATTAAAAAATAAAAATATATTTTTGCTAAATTAAAATTAGATTCATAACAATCATAAATAATTATAAAAAATTAATCATCTCTATCTATTTACTGAAATTGGGTTCCGAATCAATTCCTTTTTTATAACTCTTTTTCTCTCCTTAACATACAAGCTATTGTCTCCCCACAAAAACAACACTATTTATTACCATGATGTAAATAATTAATTATTTTTATTAACCATATTATACTTAATAATTTACATTATCGATTAGTGCATTTTTTATATATCCTTTTACACTTCATATGCTCAAAGTTTTTGCCTTTATATTTTTACTCGTTGGAGATATTTTTTATGTAAGAATTCATTATATTAATTTTCATTTATTAGTATTTATGTAATAATTCATCATCTTTATTTTTCAATTATTACAATTGTTATTTATTTTCTAAATTATTTCCAAATTTCAAGCTAATAAATCGAATCCTTAAATAATAATCAATTTAATTGAATATTATTAAAAATAAACAAAACAAAAAGTATCTGATTTTTCTTTTTAAAATATCTATCATTATATTTTCTATTTATAACATTAAAATTTCAAACTAATCAATGGAGAAGGCTAAGAAGGCTAATAGTTCATGAACCATATATGTGATCACTTATTATCTTTTATATCTTCATATTTATTACTGTAAAACATACTTATCAATTAATAGAATGATATTTGTTTGTTTATAAATCATAGATATCATAAATTTATTAAATACAAATTATGGTGGGACCAACACTTGATAAATATTATCTGTTAAGTCATGAAAAAGAAGCATAATATTTAAAAAATGTACTTTCAATATCAATGAAATTTCATCGCAATATGCTTCTCCATACTTCTCATATTATGCTCTTAATATGTTCTTATGTTCTTACCTCCCAACTTCATACATTACCTTAAAAAACACTCACGCCGCGAAGCGCGGGTATGCACCCTAGTGTTTTTGCAAAACAAGGATTTGCTTTTAGTGAATCATCAGAAATAGAAGATCCATGATCTCGAGATTAATCAACTGTCTTATTTTTTTCTCTTCCGGTTTCTTCTCTTTTGTACATTTTTATAAGATTTTCTATCATCATCACTATCTACAAAGAAAGGTAAAGCTCGGCATTCGACTCTGACTGCATCTCTTCAGATTTGGTGGCTTCAGCACCACCATCCATATCATCAAAGGGTACGGTTTCAGTACTGCCATCGATGTCTTCTACCGGCTCTCTTGTGTTGTTCAGAATATCATCTTCGGGCCTAGTAGAGTCTCCGCCTAATGGTCTCCTACCGCTCCTAAGAGAGATAAAATCAGCGTGATCACGATAAAGAGAGTTGTCTGAAATTACCTGTGACTGGAGGGAGGACGTGATCAAATCTAACTGCTCTAACTTCCTCTTCAGATTATTTAGATTCAGCTCTATCTGAGCAGGTATGGCAGACTTCCCTTTGACTAGGTTAGTAACATGAGTCTTGAACTCATCCATTTCTCACCTAAAAGATGCATGCTGATCAGTAATCAAGTTAGCGAGGTATTCTAGAGCTGGGTTATCATGGAAGGGACCATGAGACCCGGATGAGTCGCCTCGGTGATACTGAGGCTATTGCGGAGCTGGCTGCTGTGGAGGATACTGTTTCTGCTGCTGCTGTTGAGGCTGGTATGTGCTCTGCCTCCACTGAGGTTGCTGGTATTTACGAGGACCTGTGTACTGCTGCTGCTCTCTGGTCTGCCCCATTGGTGCCTGCGGTGGGTGCTGGGAAGAGGTTCCTCCTGTCGACCAACGGAAGCTAGGGTTTTCACAACAGATCCCTGGTTGCTGCGGTCGATCATTACCAAATCCCATTGACCTCAGTCAATGGCTCCGACATCTCAGAATATGCTTGGGGCATGGATGCCAAAGGCTGATCACTCTGATATACCACCATTTGAGTATCGGATGATGGTGTCTGTGGGTTCTGATAATAAGCCAAAGACTGGTAAGTCAGCTCAGAATGCACATGGTATATGTGCTGAACTGGTGGCCGCAGAAGTATGCCTCGGTCTTGGCTTTTCGAGTCAGCCTGTGATCTCGAAGACTTCGCAGATCCAGTCTCAATCTCTTGAAGGCACATGATTTGTGTCTTCAGATCACTTGGACATCTCTCAATCTCGTCGATTTTATCGAGCTTGTATAAATTCTGGCACTTCTTCTTAATTATTTCCATTCGATCCAGCTTCTGACAAATGATTCCCATATCAGTTGTTGAGGATTCGATCGGAATCGAAACCACAGAAGGCAGATTCCCTTCTATTTGTACCACTCGGGAATGCTGGTGATAAGTTGGTGACTTCATCTAGCTGTATACTCAAGTCTGAGACATCGTGGTATAGTTCTCTGCCATTTTCTCATAAATGGCCCAGACTCGTCCTTCGTGCATCGAGAAGTACGTTCCACCACAAGTGGCGTTCACCGGTCCCTGTAACTCTGATGTCATCCCACTAAAGAAACTTTGTACAAGAGTTGGCTTCGAAAGTTCATGATGAGGACATCGGTCAATGAGCTCTCTAAATCGATCCCATGCTTCGTGGAACTGCTCGTTCCCGATCATGGTGAAATTACTAATCATGGCTCTAGCAGCATTCGTTCGACCGAGAGGGTAATACTTGTTCAAATAAGCGGTTCTCAGCTCCTCCCAGGTTGAAACATATCTCCCTAGGTGTTTCAGCCAGTAGGCTGCTCGATCAACAAGGGAGAACGGAAACGTGATCAACTTGATCGTGTCCTTGTTGACATGCGCATCGTACAGCGTGCTGCATATCAGCTCGAACTCTTGAAGGTGCAGGTGTGGCTCCTTGGTAGATAGCCCGTGAAACTTGGGTAGCAGTTGGATCATCTGAGGATGGAACTCGAAGTTCCCGTGGATGACAAGGAGACGGATCCACCGGTGAGTCGTAGTCGCTCCCGGGTTGTAGAGCTGCTGCATCGTGCAGTTCGGGTCCAGTGGCGGTCTCTCTGCTCTGTCTAGTTGATCCTGGTCCTCAACTCCTGGTTAATCAGCTCTAGGATTCTCAGCTTCTGGATTTTTATGTTGAGCTCGCAGCTGAGTCAGCTCAGCTCTGACATCGTTCATCATTCTGCCTTGCTCCCTAATCTGATTCTGTATTATCTCAAGGGAAGCAAGTAGACCATTATTGATTGCAGCCTGATCAATTACGACCGAAGTAGATTGCAGTTCTTTTCTAGCCATAGTCTCTGGAAAGGAAAAAGAATT
The DNA here is from genome assembly GCA_037367405.1 of Ottelia alismoides. NCBI lineage: Eukaryota > Viridiplantae > Streptophyta > Magnoliopsida > Alismatales > Hydrocharitaceae > Ottelia > Ottelia alismoides. Next base: position 518,692 of record JAZKJV010004724.1, on the reverse strand, counting down.
TAGGTCAGGGAAACTCAGATCAATATTCAACTGCTGAAAGATCTCAGGTTCGCGGTCAGAGTTCTCGTGAACCACATGTGATGATGATAAAGAATGATTAAGAGAAGGACTCTGAGAAGAGTTTCAAGGATCAAAGTCACGCCTGGAAGAAGAATATTGTCTTGATTCTGGCTCAAACAAGATATTCTCGTGAACCGAGCCAGGAGACGGGATCACGGGGGAAGATTGGTAGATCTCTGCTTCAAATAAGGGGTTCTCTTGAACCAATCTAGATAGATGGGCACGAGTGCGTGCAAGCGGTACCGTAAAAGTCGGCCGAAGTGATCGTCTGCCCATCATCTTGAGAGTAAGATGACAGTTGATCGATGAGATTGAGATCTGGAAGATATAGGACTCACACCACAAGTCAAACACAACGCCAACCCCAAATTCACCAACTCAACCCTAATAATGACCGTAAGAGTTTGGTCGTTATCTTTTCGATTTTATGGTTGTTTGGAAAACAAGTTTTCAAAGATTAACGAGGTTAGATAGGTGCCCGAAACTTCTACGGTGTACTGTTCTGAGATCTAACCAGAAATCACCTAGTCTCAGCCAGTATGGACGTAAGTGCGGACCGTTTCCGGCTACCGGTGTTACTTGAGGACGGAGTCTTACGCAGTCTCCTCTAAACCTCCCACTCTGCTAAGTAAACTCGGACCATTTCCGGCTACCCGAGCGTACCCATTGAAGATAAGGTGAGTAAAGGCATGAACTAAGTAGTATTTCGATTAAAGCTCTAGACTCTGGCTCTATCTTATGTGTCGTCTCTCACTCACCGATCTGGAGGTAATACCTGCGATGCAAATTCGGGGGTTACTCTCCCCAAAACAAGTGGAGTCCTTACGTTTCGTTTTAAGATCCGATAGAAGTTAACAGTCCCTGTTTTAATTTTTTGTTTTCACTTTTTTGGATATTTTCAGAGAAAACGTCTAACGTATTTTTGTTTTTGGGAATGGCCCTAGATACAAGCACCTAGGTGTCGAATCCTAAGCATACATCTAAGCTACGGTTATGCAGAGAAGGGAAAACCCACAAGACTCCTAACAAGCACCTAACTCGGAAAAGCTGCAGAAAAAGCGTTGAGAAAAATCATGATCAGAAAAGCCGCGGTGGATGCCCTGCTCCCCCAGGAGTACAACCTTGGTGAAACAGACCCTGAGATGAAGAGAGAGGTACAAATCGGGATGCCTTTACGAGGCCCCTTTCTACGAAAACAAAGAAACGGACAAGTGACCTTGATTTTTTTATATATTTTTACAAGAAATTTAAAAAATTCTGCGGCTTTGCGGTTCTCACATATGCAGCTCAACCCGTGTTATACAAATCAAAAATAAAAAACCGTGAAGTTAGAGAAATAAGATCACGAAAATAAATTCAAAAATCTAGTCCTAAGGTCTTCGCGATCCACCCTAGTGTTGCTTCCCCGGCAATGGCGCCATCTGAAAAACCACTCGATCACTTCTTTATTCCTGCAAAAAGAGACAGAAACAATTTCACGGTCGTTGTATCGACCAAGTGGGTTTTATCAGAAAAGATTAATGTGAATTAATCTTCTTTTTGTATTTATACTCCTAAACTTAAGTGTATAGCGGTTAAGTACGAGAGCATCGAACTCAGGGAGGCAAACTGTTTTATACTAGGGAAAATTGGTAGAAAAAAACTTAGGTAAAAGGCTTCCATATTTTTTTTTAGGTTTTTTTAGGATTTTTATTTAGTTTTATGAATTTTATATTATTTTTTTGTCATTTTAAGTATTTTGTATTTTTTATTATTTTTGAAAATGTTTCAATTTTTATTTGGTTTTTGTTTTGTTATTTTTTATGGTTTAATTTTATTTTACTATTTTTATGATTTTTAAAGGATTTTTATGATTTTTATGGTGTTTGTTTTTTTAATGTAAAACGTAAGTGTTTATTGAAAACTGTGAAGTATTTTGGATTTTTAATATTGAAAATGATGTGGAAATATTTTTATTGTATCTTCTATATTACGTAGATGAAATTCCCTTTAAAACGATAAGTTGTGCGTTTTTAGGGGATTTTTCTTTATTTAGTTATGATTTTTATAAGTTTTGTGTATTTTATATTTTTGGGATTTTATCACTTGTGCCCCTCCGAGATATCGCAATATCAGTTATGCCCCTATCTTTTCGGTAATATCAGTTGTGCCCCGCACTTCTTTCTCCGTCATCAGTTGTGCCCTTTCGTCAGATTGACTGTCAAAAAATTCAAATAACCATTGTTTACTCAAACCATGATGTGGTTAAGAGGGATATTATGGTCAGAATAAAATCAAATGAGGAGGAGGGTAGGGGAGGAGGTACGTGCTGGCGGCAGGGGCCGGGGGAAGTGCGTGGCTGCCGGAGGAGGTCGGCTTCACGACGTTATCGAGAGGTTGGCACTGGTTGCGCGATTGCGCGGTCGGTGGAGAGCTAGCGGTCGGTGTAGAGGTTTGGTGGAGTTGATGGGAGCCGGGCAGCGCACGTGCGCGCAAGCGGTGCGGGCGCGGTGCGGAGCAGGGGAGGTGGCAGTGTGGGCAGGGGTAGGGGGAGCAGGGGGCAGCGCGTGCGGGGGGAGGGGGAAGGGGTGCGGCCCAGGGGGAGGGGGAGCAGGGGGCGGCGCCGGCGAGGGGAGGAGGTGCGGGGGGGAGGAGGTGCGGGGCTGGGAGGGGGGGGGGGAGCAGGGGGCGACGCGTGCGGGGCAGGGGGTGCAGCCCAGGGGGAGGGGGAGCAGGGAGGCAGCACCGACGAGAGGATGAGGTGCGGGGGGGAGGAGGTGCGGGGCTGGGAGGGAGAGGGAGCAGGGGGGAGACTCGTGCGGGGGAGGGGGTGCAGCCCAGGGTTAGGCGGAGCAGGGGGCGGCGCCGGCAAGGGGAGGAGGTGTGGGGCTGGGAGGGAGGGGGAGCAGGGGGGCGACGCCGGCCAGGGGAGGAGGTGCGAGGGGAGGAGGTGCGAGGTTGGGAGGGAGGGGGAGCAGGGGGGCGGCGCGTGCGGGGGAGGGGGAGGGGGTACAACCTAGGGGGACGGGGAGCAGGGGGCAGCGCCGGGGAGGGGAGCCCGGGGCAGAGCTGGGCGGCGCGGGGCAGGGGCGGGGGCGGAGAGGGAGGAGGAGGAGGTTGGAGGAGGAGGAAGAGGATGGGGAAGAGGAGTAAGAAGAAGAGGATGAGGGAGTGGGTATAAAATGACCACATGGCCTTTTTTAAAATTAATTCTGCTTATATCCTCAAAGTTAACGTCCATTTGCACTGTGGATGGACAGTCATTAACCCGAGGGGCACAAGTGATAAAATATCAAGAAGTGAGGGGCAGAACTGATATTACCAAAAAGATAGGGGCATAACTGATATTGCGATATCTCGGAGGGGCACAAGTGATAAAATCCCTATATTTTTTTGTTGATTTTAATATTTGATTATTTTTTTATTTTCAAATTTTCTTTATTGATGTATATAGTATAGTAATAGGTATTTTCATATTTTTATTGTATTTGGAATTTTATTTATTATGTAGAAGTTATGTATAATGTTACGTATACTATATAGAGGTATAGGCGTAAATTACGGAAAGTTCAGGAGTATGCATGCAATAAGCAGAGTGTGTGGATGTTCCGTGCAAATATACCAAAAAGTGCGTGTCCATGCACGTGATCCGTTCAGCTCCAGGACCTGTTCACAAAATAGAAAATTTTGAAGGATGACAACATAAAATGCTCACCGGTTACACACACGCGAAGTGCGTGAGAGCGCTTAAGCGGTGGGGTCGGCGGAGCGACGTTGAAGGCGCGCTGACACGTGGTTTGATAATAGCGTTGTATTAAAATCTGATCAACGGTTGCTATTATTTCTGGAATGGGGGTAGTTCCTCCAATCTATTGCAGTTCTGAGAAGCAGAAAATGTTTTGTTGCTGCATCTATGATGAAGCTTCGACGTGTGGTGCTGCTCCGAGATGTTTGACGGAGGATCTCCTATGTGGTGGACCTTTTGAATTGCTAATCTGTGGCTTGACGATATCTGTTCGATCTAGTTTTGATTAACAGTTCTCGGATTTGGAATTATTTGATACGCATGTGCTACATCCTCCAGGAAAATATGATTTCTCTGGCGATGAGGTATCTTCTGGGATCTGATTGACGGAAATTAAACATGCATCTTCTCACGCCTCCAGATTATGATAGTGGGATTCTAATTTATGGATGTTGACATATTGCAGATCATATATCTCCAGATGAGGCTCCAAGATTCCAATGCTATTTGCGATTTCCATGCAGATGTATGCGGCAGTTGATGCTTTGGACGAATGTTCGTCAACCGAACTGCTTCCCGTGTTCAGCTTGCGTTCAGGCAATACGATTCTATGTCCGGTGACGGATCCCGGATTAGCTAATGCTCATGATGGCGCTGTAGAAGAGGTGGCGGCGGATCTGCTTTGGTGTTCGATTCTAGGTGAAGCTCGATTATGGATGCTTGGATCACATCACGATTTTATTGATATTTTAAGTTACTTTTATTTTTATATTTTTATATACAATTTTAGATGATTTTAGGAAAAATAATTACGACAATCGAGTTTACGGTTATTAATTAAAAATCCGGGAAGTTTCTACATACAATACATATAGATAACGGGTCCGAAAAGTCGAAACTCGCCGATTTTATCCGATTTTTTTCTGATATTTTTAATAAATAGTATTATATGTAAAATAGATTTTAAAAGTGAGTTTGACCAATTTGGAGTTTTATATAAATAGATATGAACATCGGAAGTCAGCTTTTGCGGCTTTTACGGTTCATTGCGGTTATTATATTTTTATGTCAAAATATTTTTCTAATATTTTTATAAAATAATATATATTTTTTTGAATAATTGTTACGAATGGAGTATTTTGATTTGGAATGGTTTTTATGATAAATAAAATAGGTGAATTATTTACGTGGTGAAAATGGGTAATTTATATTTTTGATCTTGATTTTCTAAATATTTTTATAAATTAGGATCCTTATCTCCCCCTACTTATTTCTTTTGTCGACCCGGTCAATATTGACGTGGTCTCAGGGTTAGGATCAGTCTGTATATTACATATACATCCTTCTTTTATTTTATTTTCCTTTTTCTCTTTATTCTTTTTTTGGGGTAATTTAAGTGTTAATTATATAATTAATATTTATGCTTAGATTGTTAATTAATTGGAACTAGTGGGTATTTACATGTATTTTACCAAGGATTTTAGCCAAAATGAAAGAATAAAGGCGATGAATCACAGATTCATCACCCATTTTGAATTTTTGATCCCCCTTTGGCCTTGAAATCTGCTGATGGGATCTAATCAACGCCACCCATCTCTGAACCGTCATCCACTGTTAAGATGTCAACACGTGTTAAGTGAAGAGATCCAGACCATCCTCCAACGCCTTTAGTGGTAATTTTTCATATCTACCCTTAGTTATGTATATTTTATTTTTAGTCCATAAAATATTATCTGCAGTATAAATGCTTTTGGTTATTTTGCAAGTAGACGCTTGTACTTCTCTTATTTGCACTTAGATTCCTCGCCACATCACCTCATGTGCCCATACACATGAGGTGGTGGGCTTTTTGCAAGGACCCCATAAGTTTTGGTGTTATTGTTGAGTCTAGTAAAGTTGTACTTAAGTTCAAAACTTTTAGGAATATTTACATGGAAATTCTACCGTGTTTTGTAAATTACATTTAGACCCCTACTAGTATTTTATGATTTAAATATTTGTGGAAAAACTATGCAGAGGACCCTAGACTTAACACTTTTGTTTTGGATTGCATTTTTTGTTAATTTTATTTGCATTTCAGCCCTTACCACTTTGGTATTTTTATTTTCTTTATTTCGTGCAGTAAATATCATTTTGCACTTAAAATTTATAGGAATTTTATTTTAGGAATGCTATATTACCAAATCACACATATTTTTTTGTATGGTAAATTAAGATATTTTCCTATATTTACAAATCCAAACTATTTGCATTGAAAATCCATAAAAATTAGAAAAATGTTTTGAACAAATTAAAAAAAATCATGAGTTATTTCATATTGTATTTTATACCTACAGACCAAAAATCACTAATATTTCTAAAGAAAAACCGAAAAGTGAAACCCTCTCTAACTCTGCAAAATTCATAAAATTGTAACTAACCCAAAAATTACATTTTCCATTTCATTTTTTAGCACATATTATATACTACGATTAGTACGAAAATTTTTGAATTATTTAACTATTTTTGGAATCAAAAATTGTCTGACTATCTATTATTACTAACTATTTTCCTTTTTTATTCAATTAAAGTACAAAAATTAGCAAAAATTCAGGTAAAAACTGAGTAAAATATAAAAAATACAAAAAGAGTTTATTTTGTTCTTTTTGAGTATTTATTAGATATATTTATTTATATATACTAGACTAGATTGTATATTTATACATGTATTTACTTATTTTATTATAATTATTATATATATTAAAATTATCAAAAATATTTTTAATACCCATAAAATATAAAAAGGAATGTTCCTAGGGTATTTTCCTTATTTTTCTCTCTCTATATATCTATTTTCTTATCTATATATAGTTATATATATTATATCTATTTATCAAAAAGAAATTTTAAAAATCATAAAATATAAAAACTATAAAATTAAAAACAAAACAAAAAAATAAATTAAAATAAAAAAATAAATATTAAAATCCACTAATAATAAAAAAGCACTATAAATCACAAAAATAATCATTGTCTTTTTGCCGATTTTTTCTCTACCCCCTTGCTCCATGTGTATGACCTCTACACATACTTACACTTCTACACATTTTTTGTAGAGTTATAGTAAATTTTAACTCCATATTTTTATTTTGCATTGCTTGATCTATATTGTTAATTGTTGATTGATCGGGGTTTGTCATTCACTCACCTCAATGACTGTGTTCTAGCATTGTGTGGAATACAACACCATTGAAATCCCCGTTCATCAAATGGTGCCATTGCCAGGGAGCAACGCGTAGGATAGAGTTTTGTTAATATTTTGTTTATTATTTTTCTTGCTTTTATTTTCTCTTTATTTAAGATAATTGTTTATTTACGATAATTACTTCTCTTCTATTTTTTCTTACGATTGGACCCTTTTTGCTCTTTTTCGGGCTTCTTCTCATTCTTCTTTGGCACCCACGGTAGAGATCGGAGGTATTTGGCCCCCAAAAGGGATTGGGGTTTTAGATCCTCGGGAAATCCCTTTTCTTAATACCCCTATTCTCCCTTCATCCGGAGCTTCCGTAACTTGGGCTCATCACGCCCTCCTCACGGGGAAGGAAAAAAGGGACAGTTTACGCTTTAGTAGCTACCGTTTTACTAGATCTAGTATTCAAAGGCTTTCAAGGAATGGAATATTACCATGAACCTCACACTATGACTCTGAGGTATGATGTACGCCTCAGGGTTCGGGTGCCTCTGTAGGCATGCGATGGTATCTTGCATCCTAACTAAGTTCCCAACACTCCTCCTAGCATTTCTCTCAACTCACATTGATCCTTGGTCGACATGTGTGATAGCTCGCTCAGGAAGGTGTATAAGAGGACCTGTACTCACAACTCTCTCAACACCCAACCCTCGTTAGCCTCTACTAACGGAACTGTTGTCACTAGTTTCCTAGCGAAAAAGTCACTCATCTCTTACCCCATCACGAAGTCACAGCCTGGCGGAAAGGTATTGATGAAGTTTTTAGTGTCTGTTACCCACTACCCCATCACCAGTGCACGACATGGTGGAAAGGTAATAATGAAGTCATCAGTGCCTACTAACCACTACCCCATCACCAGTGCACGACATGGCGGAAAGGTACAAATGGTGACATTGATGTCTACTAACCACTACCCCATCACCAGTGCACGACATAGTGGAAAGGTATTTATGGGACATCAATGTCTACTGATGAAACTTCATCTTAACTGGGCAATTGGTGAAATGTCACAAGTCTGTTAATCACAGTCCCATCACCAGAGCACACCTGGTGGAAGAGTAATAATTATAGCGGTGAGGAAACCTCCGAAGGGATTCGTCTGCTCTCGCCAATCCCAGTGGATGTGTGGTCCACAGAAAGGCAGTGGTAGTACGACTACTACGCCACTAGAGGTAGGAAAAAGAAGAGGTAAGCCTAACGGACCTGACTTCCTCTCTCGTTGCTCAACTCCTGAAGGAGAAAAGCTAAGTAAAAACCAGACGAGCTCGTAACTAACTACGGAGAGCCCCCAACCTAGGCTCTCTAAGAAAAACCAACGGGTCAGCGGAATGGTCTAGACAACTTGTGGATCCCAATGAAGCGTAAAAAAACTGAGCCGGCTCGAAGAAAACACGTACAAAGGACTGGGATCCTAGACCCATGCTCTCAGTGTCCGCTTCCCAAGCCTGAGCGACCTCATTTCCTGCTCAGGTGAGGGTCACCGCCCCCTCGCACAGTCGGAGCATCAATCTCCATGACTGATCATATGTGACATCACCAATTTTTATTTTCATGTTACACCCTAAGTGTCTACGGTTTCTTTGACTTATTTCACATCTCCAAGTTATCAGTCCCAGACCCGAATTTTATTTTATAAGAACCTCAACTGATCCTAGGTCAGGGATACATACCTGTTATGATAGTCCCTCTCTCTCTCTGATCCCACGGAATAATATCTATCTTATGATCTTGGCTATCTCATCGGAAACATCGTTCTTTCCTACGTCCCAAAAGATTCACAAACACCTACAAAGGTCGGGCTATTTCTTGGAGGAAGACTTGCTTCATGGCAAGTTCATATAGTCTTGTTTTCATGTATGATAACCATATATATATATATATATATATATATCCTTAAGATTCATCCCCAAACTCATAATTCATAATATGTGTGTCAAGCCCACCTTTTGAGAGCATTACATGCTCCAATCATGCATCTATTCCACTCATAGTACGTGTACATCTAGCACTTGGCTGCAAACATAAGACATTTCATCCTCTCATAATCCCTCTCCTCAATGGGATTAAAACATTAATGGATTTCCCATTCCATATAGGGAAAACATAGGGACTTAGGTTTGTAAAACTTATTAAAGAATGCCTAAAATTTTGATTAGTCATGCATTAATGGAATTTGGTCACAGCTTGGCCATGGACAACAACCAAAATAGTCCCAAAACCACCATCAAAACCCATCTAAATACGTGGATTTCATGTGTATTACATTCTCTACATATCCTTGGTCAAATCCACCAAAAGGTGTCTAAGGATATTATCAAAATCATGTATGTCTGTAGTCCTAATGCAACAATATCAAATATGAACATTCAGTGGAGATGTAATATAAGTAAATAGCTCCTCAAAAACTCCTCATTTTGCTAAAACAAACCCATGGATTAAAGGTTGATATGAAAGAGTATATATTAACAAGTATTTACACTCAAAGAGACATGAAGAAACTCCCTAAATGCATCTTAAAACTCTAAGTTAAAGTGCATGGACAGATCTGGACACATTCAGTTACATGTATATGACAACATCCAAATCATTTCCAAATCACCTAAAATTTTAATTTAAAGGACAACTTAGTGAAGTCATAGTCAGCAAACAAATCTATTCAAGGGAACTTAAATAAGACTCCCAAATCATACAAATTATTGGCCAACATTCAACAACAAAATCTGAAACTTTTAACATAGCCGTCCATGTATAGTCTCTTTAGGAGATTAAAATCAATGCAATTTCGTACCCAAACCCATGGATCTTAGGCCAACTTAGTGGAGATGCAACCAACAAGCAAATCCACATAAGGAAACTCAAGGAAGATACCCAAAGCATGAAGAAATCTCAGCCAACATTCAACACAACAAATCTGAAAACATTCAGCAAGCATCCATGTACAGCCACCATAAAAGCTCCTAATCCCATGAAATTTCGAGTCCAAAGACATGGATGGAAGACCAACTTAATGGAGTACACATGAAATCCATGTATTTAGATGGGTTTTGATGGTGGTTTTGGGACTATTTTTGGTTGCTGTCCATGGGCCAACCTATGACCAAATTCCATTGTGGAATGCATGACTAATCAAAATTTTAGGCATCCTTTAATAAGTTTTACAAATCCCAAGTCCCCATGTTTTTCCTATATGGAATAGGAAATCCATTAATGTTTTAATCCCATTAAGGAGAGGGATTATGAGAGGATGAAATGTCTTATGTTTGCAGCCAAGTGCTAGCTGTACACGTAGGTCTATGAGTGGAATAGATGCATAATTGGAGCATGTAATGCCTCAAAAGGTGGGCTTGACACACATACTATGAATTATGAGTTTGGGGATGAATCTTAAGTATATATATATATATATGGTTATCATACATGAAAACAAGACTATATGAACTTGCCATGACGCAAGTCTTCCACCAAGAAATAGCCCGACCTTTGTAGGTGTTTGTGAATCTTTTGGGACGTAGGAAAGAACGATGTTTCCGATGAGATAGCCAAGATCATAAGATAGATGTTCTTCCGTGGGATCAAAGAGAGAGAGAGAGAGAGAGAGAGAGAGAGAGAGACTATCATAACATGTCTGTATCCCTGACCTAGGATCAGTTGAGGTTCTTATAAAACAAAATTGAGGTCTGGGACTGATAACTTGGAGATGTGAAATAAGTCAAAGAAACCGTAGACACTTAGGGTGTAACATGAAATAAAGAAATGGTGATGTCACATTTGGCCAGTCATGGAGTTTTATACTCCGACTGTGCGAGGGCGCTGTGACCCTCACCTGAGCAGGAGATGAGGTTTGCTCAGGCTTGGGTAGCGGACACTGAGAGCATGGGTCTAGGATCCCAGTCTTTTGCATGTGTTTTCTTCGAGCTCGCTCGGTTTTTATTGCTTCGTTGGGATCCATGAGTTGTCTAGACCATTTCGCTGACCAGTTGGTTTTTCTTAGAGAGCCTAGGTTGGGGGCTCTCTGCAGTTAGTTACGAGCTCGTCTAGTTTTTACTTAGCTCTTCTCCTTTGGGAGTTGAGCAACGAGAGAGGAAGTCGGGTCCGGCAGGCTTACCTCTTCTTTTTCCTGCCTCTAGTGGCGTAGTAGTCGTACTACCACTGCCTTTCAGTGGACCACACTTCCACTGGGATTGGCGAGAGCAGACGAATCCTTTCGGGGGTTTCCTCACCGCTATAATTATTACTCTTCCACCAGGTTGTGCTCTGGTGATGGGATTGTGATTAACAGACTTGTGACATTTCACCAATTGCCCAGTTAAGATGAAGTTTCATCAGTAGACATTGATGTCCCATAAATACCTTTCCACTATGTCGTGCACTGGTGATGGGGTAGTGGTCAATAGACATCAATGTCACCATTTGTACCTTTCCGCCATGTCGTGCACTGGTGATGGGGTAGTGGTTAGCAGACACTGATGACTTCATTATTACCTTTCCACCATGTCGTGCACTGGTGATGGGGTAGTGGGTAATAGACATTAAAAACTTCATCAATACCTTTTCCGCCAGGTTTATGACCTCGTGATGGGGTAAGAGACATGTGATCTTTAGACTTTTCCGCTACGAGACTAGTGACGACAGTACCGTTAGTCGAGACTAACGAGGAGTGAATGTTGAGAGAGAGTTGTGAGTACATGTACATCTTCATGAGCAAGCTAATCATACGTGTCGACCGAGGATCAATGTGAGTTGAGAGAAAAGCTAGGAGGAGTGTTGGGAACTTAGTTAGGATGCAAGATTCCATCGCATGCCTACGGAGGCACCCGAACCCTGAGGCGTACATTATACGTCAGAGTCATAGTGTGAGGTTCAATCTGGACTTTGAAGTCCTACCCGGATATCGAGGTCCTAACCGGACCAAGACCACAGACTTAATTCTAGGCTTGAGTTGTTGTTTGGTTAGTTCCATTGATCGAGGGAGACACGGTGTGGTAGTGAGTGAGTTTGTTCTTCTTGTTAGACTTCTGAAAGAAAGTAAATAATTTAAAAGAATCAATTAACCCACTTGTACTTGCTAGCTGCTTTTGTCCACTACAGTTACCTTATCGTTTTCTCTAGTTGTTATAGTCTTTTCTTACTACTTTCCTGACAATTTTGTTGGCAGATACTTGCTTGTCCCTTTTCTATCTGTGGCAGGCAAAGGTCCTGCGATCGAGTAGCCGACGTACTTGGGGCTGCTGTTGTTCTTTTGGTGCTGACACTTACAGAGCAGGTATATTCTTTTGCAGCTCATTAGACAGTTGTTGGTTGTGTTCTCCTCTGTATCCTCACTTTTGGGATATATACATGTATATTGAATGTTGTGGAACTTCCGCATGTTATATGAATGAAATGAAAATGAATGGATATCCTTGTTGTTCAGTTCTGGTGTACTACTACTTCTGCTTTTAGTTTTCTTGTGGTTGCTTGTTTAGCATAATAAATCGTATGAATGTCACGTTGTGAAAAGGCGAAAAATTTCCACAGGTTTTTTTATAGCATGAGATTAACTTAAGCTTATTAAGTGTGAAATGACGTGTTTGACGGGTAACCTAAGGTCCTCGGGAGGACGGGTGTTACTCACCATGTTTTTTACATTTTCTTTGCCTTTATTTTCATTTATTTTCACGTTTTATTCTATCCGTTTTATTTTCACTTATTTTGTGGAATGAGACCTTAGCATTTTAGGATTGCTTGCTTTGTAAATTAGGTTCAAACACTTAATAAAAGCATGTACTATAGTATTTACATTTGACCCTAGTCAAATTTAATTGTTGATTAATTATCTCTTGGACTGGAACTTTGGGTGACGTTGTGACTTTTCTCTTGTAACTGCAGTCCCACTTAAGTCATACCCTTATTATATATGTATACAGATAGAGTCTGATGATTTGGGAAATTGGATACCTTTTGACAAGAGCTTGGTTCAGCATAGAATTTTAGGATCTCTAAAATCAAGAGTTCATGAACGTATCAAGTATTGTATTCATATGCACAGTCACGGGTTAATCCAACTTATTCATTCTTTATTTGCTCTAGGACTAGCGAAGTTTAAGTATAGGGGGTCATGAATCTGCGATTCATCATCTCAATATTTTGATATTATCGGAATCCCTGAGTAAAATCTCAAATAAACGTAAATAAAATAAATAAACTAATAAAATGACTCTTATAGATAAAACACATTAATTGTCATATAATAGATTGTATAAAATAAATAAACAATAAAAATCCGCAAAATTAAAGGAATTTTTCACCTATAAATAACCTAAAACTTCATGTATTTTTAATACTTTCATTGCAACTCCTTTTTTGTAATTCTTTCTCTAACTTGTTCATAAAAATGTATATAAAAATACAAAAATACAAAATAAATTCCACCTCAAATAAGTTCTCCTAGATCCCAAAGAGAAAAGACGTAAAGTCCAACTTCCCGACCAAGTTCTTGCTCTGTATGAACTCCAATTTCATCAAACTCACTTTTAAATTTCTATCCAATGAAAGTGGTTTCATTAAAACCGAAGTTCGTTTGCAAAATTCGAGTCTTGGGACCTAGATGTACATTGTATATTATGTAAATATTTATTCTTTCTTCATTTTTGTTTTATCTTTCTTAATTACTAAAAAAATCAAAAAAATCATTATTGTGTTGTATTTTTTTCCCAGTATCTTAATGTATTTTTTGTTGTTAATATCTTTTCTTAAAAACAGAAAAAAAATTAAAATTATAAATGAAAATAAAACATGTACATGTTAGTTGTGTTCTTTTGTAAATTCTCCACTCTTTTTCTTCTCTTTATTTTTATTGTAATTTAGTAGCCAAGTTTATTTTATTTATTTATTTCCTATTCTCTACAATAACTTCTCTTCTACCACCAACTTCCATTCAAGTCCACCATTTTTTAATAACATCCATTCCACCCCATATTCTTCATACAACCTCCCATTCAACTCTACTAATAATCCAACCTCCCATTCAACTCCACCACCTATCTAACCTCCCTTTCTCTTTCTTTATATTCATCTCCACATCCACATTTTTTCGCATCCACCATTCTAATAGAAAAAGGAGGGAGCTTGGAGTGTTTTATTGGTGACAATGGCTAAGCATCCTCCTCTAGCGACGACTTTCCTTAGGCGAGATCTACAACGACCATCATCCCTGTGACACGAGTTCCCCATCGAGCTCGCATAGCTTCTCTGATTTTTATTTCTCCAATCGGATTGAGGTGACAGCATGAGTTCATCGTAGCTGCTTTGCAAATCTGACGAACATTAGGTAAGTATTTATCCTCATTTCTCTTAATATTTTATTATATCTAATATCTTGTATACTTGTTGTCTCCTAACCATATCATTTTTATAATATTCCCCACCATTCATCATCACCATCATCTACCTCCATCATCCTCTTCACCATTCCCTTTTACCATTTTTTATATATTTGTTTCCAGTTTTAAAAAAACAACAATAAAAAAATAAAAACGAATAGGGGAAGCAGCTTCAGCATCGCTGCCGTTGCTCCTTCTACAGTCACATCCACCCCGCAGGCGGCGCCATCCTGCCCTTTCGGCTGCATGCGCCTCACCGCCACCACTGGATCTCCACGTAGTGGCCGCTAATCTCCTTGCCAACCACCAACCAGATACAGTTTGCCTGCTAGTGCGGCCTATTCTTCCCTCCAGTTGTGCAACCTCCACGCGTTGCAAGGTCGCCGTTCTCTTTCCTCTGCCCAGCCACTATGCAGCCGTGGCTCCTCGCCGTCGTCGCGCGGTGACAGCGACGACCCCCTCCCTGTGCCCTAGCCCACCATCGAGCCTGAGAAGAAGGTCACTTTCTCAATTCTTTAACTATTTTAAAAATTGTGTTTTATTTTTAGTAAGTTTCTGTATTTCCATAATAGTCCCTATACAAAAATTGTTTGTGTATTTTTTTCTATGAAAGCTGCACGGATAACCCTGTATTTGCTCTTTAATTTGATACCAATTTTGCATCTTTTTATTCAATGAAAAATAGTGTGATCTTAAGCAACTTATTCCCTACCATATGAATATTTATTTGTATTTTTGTTAGTTATGGTGAATTAATTAAAATTATTTATTTGAATTTATGCATATTTTACCCAATCTGGTCCCTTAAATTCATAATTCACTCATGGTTGCTCTAAAAATTCACAAAAGTAAAAAATGATGCCTTGAATTATGCTTTAATTTTCTATCCAAATTTCATCTTAATTGGGGTTTTTCTGTACCTTAAATAAATTGTAGAGTGATTTTAGTAAATGATTTTTAATTAAATCCACACACATCTATTTTGCAAAAATTCAAATCTCATGGATTCTTTATAAAAAATGCCTATGTGGAATAATTCGCATTGTAGCTAATTTGATAATGTGAATTTATTAGGAATTAATTACTCGCTATCACTCTGTTTCCATTAAAAAATACATTAAAAATTCCTATTTTCTCTTCAAATTCCAAATATAATATTGTTGCCTCCTTGCATCATGTTTATGTTCTAGGAAATTTTTCATAGATTTTACAATCTGTTTGTCTGAAAATTACAAAAAAAATCCATAAAAAGTGTGCATTTTCCATTGTTGCTTTTTAACCCCTAAAATTCCAAAAAAATGTGTTTTGTATTCATCTCTAGATTAGGATTCTAAGAAAAATATAATTTGGCTAAATCATATTAATTTCATATTAAAATTAACTTGTCCTAATTGTGAGTTTTCTTATTGTCTTAATTCACATGCATTGTGCATATAGCATTTATTTTGTATAAAAAATACAAAACAATTCCGTCTAGAAACCTAGACCTAAGTTTCGAATAACCCGACGTTGTTCCTTTGCCTCCCTGTGTTCGACCCCGGACTTGCCCGGGATATAAATTAAAGCTGAGACACTACTCATGGAGATCTTCTCTCGGTTTTGACAGATTCTCTAAGTACACATATTACAACGAACACCAATTAAAACATGTGGTCAGCGACTCGTCACCCACCGGATCTATCTTGAAGAAGATGCAAGCCCTCGCGTGAGTTCCAGCGAAGGTTGTACCTGAATCTTCGAGATGTGGTTATGAAGGAAATATCTAAGTGGTGGAGCGTCGATTTTATCCATCCCATCTCTGACTCCAAACGGGTTAGTCCATTGCATCTAGTACCCAAGAAAACAGATATCACCACAGTTTTGAGCGAGTCCGGAGAGAAGATAGTTACATAAGTACCCACTTCTTGGACGATATGTGTGGACTATAGATTATTGAATAAAGCCACCAAGAAGGGTCATTTCTCACTGCCATTTATTAATCAGATTATCGAGAGGCTAGGTAGGAAGAGTCACTATTGCTTTCTTGACTTGTACTTGGGATACAATCAGGTAGCCATAGCACCCAAAGACCAGGAGAAAATGATGTTCACAAGTCCGTTCGGGATGTATGCTTTTAGACGGATGCCCTTTAGTTTTATATAATTCCTCGACTACATTCCAAAGGTGTATACTTTCCTTCTTCTCAAACATGGCAAGCGAATGTTTAGAGGTCTTTACGAATGACTTTTTGGTCTATGGTGATGGGTTTGATGCTTGTCTTGACTGCCTAAAGCGAGAACTTCAGCACTGCATCAAGGTCATCCTTATTCTATCTTGGGAGAAGAATCATGGAATGATGACTAAGGGGACAATTCTTGGCCACATCATCTGCAATAGGGGCATGTAGGTCGATCTGGACAAGGTGGATATCATCAAGAAATTAAATCCACCGTCCAATTTGCGATAGTTGCGATCTTTTCTTGGGCATGTCAGTTTCTACTGACAACTTACATAGGACTTTAGTCAGATTGCCCGACCGCTCATTGATCTGTTGACAAAAGACACCAAGTTCATTGTAGATGATAAGTATCTTATATCACTTGAGACTCTCAAGAGATTATTTGTGTGGGCTCCTGTCCTTCAGCAACTTGATTGGTCTCTCCCATTTGAGATCATGAAAAAAGCTTCTGATTTTGCCATAGGGGATCTGCTTGGACAGAGGAGGGATGGACTATTGTTTACCATTCACTACGCTAGTTTAAACTTTGGATGCTGCTCAACGGAATTACACCATGACCGAGAAGGAGATGCTATCCATACTCTTCGCTTTGGATAAGTTTCGATCTTACATTCTTGGATCTTAAGTGACTATCTATACAGATCACACCATCATCCAATACCTCATGTCAAAGAAGTATTCCATAGACAAATTGACCAAATGGATCCTTCTACTCGAGGAGTTTGACATAGAGATTAAGGATAAACATGGAGTCAAAAATGTGGTGGAAAATCACCTCTCCCAATTAAAGCATCTTGAGGATTCAGAGCAGAGCACACCAATCATAGAGACTTTCCCAGATGAGGCGATTCTTGCTATCACCTAGCTTCCATGGTACGCTGACATTGTGAACTATCTTTCTGCCAATAAAGTTCCACAAGGCTGGCTCATATAATTTGAGACCTTCCTTATAAAGGCCAAGTCGTACCATTGGGAGTATCCCACCCTTTACCATGAATGGGTGGATAGTGTCTGGCGTCGGTGTATTCCTCAAGAGGAGCACCACAGTATCCTCACCTATTGCCACATGCTTGAGGAAGCAGGACATCACTCTAGGAGACAGACAACATAAAATGTTCTCTGATATGGCCTTTGGTGGCCTACCCTCTTCAAGGATTGAAATGAATTTGGGAAGAGGTGCACTGATTGTCAGAGGATGAGCACTTGTGGATAGTGTGATATGATGTCGATGCAACCCATTCACTTCTGTTAGGTTTTTGACGTATTTCATGGGTCCATTCCCTAAGAGTTAGGGATTTGAGTACATTCTATTTGATGTGGATTTTGTTAGTCGTTGGGTTGAAGCCATCCCTGCTTGAAACATAGATGCTAAGACCGTTTGTAGATTTTTGTAGAAAAATATCATTTCACGGTTCAGGGTACCTAGAGTCTTTATTTCATATGGGGAGACTTATTTTATCAACGACAAAGTAAGGGTCCTTGTTAACAAGTTCACCATTTACCATAGAGTTGCCACTCCATATCACCCTCAGACTAATGGTCTTGCTGAAGTATCGAATAGGGAGATCAAAATTATATTGCTAAAGGTTGTTCGCCAGATCGAAAGGATTGGTCACAGCTTTTGGACTCAATTTTGTGGACCTATAAGACTTCCTTCAAGATACCTTAGGGCACATCTCCCTTTTGGCTCGTTGATGGCAAACCATGCCACGTACTAGTGAAATTAAGCATAAATTACGTTGGGCAGTTACAGAGCTATTATTGGATTCCAAGAGTATATGAGATCAAAGAAAAGTAGAATTGGCAGCATTGGAGGAGTTGAGATACAGAACCTTCTCAAATATCCTCCAGTATAAGGATAGAGTGAAGATATGGCATGATTCTCATATTAGCCATAAACAGTTTGAGCTGAATAAAAAGGTATGGTTATTTGATGCTGGATTGAGAATATTTCCAAGGAAATTACAAAGCAAATGGAAGGGACCATACTTGGTCAGAATGGTGCATGACAACATAAGAATTAATATATCTGAGTTGTCATCTGATTTCACCTTTCGAGTTAACGGTCAATGCTTGAAGCCATATCTTGATCATGATCTACTAATCGTTGGCATTGCCCCTATTCATTTTGTATGAGATGTGGTCTTTGACTCACATCATTTGCATGTCATACCTGATTATCACTTCTCGCTACAAGAAAGTTTAGAACAAGCGACAGTCATTATCCGTAGCCATTGACAGATTGACCGTCCCCTCTGATCATAGGGGACAGTCGAAAAACTGTCTCCATAGCCTGCGTCCCATTTTCTATAAGTGACGGTAGTCGACACCGTCCCCTATAATCATACATAGGGGACGGTTGTGACCGTCCCTTAAAGTTAATTAGAGGGGGCAGTCAAACCGTCCCTTAAAGTCATTTAGAGGGGATGGTCATGACCGTTCCTCTTAGTGAGAGCAATGGGGACGGTTAGCTTCGTAACCGTCCCAAAAAGTTTGAGAAGGGGTCATGACTGTCTCGTACGACAACTAAGGGGACGGTCACGATGATCGTCCACTTTGTTCCTCTGCTAATAAAAAAAGTTTTCATTAACCTGATTTGCTCTTCATTTTATCCTGCAAAGAATGACACTAAACATTGAGTACCTGTTACAATAATTGTATCTTCATCATAAATATTATGATCAACATAGAAAATAACATTCATTCCACATTCATATCTAGACGAAATGTTTGAAATGAAGAACACACCACAAGATTCAAATAAAAGTACTCAAGCATAAACTATTCAAATAAAGTAACCTACTTTGCAAAGTAATTGTCCAAAATAATTATACAATATACTAATATATATCCTACAACTAAACAAACTATCTATAGTAATCCTAATCGTTGTCCTCATCTACATTGTCATCTTCGTCGTCGTCGTCGTCATCATCATCATCATCATTATCATGATCATCTTATTCTTCTTCTTCTTCTTCTCCGTCATCATCGTCGCATAGCCTTGCAACTAGATTAACCACTTGTGTTGGGTGGCTAGTCGACGTTGAACCTTGATGTGCCTGCATGAATGCATTAAAAATTGCCATTTGTTGTCGCAAATCATGAATCTTGATATTCATGCTAGACACTTGACTCTCTAATTCCCTCTCCCTTTGTGTCTTCTGAGAGGAAGATGACGAGCCGCTCCCTGCTCCATACCAATTCTGTAATGTGGCACCATGATCACCACAACAGACTCGTCCTTGATGCTTCGGATCGGTCGCCTAGAGGAGGTCACATCAGGAGTAAGAGGCGGTTGACTCGTTCTAGTGCTGTCTAGAGAGCCAGTAGTCGTGAGTCTGATGATCTCCTCTTGAAAATTTATTTAAGTAAGTTCAAAATTCATTTAAATTGTAAAAAGATGTAAAATTGTTAAGAATAACTTACATGAATTGGACCATAGGAAGGATCTACCCAATGAACTTCCCCGCCCACATTTGCGACTCTTAATCCTCTCAAAGACTTCCATCCGACTAGGCACACGATTAGTCTCGACTGCCTAATGTGAAAAGATAACTAGAACTTACGATACCATTTTAATATATATTAATGGATGAAATTTAAACATAATTCATATAGTAGATTATTTACAAAGTCATCCTTCAGTTGATTTGTATTCCTTCTCCCCATTCTATGGGTAAACTTGAAAACTTTCCTTCGATTTTGAGCATTTCGCTTTGAGATTCCCTGTACAAATATAATAATTTCAATAATAAAATCCCAAATAATTGGTAATATGCACATATGTATCATACCACATGTTCTTCCCCCATCCAAATATATATCAACGCCCTCCAGTGTTCAGCGGGTACATTTGGAGGACAATTTGCCAAAAGTGTCTCCAACGGAAGCTCCGGGTCGAAGTGCAGAAAATTTTTTAAGAAACTTACTTACATGCATAAATGATGTAAAACCAAATTATTGTACTTACTCGGGCTTTCAGACGACCTCGATATTTACACGGTAATTTCACGCCATGTCCTAAAATTAGAGCATCAGTGGACCAGGTCACGATCCATAAAAAACTAGACTGCAGAGAAAAGGAAGCAAAAAAAATTAAGTTAAGTTTATACAATGAACAACAACTTTGCTTTGTTATTAATTTTAAATACCTCCAAATCATGAAGAACGTCATCTTTTATTGACTGCTCCACTAAACACAGTCTGTAATGTGGATTGGAACCCTGGCTCTGCACACCTGCCCCAAGTAACTCTGAAACACAACCCGAGTTCTCCCCCACTACATCACCTCCAATTATCTGCACCCTAAGTGTCTCACTGGGACCCAGTCGGTCCAACACTAGGCACTATGATGGGCCTCTACGTCTAACTGAAACACTTGATCCGTCAGGATCGGAGGTCTCAGTCCCTACACGTGGTACAACAGTGCATCCTGAATGCATCTAGGATGTGGAGGCATATATGCATATATAATGAAACATTTAAATGATATAACAAGAATTGTATATTTCACGTATTAAATCAAATAATTGGAAAAAATTAATGATGAACTTACACTTTAAACATCCGCATATACAATATCAGATGAATGTTCTTGTATCTCAGCTTGATATGCTGTCGTTTATATTTAACAACTCATTATCATCATCATCATCATTTAAAAACACCCATACATCTTTCATTGAGCAAAATGGAGAATAATGAATTGCAAAGGGAATGTCGATAATCACCAGAATTAAGATGGAGGAGGTCGGCAAGCACGAGAGGCTACGAGGCGGCAAAGGGGATGACGGGCGGCGGGGGGCGGCAAGGAGATTGAACTTGGGAGGTTAAGATGAATTAGGAAAGTGCGCAGGTCGAAGTGGTTTTTTTCGATCTGACCATCGGGGACGGTCGTTTTGACCTCTCCGATGGTTGCATCTAAGTGAAATTAGTTACGCTGCAACAATGGGGGCAGTCGCGAGCTGGCAGAAGGGACGTTCCCCAACGATCGTCCCCTTTGTCCCCCCTATGTCGTTCGTGACACCAACAGAAGAGCATTAGGGACGGTCAGAATCGTCCCCAACGGCTCACTTAGGGGGGTAAAATGGAGTAGTGACTTGGTGAGGACATAGGGGACGGTCATTAACGATCGTCCCCTCTGGTCCACCACCATGTCCCTAGGTCAGTCGCGATGCCAACAGAAGCGCACTGGGGACAATCAAAATCATCCCCAAATGCTCACGAGGGGGTAAAATGGAGCAGTGACTTGGTCAGGGCAAAGTGGACGATCCTTAACGACCGTCCCCTCTAGTCCACCACCCATGTCCCTAGGTCGGTCGCGAAGCCAACAGAAACGCATTGAGGACGGTCATAACCTTGCCTAAAGGCTCCTCCGGGGGTTAAAATAGAGCAGTGACTTGGTGAGGGCATAGGGGACGGTCATTAACGACCATCCCCTCTGGTCCACTACCCATGCCCTAGGCCGGTCGCGATGCCAACAAAAGAGCAATAGGGACAGTCGGAACCGTCCCCAAAGGCTCATCCTGGGGGTGAAATAGAGCAATGACTTGGTGAGGGCAGAGGGGACGGTCACGAACGACTGTCCCTATTACTTCATTATTAAAGGAGATGATGCCCTGCAGACCGTCTCCCAGTATGTGGGTATTGGAGACAGTTGTCGTTTGACCATCCCCGAAAACAATCAATAGGGACGATCGTTGTGGAACCGTCGCTAGTTGTCATCCGAAAAGCCGAAATTCTTGAAGTGTCTTCTTCGCAGTTGTATAGATCTAGATTGTCCATATCATACATTCTTTTTATTTGATACCATGTCTTCATCTTATGATTTTGCTATACTTAAGGTACACTTTATCCTAAGTATGGGGGGGTATCAGACCTTTGATTGTTTATTTGATTCTATTTACCTATGTTTTTCTGCATATACTTAGGGAGATTTTACCCAAAGTATAGGGGAGGTAATTTCTGTACATCCTATTCTTAGGATTACTTGATCCTAAGTATAGGGGGAACACCGATTTCTATTCATTATATTTTTTCAATCATTGTAGTAGTATAGCATTCTTTTCACTTCCTCATACTCAACACGAGTTATATCTTCTTTCATCTATCTTTTATCACTCTGAAGACATCGTTCGAGTTAAGTATAAGGGATGTCATATATATAGCCATAACTCCTATTTTGTGTGTAAAAACATGGTTAGAAAACATGAACAATATCTTTGCGAAAAGTTTTTTGTACAAACTTTTTTTAAAAATATTTGTAAAAATTAGTTTGTTTGAAAAATATTTGTAAATTATTTTCTGTATAAAAATTATATTTGTAAATAATTTTTTTTACGTAAACTGATTTGAGAACTATTTTGCAAAACTATTTGCCAACATAAAGAAATAAGAAAGGAGTATGAAGACTACATGTATGTCTATATATATATATGTGTGTGTGTGTATATATCTGTGTGTGTGTGCATTAAAAACCATAATCTACCCCTAAAATCATTGATAAGTAAAACCCATATTGTGCATAAACCCTTTTTATACATATTTCAAAATCTTTCTTATTTTTCAAAACACCAAAAAAATTTTAAAAATTAAATTTTCATAAAAAAATGCATATTTTTGAAAATTTTCACAAAAAAAGAGTTTTGTATATACTTGCTCGTGTATTTTACTAAATCATGGTTGACATTTTAACTAGTCTAGAATTATATTGAAAAATAAAGCTTTGTTAAGACATAATCCACTTAACTTGAGAGGAACCTTATAGGATTTGGGGTTAAGACTTTTTAGGTCCATAGTGACTTAATTCTTTGAGTCCACTAGGCTATGTTACCATGTCATCTTGATAAGCCTAAGTTGAACACTTGACAATGCATACATGACTGTCAAATACAATGTCTTGACTTGGATGCACAACTTACACGTATCTCAACACAGATGAGGTAGTGAGGAGGTAGAATCATTTGTCTTTGAGTAGCATACGAGGGTAGTACTGCTAGCCAAAATCACTCGTCTTCCTCTAGGGAGGGATGCGTTCCTCAACCTGGTCTAGTGCCATTGAGGTTTAAATATAGGAGTCTGTGGGTTGCAATAATGATTCAAAAGAGGGATAGTCTACTAGCTCAAGAAGAAAAACTCCTTATGTATGTGATGCATCATGTAGATGTCTGTACATATGCACATCAAAAGAAAGTGCAAAATCAAGAAAAACTCTAAAAAGGGGGATATACTTGATTGAAAATAAAATGCCTGTCAGAGTGTATATAGTGAATAAGCAAAGCTTATCTTTTTCACCATCTCATCTCATGGAGGCCAGCAACTGGAGACTTAACTACATTGGTTATGCTCCAAGGCATACATGGCTACACTTTTCAGAGTCCATTCTCTTCTTTCACGTCTTCTTGAGTAGGTTGTACTTGAACGTAGAAGGGAATACCCCGCTCCTTGAGGAAAGAGCTGCTAGACAGGGGCATTAGAGTTACCTTGTTGAGGGAGGTTTATTTGCAATTTCTGAGGTGACGAGCTACATATCACTTACACGGTACAAGGAAAGATTCATAGTCATTAGAGTTTGCGTATGTAGACTTTTTTTGATCTGGTTATTTAGGAGTATTGACCATAGAATTGTGGAACTTGAATGTTATTGTGTCTTAAACCTATTTCCCAATAAGGTTTCATCACACCAATGATCCGAAGGTCTGACTGAGCCCCATACTCCAATTTAAAGAAGATAAGTTTAATAATCAACTTTGTTTCTTTTTCTTTTCATTTCTTCTTTTTTTCTTCTTTTTCAAATAAGTATTTCCTAAGGGACTAGCAAAGGTAAAGTATATGGGGATGATGAATCTACAATTCTCATTCTTTATTCTTTTATTTTAGCTTTATCATTTAGCAAAACCATCTATAAATATATGTAAATAGAATAAATTAACTTTGTGCATGCCATTGTTAATATCTCATAATTAGAACCTATTCATCAAAAATAAAAGAATAAAGAGAAAAGAAAAATAAGGATGTATTTATAGTAAATACAGAGTGACCCAAACCTAGAGAGAAGGTCAAAACATGACCTGATCGCAAAACAATAAGTAGAAAGAGATAAAGGTATGCTATGTATTGTACATATCACGTGTACTTATACAAAATAATTATTTATATTTATTTTGATAAATAATATCTTATTCTTTTTACACACTTATATATAGCCCTAGAAATAAAATAAAAGTCAAGAAAACAAAATAAAAATAAAATCCACTTTTCATTGAACAAAAATTGCATGCATATGACACAATAATCATTTATCTTGCAACCTTAATTAATTTATAAAATAATTAAAAATCATTTTACACTCCTCAAATTGTTTTGTAAATAAATAAAATAAAAATAAAACATATTTTGTAAAAATAAAAAAATACATGTATACAACATATAGGTGTATTATACTTATACGTAATACCGCATATTGTATATATCATAATAAATTAATTTATTAAAATAATTAAAAGTCACATAAAAATAGCTTATAAAATAATAAACATTTTATATTTAATACACTTTTATTCTAAAATTATTTACTATTTTTTATTTACTATTTTTTTACTTTTGTAAATATTGAATTCTGATTGGTCCATGTCTAATTGTTAGCTTTGATCAACCGTCTCCCCTAGACCGGTTAGGGCTGCATTCGCCTCATCAGAGCTTCTTCTCCCATTTTTAGCGCCCGACTCCAATTCACTTTCGCCTTGATTTCATCACCCGACCGCGCTCCTAGGATGTGTAAACCTCGCGGACCCTAGGCACATCCGAATCTGCTTAGGATTTCAAGTCCCTCATCGATCATTCTAGACCCTCGAGCATGCCTATAGAAATTCTCTTCTGCCTCCAGTGTACGTCAGCTTATTCCCCGCCACCCTTTATCCCCCTAGCTACCTCCATCTGAATGACATCTGCCTGGAGAGACCTTCGGAGCTCGGATGAATCAACGATGCACAAGCTACGTGTCTGGACCTCTACCGCATTTGGTCTCCCAGGTCCGTCACAACCAGGTTGAGGATAATACCTCACTATCCACTTCACTTGGAGCTCCTGAGCTCATCAGTATCTTCAGGTATCACCCATATCACCCACACTTTACATTTCCATTCAGTTTTGTTCACTTTCATCGTCACCTATACACCATCTCTAATCAATTGGTCGGAGCCCCATTACCCACTTTCACCCACACCGATCGAGATGTCGACTCACCTCCATCCTTTTTACATAACCTAGAAATCTTGAATCTCGCTCATTAGAACGAGATCAAGCTTAGATCTTCTTCTTCTACCCACACCGAAGAACAAACACCATCCCCTGTCGCTTCTTGAGGTTTTATTAGAAATAACCAGACATGACCTATGCCCTTGAATCCATGTTTCCTTTGTAGGCACAAGCAAGCACAGGGAACGCCATTTCACACTATAGCGATTCAGGCAGAGTAGCTTCAAGTGGAGCACGACCGTCACACACATCCAACCATCACCCTTTTCATTAGAGCCAACGAGTCAATGCGGAGCACTTCAACGAAGGTATTGGACCTCTTGGGAACTCGATCAGGCCAGTAGAGCGATGCTAATCTCCGATCGAAGTTCTCCTACCATCTATTCGTCCATAAATCTTAATATCCGTCCGATCTCGAGTAGTCCCTCTAGATTACATCCTATCGACATGTTTGGGAAGCCATAGTAGACGTCATATCCTTTTCAACTATGTAGATCTGACAGCACGGTCCCTGCTTTTCCGAATCATCATATCAGCTCCAATAACAGTCATCAGGCCATACGTCAGAAAGCCACTCCGCATAAGCCACGTGCACCTACCTCAGTATATTTCCTCTTTACCATGTCTCTTTCTTTATTTATTTCAGTATAATAAATGTTACGTGTACTTAAAAACATTTATGGTTTGAATCCGCTAGTTTTCATATTTGCATTTTAATCCAATCGAGTTTGAGTCAAGTGTGTGCCCACATAATTATATATACCCTTGTGAGTCTGGATCACGTGTTGCGCAAGATTTATCTGGATAAATTGCAGATTTGGACCTAAGATCTATAAACTTGTTATTCCTTCATCCTATAAATTAAAAAATTTAAATTTGGGTCCCTATAAACTATTTTTAATTACATGTCCCTTATTTGATGCAATAAATATTAAATTAACTCTAAAAATTATCTAAAAATTACCTATAGCTCCTACTAGTGTGTAATATTTATGGTGATTTTTATGCGTTAAATTCCACTCATTTTATAATACTAAAAAATAAAAAACCACTAAAAATGTCCTATTAATGTATAAAAATTCTAAAAAATTGAAAGCCACTTAAAAATTCCACAAAAATTTCTTGTAGTCATGCTTTGTTGTGTTCTACCTCTAGTATCATTTTTGTTTGAAAAAAACTTAGAAAACACCTAAAATTACAAAAATCTAAAATCTTATAAAAATTGTGTAAAATAGAGTAAAAAATAGTATTTTTAGTATCGATTTGTAGATTCAATTTATATTTTGTCAAAAAATACTGTCCAGAAATTCTGGGCATTTTAAATATTTTTAATTTGTAAATTATTTCGGGCTTTTCATTGTTTAGCATTTTTATTACTGTATGATTTTTAGAAACTCACAAAAACATCTGAAAAAGCCACAAAAAATACAAAAAATATTTAAAACATTTTAAAACCAAAAATATTTTTATTATCATTTTTTCATTAATTATTACATTTTAAAAATACAAAAAGAGTGTTGTGTGTGTCTTTTAGTTGTTGAGCTTGTTTGCCTTTATTTGAAAATTAAAAATTTATAAAATTAAAAACCACTAAAAACTTGTTGTTTTAAGAAGTCTGACTACTATGTTTTTCAATCCGTGTGTTCGACCTTGTTCGCTTTACCAGGTAAATAAAATAGTAAAGCTGCTTACACTGATTGTTTGATTTTTTTAAGTGGTTGATTTTTCTTGTTGATTGGTTTGGTTGATTAAGGACAATGATGTTCGATTATGAACCTCAGTCATCGAAGACCATGAAGTCTATCCCAAAAACTTTCCATTCATTGAGCTGCTGTCAAAGTTTGAAACCAGAGTGCAACACATGTGAATGTTCTTGGTGTGGAATTGCATGGAATGATGGGTTGAGATGGGTGAAATAACTAAACTCCAGGTGGGTCACCTATCTTGGTAGTCTAGGTGAAAGATTGATATGGATTATGCAACGAAGAATCGACCAGGTGAGAAAGATGATTACATGTGAATGACAAATGAACCCAGATAGTAATCAATTATTTATATTCGAAATGGTATTAGAGATTAGCTCTAAAAGAATAGAAAGAAACAAAAAGGTATAGACGTTGAGAACATACATAGAACTGATGCACAAAGAAAATGACAAAGAAGATGATGAATCAAGTCTTATTCCAAAGCTTGAGAGCTTTGTAAATCATCACTCCAAGTTTGAGCCATAAAAGTGATCTCAAGCAACTCCCATAAGGTCTGCAGCTGAGACAAGGATCTCGCTGGAGATGGTTAACCTATCTAAGCATTCCTTCTGACACTCTCTTTGTCAATGGAGGTTGAAGAAGACCTGGGCTATCTCTCGCAAGGTGCGGATGATGAAAGTTTGCCTAAGAAGGAGATGATGGATGAGGTTTGAGCAGTTTCATGGTGGTTTCAACCACTACTATTTATCATAGAGGTTATTAGGAGAGACTACATAAGTTAGCACTAAGGAGAGGGAAGATAGGGCTAGAGAATGGCTAAGGAAGTTGGGCAGGAGGTTATTAGAGATGGTTGGGAGAATAGGTTGAAGTCAAGAGGTTGGTCTTGGACATGCGATCCCACGGCGAGCCATTATGCAATAAATGTTATTGTGAATATCATTCCCTGATCTGAAATGAAGAATAATTAATTTGCATAATAGGTCTCTTTGTCAAACTTATGTATCATGGCCATCTTGATGATCATACAGTAGTTGATTTATTAAATGAATCATAGAGATTGGTGTTTAGATGATTATATAAAGAGTTAGATAGAGGAGTCATCAAGCACCGTCAAATGATTATTAAGAGATGATCTCCAACATGAGTAGGAGATGGCAATCCTTTCTCACATAGGTTGATATCTAACCGACCTCTTAATGCAGGTCCTCTGCATGGGAATAGCGATTCGGAGGTGTCAGATTAGTTAGGTCAATGGGTTGACGTAACAAGATCGAGATAACCTAACCAAGGTCTATACACCGGCACGCTGGTGAGCATGTAAGGGCATATGAGTAATATGATCTCTCAAAGGGATCATACAAGTTCACTTATGAACCGGAAGACATGAGCTCACTCATGAGGTATTGGGACCGATCAAATTCCATGCATGGTCGTCGTGCTTTGCAAGCATGACAAGAATTTAAAGGTATGATATATGCTTTGGGAAAGCATATGATCGATACCGATCCCCAATGACCAAGATTGAGGAACTTGATGATCAAACCCTGATGAAGACAATATAAAATTGATTTACATCTTCAGGTTGATCATAGGTCTTCCAGTATGTAGGATGTACAAGTATTGGGAATACTGAGGGTGATGTGATTATAAACAACTGTATAACCATGACGCTTCCATTCCAAGGGAGTGAAGAAACAGGTTTGTATTTTAGTGACTCCTCTCAGTAGAGAAGCAATCTGATCTTGGTCCAAGTGTTGGTCATTGGTCTGAATGAGATTCAGATGCAATGAGAAGATTAGGTTTGCGATCTTGACTTAATCAAGCATCTGTAGGAGGTACGCAAGATCTGGATTTGACATGAGATCACAATATCCAAGTCACTATATGTGGAACAATACAATCGCCCCGTCCTTATCTCCAAGTATCTGCGGAGAAAGCACATTATTATTGAAGGAGTTCAAGAATAATTCATTTGATGAATTACGTATCCAAGCAACAAGATGTTGATAATGAAATGAGATTTAATTATCAAGAATAATATGAATGGGATTCATATTATGATAATGATTATCCGAGATAATTAAAAGGGATTTAATTATCAAGGAAATGCAGATTGTGATAGTGCTATCCATAATATCTGTTTATATATTATAAATATGATTTATAATATATTAGAGAGAGAACACCTTTGTAAATAGCATGTGTTAATTGTTAATGTGAATTAGATTCACATTAAGCAATTAATTGGAATTGTAATTTGCAATTTAGTTTTGGTTGTGAATATGATTCACATACTTTCAATGGCATGATTGAAATATCCAATAATTAATTGGGAATTAATTTAGTGAATAATTTCGCAATAAATATACTCTAATTGATTTGGAATTAATTTAGTGGATAATGTTGCAAGATAAATAAGAGATAATGATATAAATTAAAAAAGAGGATAATCCACCCAACAACAATTATATTTTTAATTAATAGGTGGATAATCATCTTTTTAATTATCATATCATTATCTTGTGATTATTAAATAATTTTATTGAATTAAATTATGTTGATCATAATGCAACATATATTTAATTTAAAATAAATTATGTTGTTTTTGAACAACAATTATCATGGCCATTGATTTAATATACATATCAATCTAACCATTGATTTTGTATATGAAATGGATTGTGATCCATGGACTTCCAAACCAGTATATAAAGAGGACAACCCTAGCCTCTTCAAGTTACAATACAAGATACAAGAGTACACGCCTACTCTTCCTCTCTCTCTCATTCTCGTCCTCTCTCTCTCTCTCTTTAAGGTGGTCGTCCACCTTGTGCTTTGAGGGAAGAAGCAATCGTCTCCACACAAGTTCGTTGTCGCTTCGATTGCTCGTGGATCTCCATTGATGGATTTTGTTGGACGAAATCAGGAGATTCAAGGCTTGGATCTTCATCGAGGATTGTGGGAGGAACGCATCTCATCATCGCGCCCGCAAGTGCCATCTTCGTTGATCGGACTTAAGTCAGGAGGATCTCTTACTTTAGAGATCTCGTGATCGCAATCACGCTTCAATGGGTATTTCTAATACTCTATGATTTGATGAAACAATCCAAGAAATGTTCTTGTGATCATGTGGCTTCATCGCTTGATTTAAAAATTTTAAATTCCGTTGCACCTAGCGACTAGTCACCCCGATCGCATGAGATGCCATCAACATGCTTCCACGATGCGCTTGAGGATTCCATGTATCCTTCAAGTGATATCAGAGACTTAGGTTTGAAAAGATTTTGGATACGATCCGTAAACCTAGGACGACTTGGGTTTGAAAGGGTTGCAAAAATTTTTACTGCATTTCAATTTTCGCACCTCTATTTTATTGAATTTTTTCGGCACTGTTTAAATTGTTTAAACACTAAAGTTTCAATTGTATTTTGTTCCCCATTAAATAAGAAAACTATAGGATCTGAGTTTATGAAATATGGATTCCATTTGCTCAAGATATGGCCCTTTGAATAAACAGGTATTCATTGTTGCGGGAATTGCGAATCTAAATATGATTAATGAGTTAATTACTATTTTATCCGCCTCGAAATGCATGAAATATCATCTGGGTTCTGTCATAAATCAAATTAGCAATCTTAGGAAACTGATTTTGCGTAATTTGGATTTAAATTGATCAAGATATGTTGATTTTAGTGAGTAGGGGTCACTGCTGAAAATTGACGAATTTGATCATGAACCATGTGATAGTCACTCAAATAAGTTGATGAAAATTAATTGTTAATTTTCTGAAATAATTAGTGATAAATATTTGTGAAAAATGTAAAGAGATAATTATTTCATTGAATGACATTTCACTAGCCAAGATGATAAGATAGTTGATCTTGATCACTAATTGATTGATATGAAACCATCAACAAACATTGTTGTCATGAAAAACCTTTGTTTATCCTACAATAGTTGTAGGACAACTTTTACATCCAAAACCCTCTTGCTTGAATAGGATTAGGGATTTGTTTAGCAAATCTCCTTATAATATTATCAAAAATGTTTTGATGAATATTATATGGTATAATTTCGGTTGAAAAACCGATGAGCATCTCAAAGTACATAATGAACTATCTGGCATTATCCTTTACTGAGGTGGATATGGTGTCTAGTTGGGGAGTGTTGGGGTAGCAGGTTGCATCGAATGTGGTCTGTCCCACTCCCGTCGGTACTGGCCATGACAGCGGGTAGGGACTTGATAATATCGGAGAAGTCAAGGTGTATTATTCTAATTATTAAAATTCGAATAATACGTACTTTGAGATTATACCTACTATTCAAGTAATAATCAAGTTTGTTGATTGATAATTGGATTGATAATTAATTTAATGTGATTAAATTTATTATATCTAATTAAAAGCACTTTATTATGAATAGATGTGTATTTCCCTTGGAAGAATTAATTATGTAAATATGATTCACGATAATTAATTATTACAATTTGAATATGAGGTGGAGGATCACATAAGTGACATCTATGGTCTCCCGTCAATGCAAAGGATTTCGTCGCTAGATGTTGTATATAGGAGACGCTTGTCCGAAGTGACAGATCCTGTATATGATTTATTTGGATCGGGTTCTTTGCTTCTCGAAAGAGTAAGGCCGTATCCGTAGTGACCCCAATATCAGGTCCTCATATTATTGGGGCAATATTGGATTGCGTATAATAAGTATTAAGCATGTTGATGGTTGGTTCAATTAAGAACGGGTCAACATCATCTTAGGGGTGGTGGGCTCGGGTGTTAAAGACCGAATTGGGAAATGCAAGTTGGACCTGCAAGGCGTAATGTGTTCCCGCTTCTTTTTATAGGAGTCACAGGTTCTCATATTATTGAGATGTGAGAAAGATAGGAAATGAGATCCCAGATCTTGTTAGACATATAATGGTAAGAATATCTCTTACATTGAAAGTGATTAAGGGACTGAACTTCATTGTTGACAAGGCAAGACAACTTTGATATAAAAATTCCTAAATCAAAGAAAAATATGTATATATAATATATATACCCTTATGCAAATTTCTTATTTCAGATAATCCTTCATTAGACCCACTCAATGTTATACTCAATAATAACCAGTAAAATACCATGGATTGGACTCATGATCCAAATATTGTACTTGCAATTGAACATATAATGTATGTGGTTGCAATGTGCAAGTGTCCTCAACATAATGAGGAATGACAATTAAATAAGACAATAAGGCATCACCTTAGGGTTGTATGTCTCTATAGTCTTTATCTTTCATCGAGTGTACTTTGGAAGTGACATGTCGATGATGATCGCAATTGTCAAATAATCCTTATAAAATCTAAGAAGATATTCTGGCATACATATGTGCTCTAGACATTTAATCATGATTGACATGGTTCTCTGTATTATGCAAAATGGTGGCTCGAAAGAGATGATGTATTCAAAATGTTTGAATACCTACCTGAACATAAGTCTCTAAGAGTTAAGATTATGTAGATATGATGAGTGTCATTATTCTACTATCCTATACTCAAGTCATTCATGAAGCTTCATAATAATCATTTTGTATGAATTTAATGAAGCATGTATTAATGTTGAAGTGCTCTTGTATTGAAATCTTTTGAATTCAACATACGAGATTCTTTATCTTGAACAATGGTTGGCTTATTGATGAAGAAGAGCACAGTGGAAGTGTGGGTTGGACCCATGTGAGAAGGAAAGTCAAAGAGTTGATTGTACTTCTGACTTCCATATGACATCCAAAGAGTTGATGAATGCCAATACTACAATAAGTTGATGTGTTGATAGTATGACTATCAAGTCTGTCTGAAATCCTTAGTAAATGACTCAGATAGAGCATCAGAATAATCTACATATAATCATTGACTTTGACTTACTTATTTCATAAGATAAAGTCTGATATTGTATCCCAATCACCTAATGACATTTGCAATTCGTTGCATATATATATATATATATATATATTAGAAGATTAGAAATTTGATCTTAAGGTTTAGTAGTCATCTACATGAGTATTGCTGGAATTGTTGCAGCAATCTCTGTTGGATAGATAGACTTCATATTCTCAGTGGGAGAGCTCTTAATCTTGGAGAATGTCTCTATGACTTAGATATTAGAATACACTCATTGTTTGTTTCTAAATGTTGGAAATGAACATGAATTCTGAGATAGAACTATCATAAAGAGTTATGATGGATATATTTCAGATAGTAAACTAACATCTAGTGGACTCCCACAAAATTTGATAATTAAGGAATAGTTCATTGAGATTTCTAATACTGAAACTTAAAACCTTTATAAGATCAATAGGAGGATAAAGATCATTTGACAATGATCTGGCATCGAGTCTTGGACATATGTCTATTGATATGATCAATAGACTAGTAAGAGATGGAACTTTAGAATGTCTAAAATTTCAAATCGTACATACTTATGAATATTGTATTCAAAGTAGAATGTCCAATTGACCCTTCTTTTGGGAAAGGTGTAAGATGGCTAGGTATTCGGGATCTCATACATATTGATGTATGTGGATCATCTATATCATAGTGAACATTATGGATATATAATATCTATTGATGATTATGTATGATATGAGATTTCTTCTCTTCACCTGAGAAACCTTTGAAATATTCAAAGATTTCACAATTTTGGTTTAGAACCAAAGTTTGAAGGAAGATTAAACAAATTTTATCTAACCAAGGTAGCAAGTATCAGTTAGATGAATTCAAAGAATACCTTATGAAGATATGGATATCATTTCTAACTCAATCCTCCTAACACGCCTAAACTCAATGGAGTTGTAGGGAGATACAATTGGATCATGTGTGACATGATTTGATCACGATGAATTTTAGCGTAATTTATCCATTAGTTTCCACATATATATATGTGTAGTAGATACTACAATATATATCATTAATAAGGTTCCATGCATGTAAGCTGGAATCTAGCACTTGAGAGTGCTACTTAATTAGGAAAATAAAGGATGGTATTGGATACCTACTTTATAACCCTGAGATTCTTGAAAGATCTCATCTCTAAGAATGTGATTCTTAGAGGATTAAGACTCTTGAGAATCAAGATGAAAATGAAGTAAAGGAACTCGTTTATCTTGAGATGATAATGAGATTCTTGAAATCAGAAACTGAAAGGACAATTAAAGATGAAGCACTAATACCTCTTCAAATGAGTTTGAGGATGTATTCCATGTGTCAGTTAAGTCTGACAATGATCGGACTTCATGTGATGAAGCTCCTGAGGATCATGACATGGAAAGATGGATATTAGCAATAAAGTCTAAAGTAGACTTCATATACAAATGTTGTATATGGACCCTCTAGGATCCACCTATAAGGTAAGACCCGTTAAGGTGTAAATGTATCTTCAAGAGAAGAGGGAACCTGATGAGAAGGTAGAGACCTTCAAAGCGCGGTTCATAGCCATGAGCTACATACCAGAAGAGAAGACATTACTTGCAATGAGACCCTCAAACTCATTTGAAGACATATGAGTGTTTCATCTTTAATTGTTCTTTTAGTTTCCATTTAAGGAGCCTCATAAGCTTCTCATGATTAAATGAGTTCATTCACTTCATTTTCATCTTGATTCTCAAGAGTATCATCCTCTCTAAGAATCACATTCTCATAGATCAGATCCTTTAAGAATCTCAAGGTCATAAAGTAGGTATCCAATACCATCCTTTATTTTCCTAATGAAGTTGCACTCTCTGGTGCTAAATTCCATCTTACATGCATGAAACCTTATTAAGGATATATATTGCAGTCTCTACTATATATATACCTTGAAACTAATAGATAATTATGATAAAATTCATCATGATCTAACTGTATCTCCCTACAACTCAATTAACTTTAGGCTTATCAGGAGGAATGAGATAGAATAACATTCCTTTCTCCATAAGGTATTCCATGAATTCATCTAATAGGTACTGGCTACCTAGATTAGATCAAATTTATTTTCATCTTCCATTAAACCTTGGTTCTAAACCAAAATTGTGAAAGCTTTAAGCATTTCAAAGGTTTCTTAGATGAAGAGAAGAAATCTCATATCATACATAATCATCAATAGATATGACATATCCATAAAATTTATTATGATATAGATGATCCACATACATCAATATGTATGAGATCTTGAATACCTTGGCATCTTACACCATTCCCAAAAAGGGCACATTGGATAATTTTCACTTTTGAATATAATATTCATAAGTATGTAAGTTTTGAAATTTTAGACATTCTAAAGTTCATCTCTTATTAGTTTATTGATCTTATCAATAGACACATGTCCAAAGCTTGACGCCAGATCATTGTCAAATGATCTTCATCCTTTCATTGATCTTTAAAGTTTTAACTTCCAGTATTAGAAAAGTTAATAAACCATTCATTAATTTTCTAATTTAGCAGAGCCTTCCAGATATCAGATTACTATCTGAGATATATCCATTATAACTCTTTATGATAGGTCTATTTTAGAATTACATGTTTATTTGTAACATTTAGAAATAAAAAATAAGTGTATTCTAATATCGGGATCATAGCTACATTCTCTAAGACTAAGGGCTTTCCCACTGAAAATATGAAGTCTATCTATCCAATAGAGGTTGTTGCAACAATTGCATCAACATCCATGTGGATTACTATTAAACCTTAAGATCAAATTTCTAGTCTTCTAATACATATGCAACCAATTGCAAGTGTTATTAGAAGAATGAGATACAATTATTAGACTTTTAATCTTATCCAATAAGTAAGTCAATTTCAATGATTATATGTAGATATAGATTATTCCGATGCATTATCTGAGTCCTTCTCTAAGGATTCTAGATATACTAGATAGTCACACTATCAATACATCGACTTATTCCAATATTGGCATCCACCCTACTCTTTGGATGTCATATAGAAGTCACAGAAGTATAGTCAACTCTTTGGCTTTCCTTATTACTTGGGTCCGACCCATGTTTCTAGTGCGCTCCCTTCATCTATAAGCAACCATTCCTTAAGACTAATGATCTCTTATGTTGAGCTCAAAAGAATTCAATGTAAGAGTATTTCAACATTTATACATGCTCTATTTAATTCATATAATATGAATATTATAGAGCTTCATGAATGACTTGAGTATAGATAGTAGAATGACGACACTCATCATATGTACATCCATCTTAACTCTTAAAATCATTGGTTCACGTAGGTACTCAAACATTTTGAATACATCATCTCTTATAGAGCTACGATTCTACATGATGCAGTGAACCATATCATTCATGATTAGATGTTGAGAGCACATGTATGCCAGAACATCTTCTTAGATTTTATAAGGATTATTTTGACAATTACAATCATCATTGACATGTCACTTCCCAAGTACATTTGATGAGAGCTCAAGATCATAGAGACACACAAACCCTAGGGTTGTAGTACTACTATCTATTTAATTGTCATTCCTCATTATTATGAGGAAACTTGCACATTGCAACCACATACATTATGTGTCCAACTGCAAGTACAATATCTAGATCATGGATCCAATCCATGATAATTTACTGGTTATTATTGAGTATTCTATTGAGTAGGTTTAACGACATAAATATATATAAATATAATACATATTTTACTTTGATTTAGGAATTTTTATATCAAAGTTGTCTTGCCTTGTCAACACTGAAAGTTCATTTCCTTAGTCACTTTCAATATAAGAGATATACTTACCATTATATCTCAACAAGATCTGGGATCTCCTTCCATATCTTTGTTACATCCCTATAATATGAGAACTTGTAACTCGGATAAAAAGAAGCGGGAACTCATTTCGCCTTTTAAGTTCAACTTGCATTTCCCAATTTGGTCTTTAACACTCGGGCCCACCACCCTAAGGTGATGTTGACCGGTTGTTAATTGAACCAACTGTCAACAGGATTAGTACTTGCTATGTGCAATCCAATATCGCCTCAATAATACGAGAACTCGATATTGGGGTCAATACGCATAATGGCTTACTCATTCGAGATGCGGAGAGCCTGATCCATATGCGCTTTCATACAGGAGCTGTCACTTCGGACAAACATCTCCTACATACAATCCCTGATGACGAAACCCTTGCCTTGATGGGAGACCATGGATGTCACTTATGTGATCCTCCGTATCATGTCAAATTTAAATTTATCATTATTAATCATATTCATTACGATTAATTCTTCCAAGGGATATATAACTCTATTCGTAATATAGTGTTTTAATTTTAATTGGATTCCAATTAATATAATCATATTAAATTAATGATCCAATTAATATCCAACAAACATCCTTTTATTGTTACTTGAAATAAGGTATTCTCTTAAATACATATTATTTTTAATTTTAATAATTAGAAAAATACACGGTGATCTCTCCTACATTATCGAGTCTCTACCCGCTATCATGGCCAATACCGACAGGAGTGGGACAGACTGCATATGGTGCAACCTGCTACCCCAACGCTCCCCGACTAGATGTCATATCCACATCAGGAAAGGATAATGCCAAATTGATCATTGTGTACTTGAGATGATAATCGGGTTTTCAACCGTAATTATACCATATAATAATAATCAAAATAATTTTGATTAACATTATAAGGAAATTTGCTAAACAAATTCCCAATCCTATTCAAGCAACTATGCTTGTTGGAAAGATCATTTTAGATCATGTAACCAATTTGTGATCTAGATCACATCTAATCAATTATTGCTTAAGGCAGTGTCATTTAAAGAAATAATTATCATCACATATTTCACAAATATTCATCCATAATTATTATAGGAAATAAAACCATTTAATTTTTCTAATCAATTAAATGGCAATCACAAGGTTCTTGATTAGGAAAGTAATTTTCAGCAGTGACCCTGACTTACTAAAATTGGCATATCTCAATCAATTTAAATCCAAATCATGCAAAATAAGTTTCCAAAGTTTTATAATTTAATTTACAATAGAATATAAGTATTTTCATGCATTTTAAGCGTTTCAAATCAGTAATTAACTCCTTAATTACGTCATGATTCGCAGTCCCCAAAACAGTGGATACGTGTTCACTAAAATGATCATAACTTGAGCAAATGGATTCGAAATCACACAAACTCAGATCCCATGATTTCCTTATTTAATTAAAAAATATAAGTTTTATTTTCGTGTTTAAATAATTTAAACATATCCAAAAATAATCACAAAATAGAGATGCGAAAATAAAATGCGAGAAAACTTTCGCAAACCCTAATGAACCCAAGTCTTCCTAGATTTATGGATCACATCCAAAACCTCCCACCTAAGGCTCTGATACCACTTGAAGGATATGGTTAGGTACTAAAGCACATCACAGAAGCGTGAGGATCACATCGTATGCGATCAAGAGCGACTAGTCGCATTAATTGCTCGAGGCGGCAGGAATTAATTTTTTTTTCATGTGATGAAACCACATGATCGAAGAACATTTCTCAGATCGTTTCATATAAAACACAAATAAGTATTAGGGTTACCTCTTGAATCTCGGTTGCGATCAAGTCTCTAAAGGAAGAGACCTCCTATCTCAAGTCCGATCCGACGGAGGAGACGCTTGCGAGCTCATTGATGAAGTGTGTACTTCTCGCAATCCATGCTGATGATCCAAGAAACGAATCTCCTGATCTCTTCACATGAGATCCTACGTCTTCTTCACGAGTAAGGCACACCGAAAGAGACGAAGATCCACGAGCAAACAATCCGGTAGCATAACGACGATGCTGTGGCAAGGGCGACTCTCTCCAGGGATCCATGGTGGACGGCCACAAGAGAGAGAGAGAGAGTGTGTGTGTGTGTGTGTGTAGAGAATGAGAGAGAGAGAGGGAGATCATGTGAAGTTGTTCTAAATAATAAGTGCAAGGGGTGCCTCTTCGTATATAGGGTTTTGGGAGTCCATGGATCACAATCCTTAGACTATACAAAATCAATGGATGAGATTGATTTGTGCTTCTCTCAATGGCCAAGATTTTGTTGGTAAAAACACAACAATAATTAATTTAATTTAGATTGAATATATATATATATATTAATAAATCAATATAAATTAATCCCAATTAAATCAATCAATCATGGAGACTATGGAATGGAGATTACATCACCCTTTCGTAATGGGAATCGGTGGGAATCTTATGTAATCTCATGAGATTACATTATTTCATGGAAATCTCCAATATTTACGGCAACACTTGTCGTAAATTATTCTACAAAAATAATTCATAATTATTTCGTGAATATTGCAATCTTGTCAGTGGAAATTTGTGAATCACATTCACAACCCAAAATAAAATGTGAATTATATTTCAATTAATTGTCCAATGTGAATTCAATTCACAGTAACATTTAATTAGCAAATGTAAATTTCAAATAGCTCTCTCTTATAAATTATAAATTACATTCATAATATATATGGTTAATATGGATAACGCTATCCGTATTTTTCATATCCATGATAATTAATTAACATTTAATCATCTTGGATTTCTATTCTCATGTGCCCAAATAATATGAATCATATTTACGTTTTTTACATCTTTGATAATTAAATCTCATTTAATTATCTTAGATAACTCTCTTTATAATTGATTCATATTATTCATGATAATTAAATCACATTTAGTTATCTATTTTATCAATGTTCGGATGTATAATATCAATAATGAAATTATCCATGAACTCTTTCAAGAATAATGCTTTCTCCGCGGATACTTGGAGATAAGGATAGGGTGATTGTATTGTTCCGCGTATAGTATCTTGGATGTGGAGATCACATCTCAAATTCAGATTTTGCAGACCTCTCATAGATGCTTGATTAAATCAAGACTGCAAATCTAATCTTCTTATTACATTTGAATCACATTCATATTACAATCCAACATTTGGACCAAGATCAGATTACTTCTCTACTGAGAAGAGACTAAAATCAAGACCCGTTTCATTTCTCCATAGGAATGGAAGCATCATGGCTATACAATCGTTTATGATCACATCACCCTCAGGTATTCCCAATACATGTACATCCTGCATACTGGAAGACCCAGAATAAAACTGAAGTACTAGATACTTAGACATATAGTAACACATCTGTCTCTAGTCAGAGGATGCATGGCTATATCGTGGCAACATACGACATAGGACTTTGGCTACCTCGATCTCGTTAAGTCAACTCTTTGACCTAACTAGTCTAACACCTCTGAATCTCTATTCCTATACAGAGGACCTACATTAAGTGGTCAGTTAGATATCATCCTTCAGAGATAGGATTACCATCTCCTCCTCAGGCTGGAGATCATCTCTTAATATTCATTTGAGGGTGCTTGATGGGTCTTCAATCTAACTCCTTAGATATTCATTCAAGCACAAGCCTCTATGATTCAGTTATTGAATCAACAATTGTATGATTACTAATATGGACGTGGTACATAACCCTAATTGTACTAAAGGACCTATTATGCAAATTAGTTATTTTCATTTCAGATAAGGGAATGAGATTTGCAATAACATTTATTGCATAATGGCTCGTCGTGGGCTTGCATGCCCAACATGAACTTGATAAGAACGCGATGGGGATTGATTTGGAGTGAAAGTTGGGGCAGTTCGACGGTAGGATACAGTTAATTTGGCTCGGAGCTCAAGCTCCATGTCAAACGGGGAAATTTGAATTATGTTTGAAGCAACTAATTAAAAGACAAGTTAAACTGTGAAATTGGAAAGTTATTTTATGTTAAACCTAAGAACAGAAGAAAGAAGACTCGATTCAACCTGAGTTGAAGAGGCGGAACCAGCCGATGGAAGCCCTCCGATGATGGATTGGATCACCTCGACAGTCGCTCCTCCTCGCTACAAATCCTCCCAATCGGATGCTATCACTAAGGGAAAGGGATTGTAGTGGACCTAAGGGGACAAGTGAGGACGAAGTGGGATCAAACCTCTAATGGAAGTGGTAGAGATTGATTTATAAGATGCTCAAGGAGGGAATATGCGCTAGGTTTTCAACCAAATCGATGAAGATCAACGAAATCTCAAGCTTAGGTGTGAGTCAAGGTTGGCACATCTGCAGGAATCGCTTAGCACACCAAGTAGATCATGATGGCCTTGAGTGGGAAAATAGGAGAAAATTGGGGGTTTTGATAGTCCAAGGCTCGAGGAAGAGAGAAGGGGGTCAAATGACCTGACGTCAACATATCCAGGCTGCTGGTTGGTCCATGTGGACAAAACAGAAAATTCCCCAGTGAGAAATCCTTAGAAATTCAATAATAATAAAATTTAAACAAATTATTTAAATTTTTATTATAACATAATTTTTTTTGTAATTTAATGTAGTATTTATGTCTATTTTTATTTATTATTTTGAGGCTATTTATTATAGGTTAATTTTTACATGTATAAATATAGATATATATATACATGTATTTTGGTATTTTAAATTTTAATTTGGATTTTGTATTATATTATTATGCACATGTATTTTGTATATTTTTAATTTATTTAATTACACATTTAGTATTTTTGTTGTAATTTTCATAATTTATTTGTACATTAAAATAAATATGTATGTTTACTATACAAGTATAAATACATATATTTCATCTGTGTGATAATAGTCTTATTTATTTTATTTTATTTTTGATGTTTTTATTTTATTTTAATTATGTTAATATGTTTTAAATAAATAATATATGAAATTTTATAAAAATGAAATAAAGTGAAAAATATAAATAATAAATATGTTGAATATTCTATACAGGCATAGTACACAGTAGGGGTCTGAAACCTAACTTTTGCATCTTAACTCCAAATTTAATGAAACCACCTTCATTAAATATCATATTAAATTTTATATATAATTAAAGATGAGTTTGATCAAATTTTATATATTATGGAGAAAATACATGTCTGCAAAGTTTTCATTTTGGCTTTTTATTTTCTGTCCCGGACACACTGTACATTATTTTTCAGTGAAATCATTTTTTATTTTTCTTTGTATTTTTAACACAATATTCATGTTGAGGGTTTTGTTATTTAAGATGTTAAAATAATAAAATAAAATAAAATAGGTCCCAAAAATCAATTTTTAATGAATTAAATACTAGGGTTTTGTGTATTTTCTGTACAATTCTTCTGCCCTATCTCCCCCTACTTTATTTCTTGTCAACCAAGTCATCATGATGATCGAGTCTCGGAGTCTAGGGTCATTCAATATCTTAGGTATATCATTTATTTTTCTTTTATTCCTTTATTCTTTTATTTTGGAATTAAATACATTAATTATATAGCATTTTATATGGTATTTTATACAATTTACCGAATGTTTATTTTGACAAATTAATGATATATACATGCATTTGGCTAGGGATCTAAGGCCAAAATGAAGGAATAAAGGTGATGAAATGATGATTCATCAAGCAGTTCTCAATCAATTCATGAACCTACTTTCAGACAGACTAATATCATACCATCTTAGGAAGAAAGTCTAGACCTAGGAAGTTTCTTGTTTAAGCCCAAAAGAACATGTAGAGTATTGATAAGGGATCAAGTTCTTTCAAACAGTGATATTTATCCTTATATTCTAAATGTATTAAGCAATCTTTCGGAGGTTTCTAATGTTGAGGAAGTCAAAGGTATAGATTTAAGATATGAGAGAGGACTTGGTCAGTAGTCTAAGCTTAAGAGTTCTCCGTTATGGCATCATGCTACGAAAGTCAGGTAGGAGAGTTTCTAGGCTAGTTTTTTGGCTCGACATCTACGTCTAGGTTAGAGCTACTAGTGGCTTAGCAGGGGGCAGGAAGTAGTTGTAAAGCCTTGAACTTGGCCATCTCTTGGATCATGTCTCATAAAACCTGACCTTGTCAAGAGGAAACCAACGTAATTTATTTCATCTGTATCAAACTTCATTTCGAATTGTTATGATTTTCCGGAAAGAGAAGTAAGGAGGATTAAGATGTCATTAACCCTAATGACCATCATTAAGACTAGTTAATCTTGATTAAGGAGAATAATGACATGATAAGGACCACTAATCGCCATTAGTGAGTATTAATTAGGAATTATTGAAAGATCATCACAATTAGCAAAATTTAATCATTATTAGTGAAAGTTAATCATGATTAGAGATAATTAAGCATCGTCGGTGAATCTAGAAGCTTGTAAAAGGTCCTGACTTAAGCCCTAAGTTTCGAGATAAGCCTTGGCCAAAATCATGGGCCTTTAATCACAGTTAAGGGTTAAACCATGGTTAGCGATTTTTTGAAGCCTATAAATAGCCTCCCCACACATTCATTCTCTACACTTTTCACTACCACCTCTACCATAAGGGCTAGGGTCAAGAGGTCAGGAGGAAGAGAGGGAGGCGAGGAAGGAGCGCTAACGAAGTGCTACTAGGAGGATGAGGAGGAGGAAGAGGATAATGCAGTCCTCTCGTATTTGGCTTCCTATAGGAGGTAAGTAGATCTAACTTGAGCTAGGTTTTTTATTCATCTTCCTTTCATATTTGTTTTATGTTGTGGTTTGAGGATAAATCTGAGCATAGTCCTACTCGAGTGCGGACAACTCGGTCATTAGTGAGCACATCAGTTCTTCATATGAATCACTCACCCTTGACAAGAGACTTGTCGATTCTACAGTTTTTATCAATTTTATAGTTGTTTTAATGGAGGAATATATATAATTCTTTACTTAGGTGCGGGCATCTAGGCCATCAGAGAACCATGTGTTTCATCACACGCTTCACT
Source organism: Ottelia alismoides (assembly GCA_037367405.1). Taxonomy (NCBI): domain Eukaryota; kingdom Viridiplantae; phylum Streptophyta; class Magnoliopsida; order Alismatales; family Hydrocharitaceae; genus Ottelia; species Ottelia alismoides. The sequence goes on along the minus strand of JAZKJV010004724.1, from coordinate 474,309 downwards.
CATCTAATATGTGTGGTGTCTACAGAGTCTCCATCGCTTGCAATTCTATTAAATTCTTTCTATTTGCTATTGTTTTTCCTCTCGATGATTTTATAGAGGAAGTTCTTTCCTTTTTATTTAGAATTATGTCCCAATATAAGGAGATTTTTTTGAAATCTTCCTAGAAATATCACCCCTTATAAGGGGAAGCTTTGCTGAAATTATGATGGAAATTATGTTCTTTGTGTTTTTCATGTTCTTCATTCGTTCTTCGTATTCTTAGCACATTCTTCATGTTCTTGATACGAAATTGAAATTCGATCATTTCAAGAGTCATAGATCACACTTTCTGAAAACAAATCACGATAAAGCGTAGCACACACAAGAGAGAGTTCAATTAGATAACAAAATCCTACCTTTTGTTGTTATGTTCTCATATGAGATTGTTGAAATTCATGATTTTATATTATTCTCTATGAAAAACCCTAATTTGGCTATTTTGAACAAATATGAAAAGTTTCTTAGTAATTCCCACTAAAATAATGGCTAAGCATCGAATTGAGGTAGTGGCTTAGAAAGTTAGGGTTTGAAAGTTAAATAAGTATAAATATGAGTATATATACATATGAATTAATATATATAAGTCTATACTCAGTATTAATGAATAAGAAAATCGAAGGTTTAACGGAGTCATTACATCATGGGAATTGATGTGTATTGAAATGGATCCTTAAAAGGATCACGTGTTATGTTAAGGATGATTGGGAGTAGAGCTATAGGTCGGGCATGCAACTTGTAGGTTTGTCAAAAGGAAACCGTATTGACATGGCCCTACCTAGTTGGTACACGGTTTCTCTGTTATGATAAGTGTACACAAAAAGAATGACTAATTTGCAATGCGTGGTACCGAATGCCAATATCTTCGGGTTGAATGATGGAAGATGCGGTCGTGCCATATGGAGCATGATGTGGTATGATTAGTGGCTGGGTTACAATAATACTTGAAATAAGCCGCTGGTAAAAATATTAAGGTGAAAATGACGTGGTTTTGAGCAATCGGATCCTCGAGGATAGCATGCATTTGTGTTGAATAGGCCATAGGGTCTAAGGACCTTGTATTACTGATAGAAGATATATTGTCAAGGGTATATTAGAGGATTGGTTGAGGCAACGAGCGGTGGCCTAAGCTCATTAGTATTTTAATGCAATCCCCAATCTCGAGTGTCCATAGCTTCGGAATTTGTTAATGGGAGAGGATCAATACCTAGCATGGAGTAGAATGTATAAGAACTAAAATGAAAATGGAATAAAGGAATAACTATATAACCTGGCTTGCTAAACCTTTCAAATATCATGCTTGGTACATGTTTCTTTCTTTCCTTATTGATTACTATCTCATTTCTTTTGAAAACCCAACAAGCATCGGAAAGTCATCACAGGGATAATAGCCATCCAATTTTCCATGTTAGCGTTACTCCATAAGGTAGTTGGTAATCGTTTTGTGCATTTCCTTTCCCGCTAATGTACATGTAAATGGTTATAACAGGACAACGTACCATGTAAACTTTATTTTGTGAATGGAAAAGTGTTGAATGATTTCTTCTTAGTATTTTTAATTATAGTTTGTTTCTGAATGTTATTTGTGATTACTAAATAAATTATTGTTAAGTAACTAGATTCGAATATGGGAGGATCTGATGACCTGGAATTTGGATACTTTCTAGTTGTTGTACTTGTAAATGGTTATAGTGGGAGTTCAACACAAACTTTATTTTGTGAATAGAAATGTGTTGATTGATTTATTCGAAGTATTTTTAAATGCATTCTATTTCTAAATGTTAGTTGTGATTGATGAAAATATTATTATCAAGTAACCAGATTCGGATATGGGAGGATCCCACGACTTGGAATTCAGAGTCATAAGAGTAGTTGTATTTATGTATGTTTTAACACATATCCAAAAATCACATAAAAACATTAAACTGAAACTCGAAAAATCACAAAACCCTAAAAAATATAAAAATTTGCAAAAATTCTAGAAAAATAAAAAATTCATGTTTTTTGTTTCTAAATTTTCTTTATTCTATATAGTATATACCAAATTTATTTTAAGGTTATTTCAGAACTGATATCTATTTTTAAAACCCTAAATAAGTTTCTAGATTTATATTATTCATTGTTTTGTGTATTTTAAACTTTAAAAATCCATAAAATTAGAAAAATTCCATATAATTTACAAAAAAGAGAAAATATTAAAACCCCAAAATATTTTATTTCATGTATTTTGACTTTATTTGAATTATTAGAAAAATCCAAAAACACATTTCTCCTTTTGTTATATATATAGTATATATTATCTATATCTCTATTATATATCTTAATTTATAATATTAAAAGGAATTAAAATTGTACAAAATTAGAAACATTAAAATTGTAAAATATGAAAAGTCGTAAAATTTTGAATATAATTAAAACCCACAAAAATATAAAAAGCATAAAAAGACATAAAATAAGGATAGCTAAAATCCGAAAATATTATTAATTAGCATTAATTAATATTAATTCTATCCATACTCTTTACACTTCCCTGAGTTTGACACTCTACCATTGTACACATATACATATTATTATAGAGTTATAATAAATTTTGACCCACACATACAAGCTGGTTACATTAATTGTGGGTTGATTGTTGATATATCATGGATTGGTCGTCGCATCGATTGTTGACCTAGCTTGTTAGATTAGCGGACCTCTCCTTGCGATTATCAATATGCTTTTCTAATACTTCTGAGACTGGTTTGGTGGTCGGTGCATGATCTACTAATAATTTGTTGTCCACTTCTATCACTCTTAGTTCAATCAATAAAATGTGGAACATATCTGCAATTATTTTGTTTTATTTGGTTCAGGATGTATTTCTTAGCACAATTCGATCCGCTCTTTTGCATGGATCTCCGTGTCGGCATAGGAATAAGAATTGACTATGCTTTCCAGGTCTTCCTCTGGGAAGATGAATTCTTGGGTCAGAATGTTATCCAAAGATAAATATGAATTCTGATACCATCAACAATGTCAAAATCTTCTATACGTGGTGTTTTAGGTTCACTTTGCCCAAATGTTCGACTTGTGGACTTTGTTTCTACGGTCATATCTATAGCAACCTTATCATTGTGGGAGCAAAATGTAATCTTTCTAGATGAGTAATCAACTACAGCTTCGGTTGTTCGAAGGAACGATTGACCAAGTATGATAGGAGTCTAGAATAACGATGCAGAGGATTCCATGTCCACAACAATAATTCCACTAGGAATTTCATGCCTTGCCCGATTATAATAACATCCTCCAATATACATCGAGGCCTCTTAATGGATCGATCCAGAAACTGAAGGATCATCCTGGTTGGATTCAGCAGACCCAACTCGAATTCCTTGAGAAGAGATGTGGGCAAGAGGTTTATTGAAGAGTAGCTATCAAGAAGAATGCACTCAAATATTTGTTTGAAGATCTCACATCTGAGTTAAGGGGCTCTCATGTCTTTCTTTTTAGATGGGAGGTTGTCGATTGTGTTCACAGTAGTCATGGTTAGATATGTTTTTCTGCTCTATTGTGTCTATTCTTGCGAGGTTGATGCTTTAATGTACATACCTCTTTCACTTCTTTCTTCACCCTACTCATGTATTCCATGGCTTTCAATAATCACATTTCTATAAAAATATTATATTATATTTCTACAACTCTGGGATCAGACAATGCATTTTTCAATTTTCTATTTTTTGTTGTTTTCCATTGGATCCAAAAATAGAATATTTACATCACCAAAATGTTCTTTGAAACCATATTTTATAAATGAATAATTAGAATGGGCACAATCATTCATTATAGGTGAGGGACAAAAAGTATATACAATTGCTTTGCCGGCTTGCACGGGAGCTGCTGCAGATGCTGGTTTGTCCTTGGCTTGCACAACTCAGCCATGGTTGTTATTCTCTTTTTTGTATTTTCATTTTATTCATTTTTGGTATTTTTGATCTAGTGCAGCTCCTCTCTCTTCTCCTTCTGCATCTTCCCCACTTAATGTGGGATTAACTACTGCAGGCGATAGTGACGAACCTTCTAAATCTATATTCTTTTTCCTTTGGAGATGGATGTGTGGTCTTACCGCTCCTAAGAGTCACAACAATAGATAACATAAATGAATGATTCATACCTAACTCTGTGGGAGAATATTCATGACAAGGTACCTGCTCCCTACTATGGAAATTATTTGGGTTGGCTTCGACCTATGCGGAAATGATAGTATTTGTGGTAGTCTAGTCATCCAACTTCTGGCTCATCTCTGATAGGTTCTTAACAAGCAGAGCCAAGTAGTCAAGTGCATGATTCTCAGGTGTAACCTCAATTGGTTCGATGTGATAGGCATGATGATTTTGATAGTAGTATGGAGGTTGTGACTGGTTATTCTGAGAATAATGATGATGAGGGAACTGCTAATAGTGTGAAGGAAGAGGATATTGATTGATGATAATGAGCATCTGGTTGATGGTGATATTGTTGCTGCTGGCAATATGCCGGTTGTTGATAATTTTGTCTCCATATATTAGCACTATGTGGAGAAACGTGTTTAGAAGGCTGGTGCTGGACAGTTCTTCCACCTTGTTGTAGGTGGATCGATCGAATGACTGATGATTAACCTTGTTGATGTCTTCATGGATGGGTCGATTACGTTTCATCACCCATATATTGTTCACCTCTTGAATTTGTGGTGGAGGTGGAAAGAATGGCTCGACAAATTTGGGGACACCGTATGATACACAACCATCTCTGCATGTTTCTACTGTTGCCGTGGTGATGTGCCTTGATCGGGTGCCTGCACGTAGTACACGTACTGGATGGAATGGGCTTCCTTTGATTCTACAACTGGGGTTGTTCTTTTGGCTCAGCGGTCAAGGATTCAACTGTAGAACTCACAGACTGACACGAGTTGATAGAGCTCACCAATAGCTCCGGCTGCTTTGTAATATAGTCAAGCTTGTCCAGATTCTTTGTTTGATGACATTAAGTTTTTCAAGGTCATGTGATCACTTCTTGATGATGTCAACTTTGGATAGGTGGTTTAATACTCAGCTTGGAATTTGTATTCTTGTCTTCTTCGTGATATGTCACCATGTTGACAGACTTGTGGAGGATATGGGGATTCTTTTAGAAAGCACGAGACAAAGACAATGCAGACAATACTTTGTCCATCTATTTAAAGATTTGCCAAATGACATCATCATCCTTATTGAAATGATAGCCTCCACATGCAGCATCCACCATCCTTCGGCTTTCTTGATTCAAGCCCCCAATGAAATTATGTACCAAGCAGGTCTTAGGTGGGAGTACTTCTCCTGCAGATCTTTGAATCGTTCCCATGCCTCATGAATAGGCTCGTGGGAAAACTGTGAGAAGTTCAAGATTAATGCACGCATCTGATTTACATGACCAAGTGGATAATACTTGGGTAGAAAAGCTAATTTCAGCTCCTCCCAGGACATTACAACTTTCAGTAAGTGATTTATACAATAGAAAGCCTTATCTTGATGGCTAAATGGGAAAGCTGTCATCTTAACTACTTTAATGTGGGTAGTCCATGGTTCCGCATATGCGATTAGGCTGCTGCAATTGGATGTATGGTTATTCATTCGTATTGCTATGAATTGTCGACAAGAGACAGAGAAATTGCAGTTTCAACTCGAAATGTCCGTGGATCTGCAGTATACTAATCCACTCAATATCCTGATTGGCTCTGGTATTATATGTTTCTTTTAGAATCAATTTCGGTACTTGTCTCCTCTCCTCCTCTCATTTATGGTGTCCATATGCTTGCAGTTCTACTCCTCCTATGTTTTCTCTATCCCTCCTCATCTCCATTAGCATTTCCTAGAAGGCGACATGTATCTCAGCCTGTGCGGTCAGTTGTTGCTAAATCGCCTGAATGGAGGTGAGCATCTGTGCGTTGACCTCATTTTGCACTACTTGTCGTACCTTCCTTTTTTGAGGATCCATTTCTGGTTTTGAATTAGATGATGTGAAATCCAGATCATGTTCTTGGTCTGTAATAGGAAACACACCCTGATCAATCTTGAAAAATACACTAGATGATGAGAAGTGTTCAAGATTAGGGTCAATCCCGAACTTTATTAATGTAGGAGACGTGAATGGAGATTAGTCTATCACCATTCAAAAGGAAGAGAATTCGGTAAGAGAGTCATACTGATTTATTGGTGAAGAAGGAAGAGGGGAGTCTTGAGAGTGGTTCGTAAAGTCTGAACTTCTCTCTCTGGAATCGGCCATAATTAATGGAGATGTCGACATTAGGGAATCAATGTAGGTGTTCGTGAGGTCTGAACAAAACCATCCATGATTTGACAATTTGAGAATAAAAAATATGTGAGATGAAGAATAAAGAACATAAAGATTATGAGGAATAAAGTGAAGAGTTAAAAGAAATGAAGGCTTAAAGTGGGTGAAATGAAAAGAAGTGTAGAAAGATGACACAAGTGTGTGATTTTTTTGATATTTGACCTAAATATATCAATCATAAGGGTGGATTCATCAACATAACAAGTGAATCCGTGAGATTCGGCTTTTAAACTTGGTAGTTTTTATTGATTGTTTTCAAGCAAACTTGTTAGATTAATCTAGGCAATTCCCATATAGGAGAGTGAATACTACCATACACATGTCATATACTTCCCACTTCCTTTGTAACCTATATCTTGTACTTTTCGAGCTCCTTGTTATCCGATATGAGCCCACTACTCAACCAAAGAATAGGGGAAAGGAAGTTGATGTGACGCCCCGCCCCGCGAGGAGGGTGTCGGACCTATCTCCCAAGGATCCAGATACTCAGCAATAGCCGCATTCATACATCATGATTAACATTCGGAATGTAAAGCAGGAAAACTGAAAAATAAAATGTTCCATTGACATTTACATATTCATGGTTCCCAAAAATTTTAGAAATTTACAATAGAGTCCACAAAATATTTTTACATGGATAACAACTTAAACAACATAAGCTACAAAAGTATAATAACAACTATTACAACTCTACAAGTGAAATTGTACCCTGGGTCTTGTACAAACTGCGGAAGATCAAGTCACTGCTGTTGATCAACAACCTGTAAACCTGGATGGGTTTCCAAAGAAGTACGTATGAGCTAAAATGCTCAGTACAGCTAAAACAGGCTAACACTACACTAAGCAGAAAGTGTAAAAGAGTAAAGAGATGGATGTTCATATTCCTTTATTAATCTTGTCATTATTATTCACTATCCCAAACGTGTATAAAGCGATTATTCTAAATTGCACACAAACTAATACTTGTTGTAAGCTCATCAATTTTAAATTTACTTACCTGAACCATTGGGGTTAATCATACAAGAATCTGTAAATAGGTATATTATTAGTTCAAGACATATTTCCATCATAAAAAATCAGAGATCTTGCCATCATTTAGTTATAGAGTTCAAACATTGATAAACAAACTCAACAGTCACAACGTGTGCACTGGAGCAACGAACTCAAGCCAACAAACTCAAACAACCAACCCCAACTTCAACTTCAACCCATTTCCCCAGCTTACCCATCACAAGGGGAATACCCGGGAACGAGTACACCGCGGCCAAACGGGACCGCACCGGATACACCATTGTGACGAAGTACGAGTCTTCGATGAGTGCCGTACTAGGGACGCGGACACACCGACTGTACCCGTAGCACTACGTTCAACCGACAGAGTAGCGGAACACACCGACAAACTCGCGGAACTAGAACTAACACTCCATCTAGGACTCACCGGGACCACGAGAGCTGCGCCACACTCTCGGGTATGCTAACTTCTCTAACCATGACAGATACATCCAAACGTCGATAAAGTGGTAATTCAATCTTACTTTTATTTATTAATTCAATATTTACTTAAAATGATTTCACGGTTCGGTAGAGTTAACAATGATGTAAGAAGTGATTAGAGACATCTGATCATGCATTATTTTCTCACAAATAAGCATACGCTACCCTGCCACATGCCTATTCTGTCGAGCGACTCCAGATACAACCGGATGCTAGGTGCAACACGTCACCCAACTCGTCCGTTGGGGTCGCGACCTTCAAGGCATCTACGTGCATGCACAATTCCTTGAGTCATCTAACTCCAACTACCCGATCACTGTGAATATCACCCATAAAACAATGAATGTCATAATCATAATTAAAGGTTTTGACATATTGTGAATCTAGTCAATTGTCATCATCGTAAGACATTATGAGGAGATCACCTGAACCCTTTACTATTGTTATTCATTTAAGTTGCACTGTCAGTTACTCTCGTATAAGGAAGCATCACAATTTCCCCTATGTTCCTCATTTAATGAGGAACGATATTTAAACTTTCTGACATGCATTTATAAATATATATCTAAAGACAACACCCCATATTTTTACTTGGGTGGGAGATGAAAAGTGATAGACAATTAGTATTCAATGTCTTTATCCCCATCGTTGGCCTTTTATTGTAATATTAACTTACACAATCAATTTATATGGATCATGCATGAGCAAAACATTTCCTATCAGTAGGAATCCTTTGTCAAGATAAGCTTGCAAGAAAAATACGTAGTCTCATATTGTTAAATTATATAGGATATTGATTAAGAGAATACCAATGGGTATAAATCACACTTTTATGGATCCCTTTGTTTTAAAACAGGAAATGCATGCAACAATATTGATGTTACATAAATGTGCATATCTACTCAATGCATGCATATAGCAATAAAAATGTTGACGTTACATGCATCTTAGGCGAACTACAACACATATCATAAATTCATTGATACGAGTCGTGGTGATGTCTGTGTCGTAATACAATGCAATAACAGTTATATGGTGTTTCATTTTCAAACCATGTGAACGTCAATGACCCTTAGATGTGTATAAATTTATTTCTGATTTTAATTAAGAATGGATATAAATTTTGGAGGCTATGCAAATCGTTGCTGGCAATATATTTTTTCTTTTTGTATGAGTATTGCACACTGGTTGTTTCGAATCAGATACAGATCAGCGAGCAGCTATTAAAAACACCTTCGCATATCCCTGCTTCATTGGTGAAAATTCAAACCCTATTAAATTTATGAATTCTTGACTTCTCCTAAATATTCCTTATTATTACAACTAACAAAAATCTTCACCTCTCCATGTAATGGTTTCCACATATCAGAGATGGCCGTTGTCATTCTTGTCTCCACAATAACGTTCAACATCCCTAATCATTTCATGGTAATTGCTATTGCCATTATTACCCATTTAGCAATGTTAAAGCCACAAAAAAAAACTCCTACAACCTTAAAGCTATGCACGACGTTACAAACATTTATATGCAATGCATTATTCATGGACGAATAATGTAAGAGTTAATGAATAAAAAAAAAAGGAAAACTCTAATCAATTTGGTTGTGATTGTTCATTTCTTTATATTAGAAATTTAATTTATCTTCGAAGGTATATAATGACGGATTAAAATTGAACAGAATTAACAATCGCGCCTTTTACAACTTTTTGAAGAACATGTCATAAGAAGCCTATGATTCTATGAGTCATCAAACATATAGGCATAGAAAACATGCGATACCAACAGCAAAGATGAAAAGAATATATTTATAATTTAAGATTCATGTATAAAGATAACTAAGTCTCGAAAAATATTCGGGTATATAGGATTGAGAATCGAGTGAAACCAACAGCAAGAGGGAGCTTTTCATCGTTACAAGTTTAAAATTGTTGTGCAGTCAGTGATAAATACCTTAATTTCTAACCCTGATCCAATCCATCCTTGTGACAACATATATACAACACATCTTTTATTCTAATCATATTAAAATTATTTTTGCATGTGGATTTAACAAACATATTATTTAGCTCCTTTTTTTTATATCTATAGGAACATAAACAACCATCAATCTCCACACCAAGGAGGAAACCCAATCCAGCAAGAGGGACACGAAGGTCCATGGGATACATGTATGACGATAAAATCACATAGAAGAGGGGAGGGGACCGTACCTATATGTTGTTTGTGCATCAACGTCATATGTCCATTCGAAGTAGTTCCACGCTTCATCATGATCACGAAAATCCTCTAAATCAAAATAATCCCTTGCTTAGATCTAACCCACAACAAAATCTTGAAATACAAGGAACGAGAGAGATGATCTTACATTTCTAGTGCTAGATCCGTGTAGAGGATGTCGAGGGAAAACTTCCCCACAAAAATAGTAGAGAACAACCAACTCCGCCAACGCTCCGTCGGATCTCCAACGGTCTTGAGAGGTGGGAGATGGTGAGTGGTGGCTAGGGTTTGCAAGTGAGAGGAGAGAGCAGCCCATGTGTCCTTTTATATCTCAAAAATCATACTTGGGCGGATCTCTTAGATGGATCTTGCTCAATCCCGTATAACCATTTCATATTTGACCCATCCTCACTAAAATGATCATATTTCACTCATCCGATATCCGATTTACAAAATTTCAGATGCGTTGGAATCCTGACGACGATACGCATCCAACAAGTCATAATATGCTACAATCAGATCGAAATTGGATTTTTCATAAATTTCTTATTAAACCACAACTATGTGATTATCCTCAACTTGACCAAGTTGTGGGGCTAAAACCAGGGGTTTCACATCATAACAATCTTAAAACAAGTCTCGTCCTCGAGACTTCAGGAATTGGTATTAGTAGTATTCTCTGTCTATTCATATCATATGTTGTATACATCCACGATATCATACCTAATATCCATTACATCATGTAAAGATATTATTGGGGTAGGACATGTGTCTATTACGATATGCGAAAGGCTTTCTACATACCTTAAAGTTATAACTTTTGAAAAGAAAAACAATCCTAATATGCATCTTTCTTAGCTTAAGGGTGATAACAATCTTAAAAGAACTCTTCCTACTCCTAGAGATGCACTCGCATATGCAATCTACTTATCACATGAGTGATAATAATCTTAGTAGAACATTTGTTACCACTGCCAACGACAACTAATTTTAAGAAATTACAGTTGACACATTCGACATCTTAAGAGAGTTCAAATTTCTTCAAAAGATGTACATGCATCTACATTCCACTTATCACGAGAGTGATAACAATCTTAATAGGACCTTTGTTATCGTGGTCAACGGTAACAATCTTTAGGGATTACAGTTATCATCTTCGGTGATAACACTCTTAAAGTATCCTCCTTATTACTCCTGAAAATGGATAAAATATCTAATTTCTACGCATCACAAGAGTGATAACCATCTTGATAGGACCTTTTATTGCGGTCGGTGATAACAAATTAAAGAGGATCAAAATCATCAACCGACGATAAGAATATAAAAATTTAGAGTTATATCACCTTCAATGATAACAATCTTAAGAGAGTGTTTCATATTTCTTCAAAAGGTGCACCCGCATCTGCATTCCATTTATCATGAGAGTGATAACAATCTTAATAGGATATTTGTTATTGAGGTCAACGATAACAATCTTTAAGGATTGTGGTTATCACCTTTAGTGATAACACTCTTAAAGCATCCCCTTGTTACTCAGGAAGATGGATCCATATCCATGCTCTACTATTTACGAGAGTGATAATCATCTTGATAGGATCCTTTTTTTTATCGCAATCAGTGATAACAACTTTAAGTGGATTATAGTCATCCTTTAATGATAAGAATATCAAAAAAAATTATATCACCCTCAATATCACATAACTAAGGTTTGACACTTATCAATCTTTTAACTCATTTCGATTATCATAAAAAGTAAACTAAGACACTAGCATTGTCAAAACTATAACCATCATAATCATATAATCCATATGTCATATTTTCTTGTGGACATGCTCTATATTATCAACAAATTTAAGAAGAACATAATTTATGTTCATATAGACAAAATATTGTCTAACGATTTGTTTTTCATTGAGAATTACAAGGACATTGAATAGTCATAAGAGTCACTACATCAATCGCATGCCTTGAGTATTTTTTTTCCATTCCTTTTCATCGACATGTGAATACTCTCATATAGTGAACTAACAATAACATTATTGACTCACTGCGGACATTCAACTTGACTATGACCCCTTTGGCCACATGTATAGCATCGTCGAGGCCTGCTACTCCCCCTTGGTCCTTTAGTAGTCGAACTTGTTGTAGTCTCGTGCATTGCTTCCAAAGGTAAGGAACCATTATAAGTTATTGAATAAGGCATCACAATCTGTCACCCATCCTGGTTATTTTCACGTAATTTTCCCCGTTCAATTTCATATCGTGATGTAAGTCTTCCATGCGAGATATGACTTCTACCATCTCACGGATAGTGGATGGCCGACAAGAAGAGAGTCTATGTTGAATATCAAGGCGAAGTCCACACCAAAACTTTAGGATCCGTTCGTCTTCACACATTTCAAGCATGGGTGAATGCCGTGCTAACTCATCAAATTTGATCTGATACTCTCTAGCTGATATCGATCCTTGTTTCAACTCATCCAATTCTTTTCTTTTTCTCCTAACCCAGAAATCAGGAAGAAATTGTTCTCTAAATGACTTCACAAAATTATCCCAAGTCAAAGGATGTGGTAAATGTCGGGATAACGCACTCCACCAATGCTTTGCATGACCGCTAAAGGAGTATTCAGCAAATGGCACCCAACAATCTTTGGGTGCTTGGATAATCTTGAGAACTTTCTCAATCTTGTCTAGCCAAGCATCAGCATCCTCTGGAGTAGTATCTCCTGCAAACTCTGGTACTTGACCCTTGCAAAAGCCAGCGAAGATTTTCTGATGTTTCTGAAAAATATCCTCAGTAGATGGAAGGGGAAGCGGAACTTTAGTACCACCATTAGTCTGAAGGGTACGAATGGATTCTTCAAATCCATCGAGTCTTTGCTCTACGGTCTTTAGTCTCTTGTCTATATTTTGTAGCATGTCCATCATCATTGCCAACTGTCTAGCAATCTCAGTGTTCGAAAGCGACATGATTCTGCATGAATCAATTTCACTCATAAGTCTCTAGATATCTAAGTCTTCATATATTAGGACTCTTATATGGGAACCATTCCTGTTGGACTAAACATCATAGTCAGAGGACCCTGATGTACTCCATACATTCTGAATACCGTTAATAATAATAAGTATAAATCTTGGCTAATGGAGTATCTTTGCTCTGATACCATCTGTGACGCCCCGCCCCGCGAGGAGGGTGTCGGACCTATCTCCCAAGGATCCAGATACTCAGCAATAGCCGCATTCATACATCATGATTAACATTCGGAATGTAAAGCAGGAAAACTGAAAAATAAAATGTTCCATTGACATTTACATATTCATGGTTCCCAAAAATTTTAGAAATTTACAATAGAGTCCACAAAATATTTTTACATGGATAACAACTTAAACAACATAAGCTACAAAAGTATAATAACAACTATTACAACTCTACAAGTGAAATTGTACCCTGGGTCTTGTACAAACTGCGGAAGATCAAGTCACTGCTGTTGATCAACAACCTGTAAACCTGGATGGGTTTCCAAAGAAGTACGTATGAGCTAAAATGCTCAGTACAGCTAAAACAGGCTAACACTACACTAAGCAGAAAGTGTAAAAGAGTAAAGAGATGGATGTTCATATTCCTTTATTAATCTTGTCATTATTATTCACTATCCCAAACGTGTATAAAGCGATTATTCTAAATTGCACACAAACTAATACTTGTTGTAAGCTCATCAATTTTAAATTTACTTACCTGAACCATTGGGGTTAATCATACAAGAATCTGTAAATAGGTATATTATTAGTTCAAGACATATTTCCATCATAAAAAATCAGAGATCTTGCCATCATTTAGTTATAGAGTTCAAACATTGATAAACAAACTCAACAGTCACAACGTGTGCACTGGAGCAACGAACTCAAGCCAACAAACTCAAACAACCAACCCCAACTTCAACTTCAACCCATTTCCCCAGCTTACCCATCACAAGGGAAATACCCGGGAACGAGTACACCGCGGCCAAACGGGACCGCACCGGATACACCATTGTGACGAAGTACGAGTCTTCGATGAGTGCCGTACTAGGGACGCGGACACACCGACTGTACCCGTAGCACTACGTTCAACCGACAGAGTAGCGGAACACACCGACAAACTCGCGGAACTAGAACTAACACTCCATCTAGGACTCACCGGGACCACGAGAGCTGCGCCACACTCTCGGGTATGCTAACTTCTCTAACCATGACAGATACATCCAAACGTCGATAAAGTGGTAATTCAATCTTACTTTTATTTATTAATTCAATATTTACTTAAAATGATTTCACGGTTCGGTAGAGTTAACAATGATGTAAGAAGTGATTAGAGACATCTGATCATGCATTATTTTCTCACAAATAAGCATACGCTACCCTGCCACATGCCTATTCTGTCGAGCGACTCCAGATACAACCGGATGCTAGGTGCAACACGTCACCCAACTCGTCCGTTGGGGTCGCGACCTTCAAGGCATCTACGTGCATGCACAATTCCTTGAGTCATCTAACTCCAACTACCCGATCACTGTGAATATCACCCATAAAACAATGAATGTCATAATCATAATTAAAGGTTTTGACATATTGTGAATCTAGTCAATTGTCATCATCGTAAGACATTATGAGGAGATCACCTGAACCCTTTACTATTGTTATTCATTTAAGTTGCACTGTCAGTTACTCTCGTATAAGGAAGCATCACAATTTCCCCTATGTTCCTCATTTAATGAGGAACGATATTTAAACTTTCTGACATGCATTTATAAATATATATCTAAAGACAACACCCCATATTTTTACTTGGGTGGGAGATGAAAAGTGATAGACAATTAGTATTCAATGTCTTTATCCCCATCGTTGGCCTTTTATTGTAATATTAACTTACACAATCAATTTATATGGATCATGCATGAGCAAAACATTTCCTATCAGTAGGAATCCTTTGTCAAGATAAGCTTGCAAGAAAAATACGTAGTCTCATATTGTTAAATTATATAGGATATTGATTAAGAGAATACCAATGGGTATAAATCACACTTTTATGGATCCCTTTGTTTTAAAACAGGAAATGCATGCAACAATATTGATGTTACATAAATGTGCATATCTACTCAATGCATGCATATAGCAATAAAAATGTTGACGTTACATGCATCTTAGGCGAACTACAACACATATCATAAATTCATTGATACGAGTCGTGGTGATGTCTGTGTCGTAATACAATGCAATAACAGTTATATGGTGTTTCATTTTCAAACCATGTGAACGTCAATGACCCTTAGATGTGTATAAATTTATTTCTGATTTTAATTAAGAATGGATATAAATTTTGGAGGCTATGCAAATCGTAGCTGGCAATATATTTTTTCTTTTTGTATGAGTATTGCACACTGGTTGTTTCGAATCAGATACAGATCAGCGAGCAGCTATTAAAAACACCTTCGCATATCCCTGCTTCATTGGTGAAAATTCAAACCCTATTAAATTTATGAATTCTTGACTTCTCCTAAATATTCCTTATTATTACAACTAACAAAAATCTTCACCTCTCCATGTAATGGTTTCCACATATCAGAGATGGCCGTTGTCATTCTTGTCTCCACAATAACGTTCAACATCCCTAATCATTTCATGGTAATTGCTATTGCCATTATTACCCATTTAGCAATGTTAAAGCCACAAAAAAAAACTCCTACAACCTTAAAGCTATGCACGACGTTACAAACATTTATATGCAATGCATTATTCATGGACGAATAATGTAAGAGTTAATGAATAAAAAAAAAGGAAAACTCTAATCAATTTGGTTGTGATTGTTCATTTCTTTATATTAGAAATTTAATTTATCTTCGAAGGTATATAATGACGGATTAAAATTGAACAGAATTAACAATCGCGCCTTTTACAACTTTTTGAAGAACATGTCATAAGAAGCCTATGATTCTATGAGTCATCAAACATATAGGCATAGAAAACATGCGATACCAACAGCAAAGATGAAAAGAATATATTTATAATTTAAGATTCATGTATAAAGATAACTAAGTCTCGAAAAATATTCGGGTATATAGGATTGAGAATCGAGTGAAACCAACAGCAAGAGGGAGCTTTTCATCGTTACAAGTTTAAAATTGTTGTGCAGTCAGTGATAAATACCTTAATTTCTAACCCTGATCCAATCCATCCTTGTGACAACATATATACAACACATCTTTTATTCTAATCATATTAAAATTATTTTTGCATGTGGATTTAACAAACATATTATTTAGCTCCTTTTTTTTATATCTATAGGAACATAAACAACCATCAATCTCCACACCAAGGAGGAAACCCAATCCAGCAAGAGGGACACGAAGGTCCATGGGATACATGTATGACGATAAAATCACATAGAAGAGGGGAGGGGACCGTACCTATATGTTGTTTGTGCATCAACGTCATATGTCCATTCGAAGTAGTTCCACGCTTCATCATGATCACAAAAATCCTCTAAATCAAAATAATCCCTTGCTTAGATCTAACCCACAACAAAATCTTGAAATACAAGGAACGAGAGAGATGATCTTACATTTCTAGTGCTAGATCCGTGTAGAGGATGTCGAGGGAAAACTTCCCCACAAAAATAGTAGAGAACAACCAACTCCGCCAACGCTCCGTCGGATCTCCAACGGTCTTGAGAGGTGGGAGATGGTGAGTGGTGGCTAGGGTTTGCAAGTGAGAGGAGAGAGCAGCCCATGTGTCCTTTTATATCTCAAAAATCATACTTGGGCGGATCTCTTAGATGGATCTTGCTCAATCCCGTATAACCATTTCATATTTGACCCATCCTCACTAAAATGATCATATTTCACTCATCCGATATCCGATTTACAAAATTTCAGATGCGTTGGAATCCTGACGACGATACGCATCCAACAAGTCATAATATGCTACAATCAGATCGAAATTGGATTTTTCATAAATTTCTTATTAAACCACAACTATGTGATTATCCTCAACTTGACCAAGTTGTGGGGCTAAAACCAGGGGTTTCACATCATAACAATCTTAAAACAAGTCTCGTCCTCGAGACTTCAGGAATTGGTATTAGTAGTATTCTCTGTCTATTCATATCATATGTTGTATACATCCACGATATCATACCTAATATCCATTACATCATGTAAAGATATTATTGGGGTAGGACATGTGTCTATTACGATATGCGAAAGGCTTTCTACATACCTTAAAGTTATAACTTTTGAAAAGAAAAACAATCCTAATATGCATCTTTCTTAGCTTAAGGGTGATAACAATCTTAAAAGAACTCTTCCTACTCCTAGAGATGCACTCGCATATGCAATCTACTTATCACATGAGTGATAATAATCTTAGTAGAACATTTGTTACCACTGCCAACGACAACTAATTTTAAGAAATTACAGTTGACACATTCGACATCTTAAGAGAGTTCAAATTTCTTCAAAAGATGTACATGCATCTACATTCCACTTATCACGAGAGTGATAACAATCTTAATAGGACCTTTGTTATCGTGGTCAACGGTAACAATCTTTAGGGATTACAGTTATCATCTTCGGTGATAACACTCTTAAAGTATCCTCCTTATTACTCCTGAAAATGGATAAAATATCTAATTTCTACGCATCACAAGAGTGATAACCATCTTGATAGGACCTTTTATTGCGGTCGGTGATAACAAATTAAAGAGGATCAAAATCATCAACCGACGATAAGAATATAAAAATTTAGAGTTATATCACCTTCAATGATAACAATCTTAAGAGAGTGTTTCATATTTCTTCAAAAGGTGCACCCACATCTGCATTCCATTTATCATGAGAGTGATAACAATCTTAATAGGATATTTGTTATTGAGGTCAACGATAACAATCTTTAAGGATTGTGGTTATCACCTTTAGTGATAACACTCTTAAAGCATCCCCTTGTTACTCAGGAAGATGGATCCATATCCATGCTCTACTATTTACGAGAGTGATAATCATCTTGATAGGATCCTTTTTTTTATCGCAATCAGTGATAACAACTTTAAGTGAATTATAGTCATCCTTTAATGATAAGAATATAAAAAAAAATTATATCACCCTCAATATCACATAACTAAGGTTTGACACTTATCAATCTTTTAACTCATTTCGATTATCATAAAAAGTAAACTAAGACACTAGCATTGTCAAAACTATAACCATCATAATCATATAATCCATATGTCATATTTTCTTGTGGACATGCTCTATATTATCAACAAATTTAAGAAGAACATAATTTATGTTCATATAGACAAAATATTGTCTAACGATTTGTTTTTCATTGAGAATTACAAGGACATTGAATAGTCATAAGAGTCACTACATCAATCGCATGCCTTGAGTATTTTTTTTCCATTCCTTTTCATCGACATGTGAATACTCTCATATAGTGAACTAACAATAACATTATTGACTCACTGCGGACATTCAACTTGACTATGACCCCTTTGGCCACATGTATAGCATCGTCGAGGCCTGCTACTCCCCCTTGGTCCTTTATTAGTCGAACTTGTTGTAGTCTCGTGCATTGCTTCCAAAGGTAAGGAACCATTATAAGTTATTGAATAAGGCATCACAATCTGTCACCCATCCTGGTTATTTTCACGTAATTTTCCCCGTTCAATTTCATATCGTGATGTAAGTCTTCCATGCGAGATATGACTTCTACCATCTCACGGATAGTGGATGGCCGACAAGAAGAGAGTCTATGTTGAATATCAAGGCGAAGTCCACACCAAAACTTTAGGATCCGTTCGTCTTCACACATTTCAAGCATGGGTGAATGCCGTGCTAACTCATCAAATTTGATCTGATACTCTCTAGCTGATATCGATCCTTGTTTCAACTCATCCAATTCTTTTCTTTTTCTCCTAACCCAGAAATCAGGAAGAAATTGTTCTCTAAATGACTTCACAAAATTATCCCAAGTCAAAGGATGTGGTAAATGTCGGGATAACGCACTCCACCAATGCTTTGCATGACCGCTAAAGGAGTATTCAGCAAATGGCACCCAACAATCTTTGGGTGCTTGGATAATCTTGAGAACTTTCTCAATCTTGTCTAGCCAAGCATCAGCATCCTCTGGAGTAGTATCTCCTGCAAACTCTGGTACTTGACCCTTGCAAAAGCCAGCGAAGATTTTCTGATGTTTCTGAAAAATATCCTCAGTAGATGGAAGGGGAAGCAGAACTTTAGTACCACCATTAGTCTGAAGGGTACGAATGGATTCTTCAAATCCATCGAGTCTTTGCTCTACGGTCTTTAGTCTCTTGTCTATATTTTGTAGCATGTCCATCATCATTGCCAACTGTCTAGCAATCTCAGTGTTCGAAAGCGACATGATTCTGCATGAATCAATTTCACTCATAAGTCTCTAGATATCTAAGTCTTCATATATTAGGACTCTTATATGGGAACCATTCCTGTTGGACTAAACATCATAGTCAGAGGACCCTGATGTACTCCATACATTCTGAATACCGTTAATAATAATAAGTATAAATCTTGGCTAATGGAGTATCTTTGCTCTGATACCATCTGTGACGCCCCGCCCCGCGAGGAGGGTGTCGGACCTATCTCCCAAGGATCCAGATACTCAGCAATAGCCGCATTCATACATCATGATTAACATTCGGAATGTAAAGCAGGAAAACTGAAAAATAAAATGTTCCATTGACATTTACATATTCATGGTTCCCAAAAATTTTAGAAATTTACAATAGAGTCCACAAAATATTTTTACATGGATAACAACTTAAACAACATAAGCTACAAAAGTATAATAACAACTATTACAACTCTACAAGTGAAATTGTACCCTGGGTCTTGTACAAACTGCGGAAGATCAAGTCACTGCTGTTGATCAACAACCTGTAAACCTGGATGGGTTTCCAAAGAAGTACGTATGAGCTAAAATGCTCAGTACAGCTAAAACAGGCTAACACTACACTAAGCAGAAAGTGTAAAAGAGTAAAGAGATGGATGTTCATATTCCTTTATTAATCTTGTCATTATTATTCACTATCCCAAACGTGTATAAAGCGATTATTCTAAATTGCACACAAACTAATACTTGTTGTAAGCTCATCAATTTTAAATTTACTTACCTGAACCATTGGGGTTAATCATACAAGAATCTGTAAATAGGTATATTATTAGTTCAAGACATATTTCCATCATAAAAAATCAGAGATCTTGCCATCATTTAGTTATAGAGTTCAAACATTGATAAACAAACTCAACAGTCACAACGTGTGCACTGGAGCAACGAACTCAAGCCAACAAACTCAAACAACCAACCCCAACTTCAACTTCAACCCATTTCCCCAGCTTACCCATCACAAGGGGAATACCCGGGAACGAGTACACCGCGGCCAAACGGGACCGCACCGGATACACCATTGTGACGAAGTACGAGTCTTCGATGAGTGCCGTACTAGGGACGCGGACACACCGACTGTACCCGTAGCACTACGTTCAACCGACAGAGTAGCGGAACACACCGACAAACTCGCGGAACTAGAACTAACACTCCATCTAGGACTCACCGGGACCACGAGAGCTGCGCCACACTCTCGGGTATGCTAACTTCTCTAACCATGACAGATACATCCAAACGTCGATAAAGTGGTAATTCAATCTTACTTTTATTTATTAATTCAATATTTACTTAAAATGATTTCACGGTTCGGTAGAGTTAACAATGATGTAAGAAGTGATTAGAGACATCTGATCATGCATTATTTTCTCACAAATAAGCATACGCTACCCTGCCACATGCCTATTCTGTCGAGCGACTCCAGATACAACCGGATGCTAGGTGCAACACGTCACCCAACTCGTCCGTTGGGGTCGCGACCTTCAAGGCATCTACGTGCATGCACAATTCCTTGAGTCATCTAACTCCAACTACCCGATCACTGTGAATATCACCCATAAAACAATGAATGTCACAATCATAATTAAAGGTTTTGACATATTGTGAATCTAGTCAATTGTCATCATCGTAAGACATTATGAGGAGATCACCTGAACCCTTTACTATTGTTATTCATTTAAGTTGCACTGTCAGTTACTCTCGTATAAGGAAGCATCACAATTTCCCCTATGTTCCTCATTTAATGAGGAACGATATTTAAACTTTCTGACATGCATTTATAAATATATATCTAAAGACAACACCCCATATTTTTACTTGGGTGGGAGATGAAAAGTGATAGACAATTAGTATTCAATGTCTTTATCCCTATCGTTGGCCTTTTATTGTAATATTAACTTACACAATCAATTTATATGGATCATGCATGAGCAAAACATTTCCTATCAGTAGGAATCCTTTGTCAAGATAAGCTTGCAAGAAAAATACGTAGTCTCATATTGTTAAATTATATAGGATATTGATTAAGAGAATACCAATGGGTATAAATCACACTTTTATGGATCCCTTTGTTTTAAAACAGGAAATGCATGCAACAATATTGATGTTACATAAATGTGCATATCTACTCAATGCATGCATATAGCAATAAAAATGTTGACGTTACATGCATCTTAGGCGAACTACAACACATATCATAAATTCATTGATACGAGTCGTGGTGATGTCTGTGTCGTAATACAATGCAATAACAGTTATATGGTGTTTCATTTTCAAACCATGTGAACGTCAATGACCCTTAGATGTGTATAAATTTATTTCTGATTTTAATTAAGAATGGATATAAATTTTGGAGGCTATGCAAATCGTAGCTGGCAATATATTTTTTCTTTTTGTATGAGTATTGCACACTGGTTGTTTCGAATCAGATACAGATCAGCGAGCAGCTATTAAAAACACCTTCGCATATCCCTGCTTCATTGGTGAAAATTCAAACCCTATTAAATTTATGAATTCTTGACTTCTCCTAAATATTCCTTATTATTACAACTAACAAAAATCTTCACCTCTCCATGTAATGGTTTCCACATATCAGAGATGGCCGTTGTCATTCTTGTCTCCACAATAACGTTCAACATCCCTAATCAATTCATGGTAATTGCTATTGCCATTATTACCCATTTAGCAATGTTAAAGCCACAAAAAAAAACTCCTACAACCTTAAAGCTATGCACGGCGTTACAAACATTTATATGCAATGCATTATTCATGGACGAATAATGTAAGAGTTAATGAATAAAAAAAAGGAAAACTCTAATCAATTTGGTTGTGATTGTTCATTTCTTTATATTAGAAATTTAATTTATCTTCGAAGGTATATAATGACGGATTAAAATTGAACAGAATTAACAATCGCGCCTTTTACAACTTTTTGAAGAACATGTCATAAGAAGCCTATGATTCTATGAGTCATCAAACATATAGGCATAGAAAACATGCGATACCAACAGCAAAGATGAAAAGAATATATTTATAATTTAAGATTCATGTATAAAGATAACTAAGTCTCGAAAAATATTCGGGTATATAGGATTGAGAATCGAGTGAAACCAACAGCAAGAGGGAGCTTTTCATCGTTACAAGTTTAAAATTGTTGTGCAGTCAGTGATAAATACCTTAATTTCTAACCCTGATCCAATCCATCCTTGTGACAACATATATACAACACATCTTTTATTCTAATCATATTAAAATTATTTTTGCATGTGGATTTAACAAACATATTATTTAGCTCCTTTTTTTTATATCTATAGGAACATAAACAACCATCAATCTCCACACCAAGGAGGAAACCCAATCCAGCAAGAGGGACACGAAGGTCCATGGGATACATGTATGACGATAAAATCACATAGAAGAGGGGAGGGGACCGTACCTATATGTTGTTTGTGCATCAACGTCATATGTCCATTCGAAGTAGTTCCACGCTTCATCATGATCACGAAAATCCTCTAAATCAAAATAATCCCTTGCTTAGATCTAACCCACAACAAAATCTTGAAATACAAGGAACGAGAGAGATGATCTTACATTTCTAGTGCTAGATCCGTGTAGAGGATGTCGAGGGAAAACTTCCCCACAAAAATAGTAGAGAACAACCAACTCCGCCAACGCTCCGTCGGATCTCCAACGGTCTTGAGAGGTGGGAGATGGTGAGTGGTGGCTAGGGTTTGCAAGTGAGAGGAGAGAGCAGCCCATGTGTCCTTTTATATCTCAAAAATCATACTTGGGCGGATCTCTTAGATGGATCTTGCTCAATCCCGTATAACCATTTCATATTTGACCCATCCTCACTAAAATGATCATATTTCACTCATCCGATATCCGATTTACAAAATTTCAGATGCGTTGGAATCCTGACGACGATACGCATCCAACAAGTCATAATATGCTACAATCAGATCGAAATTGGATTTTTCATAAATTTCTTATTAAACCACAACTATGTGATTATCCTCAACTTGACCAAGTTGTGGGGCTAA
This sequence comes from Ottelia alismoides, assembly GCA_037367405.1. NCBI lineage: Eukaryota > Viridiplantae > Streptophyta > Magnoliopsida > Alismatales > Hydrocharitaceae > Ottelia > Ottelia alismoides. The sequence goes on along the minus strand of JAZKJV010004724.1, from coordinate 450,714 downwards.
AACCAGGGGTTTCACAGTTGATATAGCAAATCATGTACTTCCCCCAAAGGGTACTCAGACATGACACAATGAGACAAGGTCACATCATCACAGTACCCATAAGCTCAGTAATTCAGACCAAATATGCAATCATATATGGCCCTACTTTCCTACGTATCGAGAGAAGTGCTAATACTTTGTATGCTCAGGCGATAAACACGATAGTATCCAGGTTGGGTTTTAGGCTCTAATTCCTATAGTCATGTCTCACTCAGTCTGGAAGGTACCAGAGAAAAATGTGGGCTTTATGCACCGAGTACAATGTAGTCCATTAATCGATTTTATTTTGGTTAAAGTTTTTAGACAACCCCTTTTTTAGTTTTCGGTTTTCACATTTTTAGGGTATTTTTTATGCAAAGGTCTAACGAATTTTTCGATTTCCTTTCTATTCTAAGTCCGACAAAATAAGGGAAGGAAGATGGAATAGACGATGTATGAGAAAACTATGAATGCATGCAAAGTCAAAAATACATACCTTGCTCTATCACTCTACACACAAGGTGATACATGCATATAATAAAACTATGCCATACGATGCATTAGATGAAATTTTCCTAAACTATGAACTGATATTATTGTGAAGCACATTTTTATTTGTGTTGGACATACGAGCCCACGATGAGCCATTATGCAATAAATATTATTGAGAATATCATTCCCTGATCTGAAATGAAGAATAATTAATTTGCATAATAGGTCCCTTAGTACAATTAGGGTTATGTACCATGGCCATCTTAATGAGCATACAACTATTGATTCAATAATTGAATCATAGAGGCTGGTGCTTGGATTGAGGACTCATCAAGCACCATCAAATGATTATTAAGAGATGATATCCAACCAAAGAAGGAGATGGAAATCCTTTCTCTGAAGACTGATATCTAACTGACATCTTGATGCATGTCCTCTGCATAGAAATAGAGATTTAGAGGTGTTAGATAAGTTAGGTCAAAGAGTTGACTTAATGGGATCGAGATAACCAAAGTCCTATGTCGTATGTTGTCATGATATAGGCACGCATCCTCTAACCAGAGACAGATGTGTTACTATATGTCTGAGTATGTACATTTGGCAGATAATAGGTTGATGACCTAACCGAGGTCTATACACCGACGTGATGATGTGCATGCAAGGGCATATATGTAATATGATCTCTTAAAGGGATCATACATGTTCATCTACTGAACCAGAAAACATGAGCTCACTCATGAGATATTGGGAAGAATCGAATTCCATGCATGGTCGTCTCGCTTTGGAGGCTTGACTGAATTTGTAGGTTTGATATATACTTTTGGAAAGTATATGATCAAGACCTATATATGATATATGCTTTTGGAAAGTATATGATCGATACCAACTCCCAATGATCAAATGAGAAACTTAATGATAAAACCATGAAGTAGACAATATAAAATTGATCTAATACTTCAGGTTTATTCCGGGATTTCCAGTATGCAGGGCCTCCCATAGATGTACTGGAATTTAGTTATCATAGATAACTAAATGTGATTTATTTATCAAAGATGTAAATAATGTGGATGTGATTCATATTATCTGGGTACATGAGAATAGAGATCCAAGATGATTAAATGAGATTTAATTATCATGGATATGAAAAATATGAATAGCAATATCTAATTATTCATAATATATTATAAATGTGATTTATAATGTACTAGAGAGAGCTTATTATGATTTATATTTGTTGATTAATTATTGGTGTGAATTAGATTCACATTGGGTAATTAATTGAAAATGTAAATCATATTTTATTTTGGGTTATGAATGTGTTTCACAATTTTCCAATGGCAAGATTGCAATATTCACAAAATAAATATGAATTATTTTTGTAGAATAATTTACAACAAATGTTGTTGGAAATCTTGGAGATTTCCATGGAATAATTTAATCTCATGAGACTACATGAGATTGCCACCAATTCCCATATTATGGAAGGAGGCAATCTTTATTCCATAATCACCATTTTTGATTAATTTAATTTTAGATTGATTTATCAATATATATTTAATCTAAATTAAAGTAATTATTGTTGTGTTTTTATGACAAAATCTTGGTCATTAAAAGAAACACAAATCAATGTGAGTCATTGGATTTGTGTTGTACATGGATTGAGATCCATGGATCCCAAAATATTATAAAAGCAGAGGCACCCCCTTTGCTCTTCTTTACACACAACACAATTTGGATACAACATCTCTCTCTCTCTCTCTCACACACACACACACACATTCTCTATACGCCATCTCTCTTATTCTCTCTTGTGGCCATCCACCATGGAGCCCTGGAGAGAGTCGTTCTCGCTGCAGCATCGTCGTTATGTTGCTGGACCGTTTACTCATGGATCTCCGTATACTTCGGTACGCATCGCTCGTGAAGAAGACATCGGAACTCGTGTGACAATATCAGGAGATTTGCCACTTGGATCATCAACATGAATTGCAAGAAGCATGCGTTTCATCAACACGCTCGTAAGCATCTCATCCCTCGGATCAGACTTGAGACAGGAGGTCTCTTTGTTTAGAGAATCAATCGCAACAACACTTTAAGAGTTAATCCTATTACTTGTTTGTGGTTTATATGAAACAATCCAATAAGTGTTCTTGGATCATGTGGTTTTGTCACATGAAAAAAAAATTTAATTTCCGTTTTTTTGAGAAACTAGTGCGACTAGTCGCTCCCGATGGCATATGATGTGATCCTCACGCTTTCGTGATGCACTTAAGAACCTTACCATATCCTTCAGACATTTCCTCACACATCACCAGCCTTCAGAAGCTCGCATACATGCCATCTTCACTGCTCTTCCATCGTCGCTCCGCCACACTAGCCATCGGGCACTCGAGACCCGAGGCCCCTACGTACGTGAAAATCACGTGAATTGGGGGAACATATTATGAAGAGGCCCTCCATATATTCTTTAATCTCCAAATCACCACCAACCACCCAAGGGTCGCGTGCTTTGCACGTGACCACTTGGATTTTTTACAGATAGCCCAAGGGTTCGGTAATTACATTCTATTCCTTCTACTACATTTTTCAACTTTATTTAATTATTATAATTTTGTAACGAGAACCATGTGTTCTCCATTTATTTTGAACCTCTATATTACATCATTCTATTATTCCAAAAATAACATTGTGTTCTTCAATTAATTCTCTCCATGGTGGCATGCGCATCATATTTTTATTATCCATGGTTAATTAATAATAATTATTTTCATAAATTTGCATATTTTAACCAATTAATACTCATAAATTCATAGATAATTAACCATTTCTTGAAAAATTGCTGAGAATTCATGAATAATAAAATAGATTTTATTTCACATCATGCTTAAAACTAATTGCATTTGCAAGCACATATTGCTCCATAAAAATTATTTTGTTTATTTCAATATTTAATTTTAATAGGTGTTCAATCTCGTATTTTAGGGTTTAGATTTTTTCAGAGATAGATCACCTAGTGATATATATTGGATAATTTTATTCCTCGAAAATAAGTATACTTAATATTTATTATAATTAATTATTGAATCACACTATTTACATTCATTATTTCATAAAATATTCTCTTCACAAAAAAATCAAAAAAATTGCAATGCACTCATTTTAGCAAAATTTACATCTTGGCCAAGTTTTGTAAGTTTCGGACATCGTTTGATCAATAATATATTTTCTATTCCTTAAAATTGACCTACATTTGTATCGAAAAATTGCATTAAAGATAAAAAATATTCTTCCTTGAAAATCATGCACGAAATTTGGTAGACACTAATATAGGTTGTTCCTTTGCCTCCTCGAGTTCAACCTCGGTACTTGCCCAAGTAAAACAAAAATAAAATCACTCGAATTTATTGATTTAAATATTTAAGTGATTATTTCTTGATTGATTCTGATTACCTACCTACAACGAGATGACATGTTCATTATTTTAAATGATTAGTTTCCACAAATTAACCAAGAGGACATATTGGACTCATCATCGAGTCGGGTGGCCCAATGACGTGATGCCACATGGCATGCATTGACCAAAGATGTTGACCAATGCTAAAAATGAAGAAATAAATATATTAAAGTAGTAAATGGATTTGGATGCAAAAGTGCTCGACACAAGTAATCTAGATATCAATGAAAGCTACAATGCTCATGAAGGACTTATGTGCAAATGAAATGTGGTGTGCAAGATATGAATATTTTTGTGATTTGGCTTTTTGATGGTGGATAAACGTATGAAAAAATCAAACAGCTATGAAATAATGTAATGGAATCATATGACATTTTTTAGGATTTTATGGGTTCTAAATGGGTCCGAAAAATTAGAGAAGTTAAGTATGTACAAGTGGATTAGGTTAGAAGGCTCAGGTCAGAATTGGTTTTTTTAGTTGGTTTTCTGATTTTTTTATATTTTGATTTTTATGTGATTTAATAAAACAATGATGAAATTTAAATAAATGAAAGAGAGAAATAATTAGAATAAATGAAGTATGCACATGAAATGATAGGTAAAAAATTGGCGAAAATGTACAATGCGCAAAAGAGGCCTAGAATCCAACTTTCACAAATGATCTCTGATTCTTTTGAACTCTGTCTTGTTTTGAAGTTAATTAAATGTGAACTAGTTCAAAAGTGATAAGGAATTATTTGGACATTGTACGAAGATATCAATGTTGTAGTCTATTTGTCCGGAAATTAGGGTTTTGGTTTATTTTTCATATATACAAGTTAGCAATTTTAAGGATTTTTCATGGATTAGGGTTAATGATAAGTTACACAATGAAGTTGGTTTATGTCAATTAGATTTATCATGAATTAATTAAAAATGCATGAAGTTAGGTGAAAATTTGAAGATATGTTTGAATGCATGAATGAATGCTAATTTATGCAATTTATTTATGAGTGCATGAAAGTTAATTTTATGAAGTTAACAAGTAAATGATCTTGAATTCTCAGGACGAAGCTATATTTTTAGCTAATTAGAGTGATGAATCACGGATTCATCATCCCCTTATACTTAAACCTTTGTCATCCTCGAACAACTAAGAATGAAATGCAAAAATGAAATGATTTTGGTTTCCATACCTAGATCATGAGTAAAAGGTGAAAATAGAGCTAGACCCAACCTTTGGATTAATAGTTTGGCAGAACTCCTGTGAGAATTAGTGTCACTACCCCAATTCCGGGCCGTGGATCCTCCCATAACCGGATCTGGTTACTCGACAATAATTCATTCAGCAATCACAACTAACATTCAGAAATAGACTGCAGATAAAAATACTCAGAAGGAAGTATTTAAAACTTTGCCATTCACAAAATAAAGTCCAGATGATACATTGTCCCACTATAACCATTTACATGTACATCAGCTTGAAAGGAAAATACACAAAAGATTACAAACTATCTTATAAAGTAAATCTACTGTGACTGGCTGGATGTCTAGTATGTAAGCTGGATGGATTTTTAAAATCCTTGCGATGGCTCACCAACACCTGTTGGGTTTTCCATAAATTATAGGATAAAAATTAGCGAATGCTAAGTAACGAAGAAGAGAAAAGCAAACAAATTGTATAAATTTGCAAAACTTGTTATCATTAAAGGTTTCATTCCTTCTTGTTAATTTAAGTCCTATTCCTTTCTATTCTATGTCAAGGATTAGTCTAGGGGAATTACCACACCACTATAAGGACTCCGAAGCTATGGACACTTCGGGATTGGAGATTTCCTTGATCTTGGTAAGCTTATGCCGCCACACATCGCCTCAACCAATCCTCCAATACTACCCTGACATTTTTTCTTTTCTTTTATTAAACAGAGTCTCAAACCTTCCATGGAAAACAAATGAGCACACCATCCTCGAGGACTCAGTTGCTTAAAACCTCGGGCTAACATTTAATTATATAACCTAGCGGCTTTAAATACATATTATCGTGACCCAGCCGCTATTGAACCACCCGTGCCTCCACATGGCATGAACTCATCTTTCGTCGTTCAACCCGAAGATATTGGCTCCCGCTACCACGCGTTGCAAATAATTCATTTCGTACACACTTATCATAACAGGGAAACCGTGTACCACCTAGGTAGGGAAACACCAATACGGGTTCCTTCCGACAAACCTACAGGTTGCATGCCCGACCTGTAGTTCTACTCCCAATCATTCTTAACGTGACACACGATCCTTTTCAGGATCCAACTCAAACCACATCAATTCCCATGATATAATTCTTTTGTTAAGTCTTCGATTTGCATAATCAGCAACACTTGGTGTATACTCACATATATATTATTCATATGCATATATACTTGTATTTATGCCTATTTTAACTCTCAAACTCTAACTTTCAAAACTACCGCATCAATTTGATGCTTAAACCTTATTTTAGTGGAAATCACAAAGAAACTTATCAGGCTTTTTTCAAAAATAGCCAAAATTAGGGTTCTTCATAGCAAAGAACATAAAATCAAGAATTTCAATAATCTCATATGAAAATCCAACAACAAAAGGAAGGATTTTGTTACCTAATCGAGCTCTCTCTCGTGTATGTAAGGATTTATTGTGTTTCGTTTTTAGAAAGGCTATTTTAAGGCTCCTGAAAAGATCGAATTTCATTTTCGTATCAAAAACGCTAAGAACATGTCAAGAACGCGAAGAACGAATGAAGAACGAATGAAGAACGCGAAGAACACGAAGAACGCCAAGAACATATTTTCCCTTGAAATTTCAACAGAGCTTCCCCTTATATAGGTTGAAAATTCTAGGAAAATTTCGGCAGAGTTTCCCCTTATATCGGGACATATTTCTCAGAAATTTCGGTAGAGTTTCTCCTTATATCGGGACATATATCTCGGAATATTTGGGCAGAGTTTCCCCTTATATCGGGACATATTTCAAGAACAAAACTTGAAAGAACAAGAGGATGGATTGAAAGCCTAGCTTACGAAGCAAACTAAGAGAGGATCATACCTTTCTCCTCCTCATTCTCCAGGCAGCGCTTCGCTAGCGCTCCTCCCTCGCCTCCCACTCCTCCTCCCGACCTCTCGACCCTAGCCCTTGGGGTGGTGGTGGTAGTGGAAATCGTAGAGAATGAATGGGTAGGGGGGTCTATTTATAGGCCCCAGAAAACCACTAACCATGGTTAGAAAACCATGGTTTATACCTTAACCATGGTTTAGTGGCCCATGTTTTTGGCCCATGGTTTTGGTCAAAACTTATCCCAAACTTGGGGCTTAAGTTAGAACATTCTAGAGGATTCTAGATTCGTTGATGACGCTTAATTAACACTTATCGTGATTAACTTTCACTAATCGCGATTTAACTTTCGTGGCTTATGCTTATCTTTTGCTGACTATTGATTAGTGTTTGTTAATGATCATTAGCAGTTTTCAATCCGTCATTAGTTTCTTTAATCATATTTAATTAGTCTTAATGACAATCATTATGGGTTAATGACGTATTAACCCTCCTTACTTCTCTTTCTTCCGAAATTCATATCAAATCGAAATGAAGTCCGATTCACACGAAACAAATTCCGTTGGTTTCCTCTTGACGAGCCAGATCTTATTATATAGAATTTGAGATATGTCAAGTTCAAATCTTTACAATTATAACAACCTTAAAGGAAGTCTCATCCTCGAGACTAGAAATACAGGCATAACAACCTTAAAGAGAATGAATGCCATTTCATTTATAAAGAAGATATACAACACATAGTGTTATTACTCAAACAAGTAGGGGTATTTCTCTCTCATTTCTGCCTCTGGTTCCTATGTGGCTTCTTCAAACTTTTGGTTCTGCCACAATAATTTAAATAGAGGCACCTCTTTTTTTCTCAACTTCTTGATATCCCTGTCAAGTATTTGCACAGGTATCTCTTGGTATGTCAAGTCTGGCTCAACATGTAAATCATCATAACTTATCTTATGCTCTGGATCCTTAACATACTTTCTTAGATTTGATACGTGAAAAACATCATGTACTGCCGAAAGATGTGGAGGAAGTGCAAGTCTATATGCCACTTTTCCAATGCGTTGAATTATTTCAAAGGGACCCACGAACCTGGGTGCTAACTTCCCATGCACACCAAACCTCTGAATTCCCTTCATAGGTGATACTTTGAGAAATACAAAGTCACCTACCTCAAACTCAAGGTCTCTTCGCCTACTATCTCTATAGCTTTTCTTGCGACTTTGAGCAGTCAATAGTCTTTTTCGAGCAAGCTCTATAGACTACAGCTTCCCGTGTCTCTTGCAGGGTATCTGAATCATAAAGGTTATTTATCCTGACCTCTTGCCAACACAAAGGAGTAGTACACCTACGTCCATAAAGTGCTTCAAATAATGCCATGCCAATACTTGTATGGTAATTGTTGTTGTATGTGAATTCAGCAAGAGGTAAATGTTTAATCCATGATCCCTTCCATTCTAAGCCACATGCTCGTAGCATATCCTCTCGTGTCTGAATCGTACGTTCTGACTGACCATCTGTTTGTGGATGATATGCTGTACTCAAGCATAGTTGTGCAACTAAGGATTTCATAAAGTTCTCCCAATAGTGTGAGGTGAATCGTGAATCTCGATCAGAAACTACTTCCTTTGGGATACCATGGAGGCGAGTCACATGTGTAATATATAATTTAGCAAGCTGGTCAAGAGTGAAAGATAAGCTTATCGAAATAAAGTGTGCTACCTTCGTCAGACGATCTATTATAACCCATATACTATATTTACTACCCGTTGTCTGAGGTAAGCCAGTAACGAAATCCATGGAAATACGTTCCCATGTCCATTCAGGTATATGGAGGGGTTGCAATAATCCCAGTGGCTTTTGGTGTGAAGCCTTTACCTGCTGGCAAGTGAAACATGAATTCACAAACTCAACAACATCTTTCTTCATTCCCGACCACCAAAAGTATGAATGAAGATCCTTATACATCTTTGTAATTCCTGTATGAATAGATAATCTTGAGCAGTGCACTTCTCGTAAGTTGTCTTTCCTTAGTTCAGGTGTGTTTGGTACACAAACTCTGTGATGGTTATACAGTAACGCATCTTGTATCTGGAATCCCTCTATCTCATTCTTCTCAAGTTGTTGTCTCAAGTCTTTAAGGATTGGATCATCCTCTTGTCATTTCTTTATTCTATCCCAGATCTCTGGTTTGTATTGGTGAGGAATAGTTATAGTATCAGTACTACTATCAAATGGTTTCCATTCACTTAACGTTGATAATAAACCCCAAAAGTGGATAGCACTCACCAACCCAGGTGAATAAGTTCTTCTGCTAAGGGCATCTGCTATGGCGTTCCCCTTACCAGGGTGGTAAGAGATAATGCAATCATAGTCTTTCAACAACTCTAGCCACCGTCTCTGTCTCACATTGAGTTCCTTCTGATCAAATAGATATTTCAAGCTTTTATGATCAGTGAAGATTTCAAAAGTAATACCATAGAGGTAATGTCTCCATATCTGTAAAGCAAAAACTATATCAACTAATTCAAGGTCATGTTTTGGGTAGTTTTCTTCATGTGTCCTGAGCTGTCATGATGCATACGCAACTACCTTACCATGTTGCATAAGAACTACCCCAAGTCCTTCTTTAAACGCATCAGTGTACACTATAAACCCTTCACTCCCAAAGGGTAGAGTAAGGATTGGTGCATATGTTAGGCATTCTTTCTGTGTCTGAAAACTAGCTTCACATGTATCAGACCATAAGAATGTGACCTCCTTCTGAGTTAGTCTAGTCATTGGTAATGCTATTTGTGAAAAGTCCATCACGAATCTTCTATAATATCCAGCTAAACCCAATAAAGATCGTATTTCTGTGACAATCTTAGGGCGTTCCCAACTCGTCACCGCACTAACCTTTGTAGGATCAACTGATATACCTTTCCCAGAAATAACATGGCCTAAGAAAGATACTTCATATAGCCAGAAGTCACATTTGCTATATTTAGCATACAGTTTGTTCTTCCTTAGAGTTTCAAGTGCCTGCCTGAGATGATGTTCATGCAGATATTTATCCTTGGATTAGATAAGCACATCATCAATAAAGACTACTACAAAGTGATCTAAGAACTCCTTGAATACTCTATTCATGAGATCTATGAATGCTGCTGGGGCATTTGTTAGTCCAAAAGGCATAACTAAGAATTTATAATGCTCGTATCTAGTTCGAAAAGCTGTCTTGGGAATATCTATATCTTTACTTTTCAACTGATGCTATCCAGATCTTAAATCAATCTTGGAATACACAGTTGAACCATGTAACTGATCAAGGAGATCATCTATTCTTGGCAGTGGATACTTATTCTTAATCGTCCTCTTGTTTAGTTGTCTATAGTCAATGCACAACTGCATCGACCCATCCTTTTTCCTGACAAATAAGACAGGTGCTCCCCATGGTGAAGTACTAGGACGAATGAATCCTTTATCTAATAGTTCTTGCAACTGTGCCTTGAACTCTCATAAGCCAGCTGGTGCCATCCTATATGGAGGGATAGAGATAGATTGAGTATTAGGTATAAGAGAGATTTCAAATTCAATCTCTCGCTCAGGTGGTAATTCAGGTAGTTCCTCTGGAAATACATCTGGAAACTCGCACACTATAGGCACATCTTCTATCATTCTTTCTGACCCTGATGTAGTGGATACATAAGCTAAATAGCCTTGGCACCCTTTCTCTAACAATTATTGTGCCTTCAAAGTAGAGATATATTCAGCATTATCATTGGATGTCTTTCCAATGAACTGGAACTCTATCGAGTTAAAAAGGTGAAATGCTATTGTCTTCTGAAAATAGTCAAAACATGCATGATGCCTTTCTAGCCAATCCATCCCTAGGATAAGATCAAAGTCCTCCATTTCTATCAGTAGTAGTAAAATAGGTAACTGATGTCCCGCTACCAGTACTATACAATTATCCAGGATTTCTCGGGTAAAGAATACTTGTCCTCCTGGTCCCTTGATAAGATAGGACTGTTGTACTTCTACTGGTATCTTACCCAAAGTGGATACTAACCGTCGAGCAATAAATGAATGTGAAGCACCAGAATCAAATAAAGCATGTACTGAAAAGCCATGAATAGTAACAGTACCTCGTACGACTGTGCCTGAATTGTAGGCTTGTTCTTCAGTGATTGCATTGAGCTGGCCATTAGGAATAGGCAAGCTAGAACCCACAACACTTTGTGGTGGTTGCTGTGTAGGAGGCGCTCCTTGTGAGCCACGACCTCTACCTTGTCTTCCTCCGCATGTTACTCCATTGCTTGGAGTGGATGTTAAACTGTTAATTAGGGTTGGTTTAAACCCTGAACCTCTCAACTATGGATAGTCCTTCCTAATGTGACTTTCTTAATGACAGTGATAACATGCACGCGTTCTTGTCTGAGCTGAAGACCCACCTACAGAGGTACTAGTTCCTGGTGCAGAGTTACGGGGATATAATGGAGGTCTAAAGAAACCCCCTCTTCCTGATAATTCCTGACCCAAGGTCTGTGGTGAGCTTATACTGGAATTGGCTGGATGATAGCGACGATCTCTACGGTTATAATGTGCCTTGCATTTGGATGGTCCACCATTAACGTGGAAACTTCTTCTTTGGTGGTTTTCATCCCTCTCCATTTCAATACGAGAGGCGATGTCCATTGCTTCATCTACAGTTGTATCTCTAAAACCAGCAAGCTTTTCTCGCAGATCTCCCTGAAGACCGCTAACAAATTTTGTAAGACACTCTTCTGGTGAAGCTTCTAGAGTTGGTGAGTAACGTAGTAGCTCAGTAAAGTAGATATGATAATCTCGTACAATCTTAGAACCCTGGTTCAGAGAAGCCAACTCTCTCCTCTTTAATTCTTCCCAATGAGAGGGACAGAAGTGAGCTCGGAACCTCTCTTCAAAGATATCCCATGGAACAGGATCTGCTAATTTCTTGGAAATTGCTCTCCAGCACCGTCGTGCGTAATCTGCTAGGGAGTAATCATCAAAGCATACCCAGGTGTCCATTGGTGCATGGATTATCCTCAACATCCTAGTAACATCATCGAGCCATAATTCAGCCTCGGCAGGTTTCTCTACACCTTTGAATCGAGAAATTATTCTCTTTCGGTAATTATCTAGTAATGTTTGGTGTCTAAGAAGGGCCTTCTCCATTGCTCCTTCAGTCGGGGTAGGAGTAGACTCAGTTGAAGGATGGTAACTTGATTCTTCCTTAGAAAGATGGACAAAATCTTCAATCCTAGCATCCGCAAGCTTAGATGCCTCGGGTCTCTCAAATTGTGCATTGAACCTCTCCTCCAATGCTTGCTACCTTTGACCCATGTCTTGGAGCATTGTCATCATAGCAGCTAATTGTCTAGACATGTCTTGGTCTGCCATGATCCTAGGATAAGTCAAGGTCAAAGGTCAGATCCTATATGTCTTAGCATGATGTACATTAGGGACAATGACTTCTGAATGGTATTGCAGTCAGTTATTAAGATCAAAGGATCTTAATACAACCTTAGTTTTCTGAATACCGCTCATAGTTGTTAATTACTAAATATATTACTGGAGTAACTAGGCTCTGATACCAATTTGTCACGACCCCAATTTCGGGTCGTCGGATCCTCCCATAACCGGATCTGGTTACTCGGTAATAATTCATTCAACAATCACAACTAACATTCAGAAACAGAGTGCAAATAAAAATACTCAAAAGGAAGTATTTCAACACTTTGCCATTCACAAAATAAAGTTCAGATGATACATTGTCCCACTATAACCATTTACATGTACATCAGCTTGAAAGGAAAATACACAAAAGATTACTAACTACCTTACAAAGTAAAGCTACTATGGCTGGCTGGATGTCTAGTATGTAAGCTGGATGGATTTTTAAAGTCCTTGCGATGGCTCACTGACACCTGTTGGGTTTTCCATAAATCATAGGATAAAAATTAGCGAATGCTAAGAACGAAGAAGAGAAAAGCAAACAAATTGTGTAATTTTGCAAAACTTGTTATCATTAAAGGTTTCATTCCTTCCTGTTAATTTAAGTCCTATTCCTTTCTATACCACATCAGGGATTAGTCCAGGGGAATTACCTCACCACTATAAGGACTCTGAAGCTGTGGACACTTCGGGATTGGAGATTTCGTTGATCTTGGTAAGCTTATGCTGCCGCACGTCGCCTCAACCAATCCTCCAATACTACCTTGACAATTTTTCTTTTCTTTTATTAAACAAAGTCTCAAACCCTCGGCCTGGAAAACAAATGAGCACACCGTCCTCGAGGACTCGGTTTCTTAAAACCTCGGGCTAACATTTAATTATATAACCTAGCGGCTTTAAGTACATATTATCGTGACCCAGCCGCTATTGAACCACTTGTGCCTCCACATGGCACGACCACATATTCCGTCGTTCAACCTGAAGATATTGGCTCCCGGTACCACGCGTTGCAAATCATTCATTACTTGCGCACTTATCATAACAGGGAAACCGTTTACCACCTAGGTAGGGAAACACCAATACAGGTTCCTTCTGACAAACCTACAGGTTGCATGTCCAACCTGTAGTTCTACTCCCAGTCATCCTTAACATGACACACGATCCTTTTCAGGATCCAACTCAAACCACATCAATTCCCATGATATAATTCTTTTGTTAAGTCTTCAATTTGCATAATCAGACACTTAGTGTAGACTCACATGTATATTATTCATATGCATATATACTCGTATTTATGCCCATTTAACTCCCAAACCCTAACTTTCAAAACTACCGCATCAATTTGATGCTTAAACCTTATTTTAGTGGAAATCACAAAGCAACTCTTCAGGCTTTTTCAAAAATAACGAAAATTGGAGTTCTTCATAGCAAAGAACATAAAATCAAGAATTTCAATAATCTCGTATGAAAACCCAACAACAAAAGGAAGGATTTCTTTACCTAATCGAGATCTCTCTCATGTATGCAAGGCTTTATCGTGTTTCGTTTTTTAGAAAGGCTATTTTAAGGCTCCTGAAAAGATCGAATTTCATTTTCGTATCTAAAACACTAAGAATATGTCAAGAACGCGAAGAACAAATGACGAGCGCGAAGAACGCGAAGAACACGAAGAACACGGAGAGTGCCAAGAACATTTTCTCTTGAAATTTCAGCAGAGCTTCCCTTTATACAGGGTGATATTTCTCGGAAAATTTCGGCAGAGTTTCCCCTTATATCAGGACATATTTCTCGGAAAATTTCGGCAGAGTTTCCCTTATATTGGGACATATTTCTCGGAAAATTTCGGCAGAGTTTCCCTTATCGGGACATATTTCAAAATAAAACGAAAAGAGTTTCCTATATAAAATAAATCGAGAGGAAAATAACAACGGAACTTGAAAGAAAAACTCAAACAACAGGAGATGAAGAATCGGTAGAGACCAACATCTTAGGTGAGTGAACGTGTGACGAATCACAGGGTTCACTGACGTGCATAGACGCCCACACCTAAGTAGGGTATTACACATATTTCTCCATCAAAATAACTATAAAAGCATAATAGGAATATAAGTGGTGGAGAAACGGTAGACACTATATGTCTTAGATGAGTGAACGTGTGACGAATCACAGAGTTCACTAACGTGCATAGCCGCCCACACCTAAGTAGGGTGTTACACAGATTTCTCCTCGAACCACAACAAGAAAACGAATCGGAAAGAAAGATGAATCAAGAACAAAACTTGGAAGAACAAGAGGATGAATTGAAAGCCTAGCTTACGAAGCAAACTAAGAGAGGATCATACCTTTCTCCTCCTCATTCTCCCGGCAGCGCTTCGTTAGCGCTCCTCCCTCGCCTCCCACCCCTCCTCCTGACCACTCAACCATAGCCATTGGGGTGGTGGTGGTAGTGGAAATCGTAGAAAATGAATGGGTAGGGGTCTATTTATAGGCCCTAGAAAACCACTAGTCATGGTTAGAAAACCATGGTTTATACCTTAACCATGGTTTAATGGTCCATGGTTTTGGCCCATGGTTTTGGCCAAAACTTATCCCAAACTTGGGGCTTAAGTTAGAACATTCTAGAGGATTCTAGATTCGTTAATGATTCTTAATTAACACTAATCGTGATTAACTTTCACTAATAACGATTTAACTTTCACGGTTTACGCTAATCTTTTGCTAACTATTAATTAGTGTTTGCTAATGATCATTAGCAGTTTTTAGTCCGTCATTAGTTTCTTTAATCATGTTTAATTAGTCTTAATGACAGTCATTATGGGTTAATTTCGTCTTAACCCTCCTTCTCTTTCTTCCGAAATTCATAACAAATCGAAATGAAGTCCGATTCACACGAAACAAATTCCGTTGGTTTCCTCTTGACGAACCGGATCTCATTGTATAGAATCCGAGATATGACAAGTTCAAGGCTTTACAATTAGGGTTTTAGAATCAACATCCTCCAAGTTCTACACATCATTGTAACATTTTTAGCTCAGAAGTCATCTTAGAACAATCCTCTTCCCAAAGCATACCCAATGAACATTAAATAATCATCTCATGTATGTGAAGGGTGTTAGCTCTTTCCATCAAGAATATCGGACTACCATGCAAGCCTCCTCGCCAATAACTCATCCTCGAGGAGTTAGGTACTTCCTTCTAAGTTCAGTTGTGCTATGTTCACAATCAAAGGAGGAAGAAATTTTCAGAAGAATGGGGAAAAGAAGTGAATAGTGACCAGTGTAGTCACAACTCCTTATGAAGTTGACCAGTTTAGCCAAGTCTCCTCCAAGATCTGCATGCTGTCTAAAACTTGGACCTTTTTGGCCAAATATTTATTTAGTAGTTGGCTTCTTTTTGTATGGATTTTTGGTTGCTCTGCATGGATCTTTTTGTGCCTCTGCTGATATAGAATCTTTATTTCTGCACATGTTTTGAGGTCTTAGAAATATTGTGTCAGCTATCCATCCCTCATCCAAAGCTTTATTTCAACCCGTACTTCAATCTCTATATGTCCACACTACCAAAAAAGAGACACACACAATTTCCAACACCCTGTCTGAGTCGAGCTAAGTGCATAGTGCACGAGTACATACTAATTCTCTATTCATAAGTCATACCCAGAATGAGGCGACCAGGTTAGACACTAAGAGTTAAAGTGTGCAGATTGTCATCTCGAACCCAAAGAATTAAGTCAAAGACCTGAAGCTTCTAAAATCCTATTTCTCAGTGGAGTTCCTCTAACAATTATGTGGATTAAGGTCAAGTCAAGTCCACTTCTTGGTTTCTGCTCATAACTCGATTCAAAACCCAAGTGCTTTTCACCGATACAAATGCATGTAGTACTGTATGAAGTGCAGGTGCGTGAAATGCAAAAATGTAATTTTTTGGATGAAAATTCTTTCTTTATTTTTTTTATAGATTTTTATGATTTTTTTACAATATTTTCACCACCTCGTAAATAAAATATAGACTTATGTAAAAGTACGAGTTATGGGAAAATATGTACAAAGTATATACACCCCATATACTTAGCAAGTGACATGTCCTCATAGCACAAAAAGTGCAAATAAGTCGTAGCTCGGGCTAAGCATAAGAGAATGAAAAAGAAAATAAAACAGTGAGTACGGATTAGTGAGGAATAGAATGATGAGTAAATACATATGGCATCGGTCCCCCTATACTTAGGCCTTGGCCTAGGTATAGGAAGAAGATATACAAGGGAACCGATGGTGGCAGGAGGGAGGATGGTCGATGATCAAGGATTTTTATGATCGATCTTTTTGGAAGCATGTGGTTGAATGGAATAATGATGGAAAGAAGATAAGTAGGAGTTTCCTAGCTATCGTCGAAGTTGGTCCTCAAGAGAAAAATACTAAAGGTGGAGGTACTCCAAAATTTTTTATATTTTTAAGCTGTTTTCTAAAAGTTCGCTCAATCTTCGCTTCATCCTTGAATGAATACTCTGGTGAACAAGTTTTGGTATGGTCATAACAAATTATCCCAGTGTATCGAATGAGACCATAGGAGTCGGCTCTAGAAGAATTATAGTGAGGGACGGGGAAAGTCCAACGTGAGTCGGCATACAGTTACTTGATCCCATAACGCTCCAGATCATCTGAATTGGGCTCACTCATATAAATCTCCTCATCTAGATCTGACGAGGAATTCTCCGAAGATATCTTCCTGGGTATGTCGAAGGTAACTCTCTTAGTCGGATTTATATAACTTGAAGCATCAAAAGGAAGATGAGAAAGACACGGCTTAAGGTGTTGGGGGGAACACCTCGAGGGAACAATGCTCTCCTTCTTCTTATCAAATAATCGACTAGAGGACGGAGAAATCGATTTATCAGGATGGGTCAATCTATTCATGGTTGTCTCATTTGGTGGCAGTCCAGTAGGCGAGGTGCTCGTAATCGGGTCCTCATCGGATGAATAATAATTATAATATTCTTCCCTAGTCAACGGATGTCTTGCGTATGGTGTATCTATATTGCCCCAAGTTGGCTTTGCTTGTGTGGAATCACAGTAATGATCAAGTCAATCTAAAATAACTGTGCCCGGGTGCGATGAATCATAAGTTTTGGTGAGGTAAGAGATTTCTTGAGTCGGCTCTTTGACAGGTTCCCATCATGAATTACAGTCACCTCCAAAATTGGACCACTGAGATAATCGTGATAATCCTCATAAACATGGTGTGATTCCTTATAAGCTCGTGTATCTGATTTCATCACGAGAACGGTGTCGGGTTGGTGAGACTCGAAGTTTGGTTCAACAGTCGATTTCTCAAGTGTTTCTCCTAGGGTTTGTGTCTGTGTTTTGATGTTTGCTCCCGCACCCTATGTTAATTCGGTCAAATTAATGGTCCAAATTACTTTTAAGTGTTCGTTGCAGTCGGATACGAGAGGGAATATCAAAAACCACTTATTGATTAATATGAAGTTAATTTTAAGCGGCAATTTTTTTTACTTGGTGAAGTCCAAGGTCGAACTCAGGGAGGCAACTGTCTCCTTAGGTCGAATTTTAGCAAAATCCAAGTGTGAGATTTTCGGGGAATATATTTTTGGTCTTTTTCAGCTTTTTTATGCAATACACATGCAAAATCAGGCCAAATTAAATGTTAATTCAGAAAGATGGTCAAATTAATTCCAAAAATTATGAAACTTGGCCAGATTATGAAATAGGATGAAATTAAGCTAACCTAATTTTTTTGGAATTTTTCGACTCAAAATAATTTTTCTGTGAATTAAATAAACAGACAGAGTGATTTTCAGTTTTTAATTTTTAATAAATATCAAATCACAATTTTTCCAAGAACTAAAATTATCCTAGGATGGTCTAATGATCAGGAACCTAGGAAAATTAACAGAACTTAAATTTATTGTGAAATGAATTTATTAAAATTAATTTAAGGAAATCACTAAACTATTTATTGAGGCCTCGTTATGCGTGCAAACGACATGCAATTTTTATGGAGTGTTGAAAATAATGTCCTTAAGCTACTGTGAATTTTTGGCGATTTTTGAAGGCACAGATAATTAATTAAAAATCAAAAGGCATCACTGGGCAAAATATGACACAAATGAACCAATTAATTTATTAATAATTCAAGCATACCAACAATAATCAAACACGTGTACTAACAGGTAGAGGACAAGATTCTCAACAACATGCAATTTTTAGAATTTCAAAATGATGAAATATGCATGCTATGGACACGTGCAAACACAAGGGTATAAATAAAATACTGGAAAATAAAATTTCAATAAGTAAACGTGCTGACAGGGACGAAAATGCAATTACCAATAATATGCAGGACGTCTATGCAATTGTTCCACAAGACACGTGCTCCTCACGTGGTGTCTTCTTCACAGGGACCTTTTCGCAATTTGTGAAAGCTCCAGGGGCGTCTGTGCAAATAACCCAGGCCGCACGTGCTCCTCACGTGGGGGGGGGGGGGGGCTAGGTTCGGAGGGCGTCGGAGGCTCGGAGCGAGGCTCGGGTCTTCTGGAGGTTCGGCTCAGCTTCGATGCAGCTTCGGGTCACCCGAGCCTAGGCTTGGAGGCCGAGGCTCGGATAAGGCGACGTGGCGGCCTGAAGGCCCTTGGATCAAGATGGATCCAAGGGAGGTCGATGAAGACGCGTGGCGGCTTGTGAGGCGTCCGATCCGAGGGGTGATCAACGGTCGCGGACGAGGGCGGCAAAGTGGACACGTGGAGGGGCGAAGACCGTTCGATCAGAGGATCGAACGGTTGCTGCTCCTTCTTCTCTATCGATCCTCCGCCGCCTGCGGAGGAGAGGGCTGCGCTCCGGTGAAAGCAGCCGAGCTCCGCCTCGGTCGTCAAGCTCCGGTGGTGAGCTTCGTCAGCTCCCACCTTGCTCGGAAGAGTCGTCAGTGCGCGGCGAAGGCTCCGGTGGTCTCTGGATCCCTGGAGGAGGGCTGGAGCTCGGTGTCGATGAAGCTCGAAGAGAGCTCCGGTGAGGCTCCGGCCAATGATCAAAGGAGTACCTGCAAGTGTTAGACGTATAGCCGAGGCTCGTGCGTGCGTTTGTGGAGAAGTGGTGCTGGTTGGCGAGGCCTAAGGAGTCGTGAGGTGGTCGGGCGACGTTGCTCCGGCCAAGCGGCGGAGCTGGAGATCGATGGACGGTGGAGTGGAGCGTCTGAAGATGCGGAGGGGTCAGCGAGGATGAGAGCTCCGACGCGGAGCTCGGCGGAGTGACGGCGAGGCGTGAAGATGATCGTGGACGGGGGATAAAATCGGAGAAGATAAAGAGAAAAGAAGAAAACGATCGGAGGAGAGATGGAGGGGATTACCTGGGGATTGGGGCTCAGCTTCGAGCTCCAGGTCGTCGCTCAAGGGGTCGGTAAGGCCCCGAGCTCTAGCAGCTGCTCGGAGGAGTGGCTGCGACACGGCGGTGGGCCGAGGATCTCGCCGGAGAAGAAGCTCTGTCGTCGCTCGACAAATCAGCCGATTGCTGTCACCAATAGGAAGCTTGGAGCTCTAGGGATCTTCCTGGAGTGGCGGATGGGGATGAATGTGGCCGGAGAGGGTATTTAAAGGATGAAGGTGACGGTCTGGCTGGGTGGATGGCGAAGTTGGTGGCTGTCGTGGGGCGAGTGTGGCGGAGATGGTGGTGTTTGAGGGAGCTTGCGAGGGAGAGGGATGAGTGGGGTGTGTCGTGGGGAGGTCAGCGGCCGGCGAGGGTGGCTGACGTGTGCCCAAAAAAGGAAAGGGGGTGCCCCTCCCGCAAGGCAGAGATCGTGGGAGAGAGGGGCGCCCGAGGTAGGAGACGAAGTCTCCACCGTTGGATCTTGTGATCCAACGGTGGGGATCGAAGCGAGATGGAGCGGTTACGATTAGATCTGGGATGCCCAGATGAGGGGTTATGAGAGCGCCACGTGGCGCGTTTTGGCGAGGCGCGAGCGGATGGCTCAGATGAAAGGGTAGGGTTGATCTGAGGGTCGAGATTCGCTGGAAGGTGGGCGGCTGTGATGAGAGGATCGGGGGCGCGATCGAGCGGCGTAGATGCCGCCACGTGGCTCGCTGAGAGCGCGGCGCTAAGGGACGGTGGAGATGAGGTATGGGCTTTGATCCTACGGTCCATATGAAGGGTGTGCGTGGCAGCGGCTCGGCCGTTGGATCAGGATGGCCATCCAACGGCGGAAGGCGCGGGCGGATCAGACAAAGGGCAGCGGGCCGCGTGGCGCAATCAGAGTGCGCCACGTGGCCTGCTGTGAATGGTTGGAGGGGAAAACACGTGTAGAGAGAAGAGGAAGCCGAATTTGGAAAAACTCAAAACATGAAAGTTGTAGATCTTGATGAGATCTACAAGTTTCATGTTGACCAAAGACGGAGATGAGGTCACATATAATACATAAATACAAAGATACATAAATATACATATGTAGTATACAAAATGACCCAAAAACCCAAGTTTCTCATACAAGCTCCAACTTCGATGAAATTAGTCTCATTTTGAAGGTCTTTTAATATATAGTATTCTAAAAATGAGTAGACCTAAGTAGGGGTTTGTATGCGGGCTTTATGTGTGTTTTAATGTACAAGGGTTCTCAGGATATTTGGGCTATTTTACAAGGGTGATTTGTGGCATCCTTCCCTATATTATTAAGGAGTATACACATCTATTATAGAGAGGGAGTTATTTGATGAAGAGGTATTTTACAGGGGATTTTTGGCTTCTTATTTAAATGCAGATGAGCTGCTATAATGCATGAATTATGGATGCATGCATGAGTGTTATTTATGCAAGATAAAAGGAAATATGCCTCTATTTTCTCGGGAACAAGGCTCTATTTTTGACTTTTGGAGTGATGAATAACAGATTCATCAACCCCCTATACTTAAACCTTGCTCGTCCCCGAGCAACTAAATGAAATGCACGAGTGAAATGAAATTGGGTTCCATACCAAGGTCATGAACAAAAGTTTAAAAATAGAGCTAGACTTGACCTTTGGATTAATCATGTGTCGGAACCTTATTAGGATCTGAGTTTAAGACTTAACAGACTTCAAGTTCCACAAGTCTTCTATTCAAGACTCCTCGACTTACCTAATCAGAACAAGTCTACATACACAAACCCTAATGACCATGAATCCTTTCATGCAGTGTAAGTGATAGCTGACTCCCCACCTCAGAAGTAACAAAGAAACAACCTCCCCCAACCTGGTAACTCTAATGCCTCGGTCTAGCAACTCTTTCCTCGAGAAGCGGGGTATTCCCTTCTAAGTTCAAGTTCAACCGGCTCAAGAAGAGGAGGAAGAAGTATAGACTTTTGGAAGCTCAGCCAGTGTAGCTAAGTCTCCCGCTGCAAGTACATGGTGACTACAAGCTTTTGCTTTTCTTGACTACATACACTCCGGTGGGGTTATTAAATTTTCAATCCGACCCACCACTTTTTTGGAGTTCTTTTTGGCATTTTTTTTATGCCTTTGTACAACATATATACATGGTGCAGCATAGATAAGAAATTTCCTCTTGAGCCAGTAGACTATCCCTCTTTTGAAGCTTTATTGCAACCCACTGCTTCTGTCCTCAGCCTTCATCACCACTAGTCCAAGTTGAGACGCACTTCCTTCACTAGAAGAAGAAGAGAGGTTCCGCCTAGAAGTACTACCCTCATATGCTACCCCAAGCTAAAGGAAACTGTCTCCTTATCACCTCATCCGTAGAGAGCCATGTGTAAAGTGTTGGTGCATGTTAAGCCATTGTCTCTAAGAGTCGTGTGTGTTGTTAAGTGCTCTATTCAGGCTTGTCAAGATGACATATGAACATAGACTTGGAGACTTAAAGAATTAAGTCATCTGACCTGAAAAATCTTAACTCCAGTTCCTAGAAGGTTCCTCTGAAATTAGGTGGATTAAGATCAAATCAAGTCCATCCTCAATATCTACTCATAACTTGGTTTAGAACCCACTAACTTTTCACCTTGCATATGCAAGATATGTAGATGAGATGAGATGTCATGCTATGAAAATGCAAGACTCTTTTTCTATGCAGATATGCAAGAGTAAATAAGAAGCCTATTTATTAAAGGAATTTTTTTTTATATATATATTTTTTTTTCGATTTTTACCCACCCGTAATTATTGTATACATATACAAAAATACGTGAAAGTACGAGCTATGGGTAAAGTATATATGTAATATATACACGCCCCCCTATACTTAGCGTGTGCTATGTCCTCAGAGCACTAAGAGCGAGGAAAAGACATAGCTCGTGCTAAGCGTAGGAGAGCCAAAAAGGGTGTAGAAATCATCTCGCCCCCCCTATACTTAGGCTATGGAAGCCTAAGTAAAGAAGAAGATCAAAAAATGGGGCAGATGAGGGAAAGATGGAAAATGGATGAATATATACATGCGGGCATCGGTTCCCTTTATACTTAGGCTCTGGTTAGCCTAAGTATAGGACAGAAGGGAGTATGAGGACCGATGTGATCTGGAGGATGTACAATGAATTGACTCAGGTGACCTCTCCCCCCTATACTTAGGATTTGGTCATCCTAAGTATAGTCTGAGATAATGATTCGATGATGTGGGGATGGGTTACTAGAATCGTGGAGGTAGAGGATAGGATATACAGGAAGAATGATATGTACAGATGAGTCGGTCTGAATCTTTCGAGATGCTGCAGATGGCTAGAGTTCACTGCTGCAAGGTTTCATACGCGGCTTGAGATTTATCTGCTGTATTTGTCTCGCGTATGAATACAATCTTCTCCACATGGACTAACTGTTCATTGGATTCGACGAAGTGCTTCAATAGCTGCCCATTCACTAGGAATGTCGGTGCGTCATCTGCGAGATCTGAGATCTCGACACATCCACTATCATGCACCGTTCGGACAACGAATGGTCCCGTCCACTTGGACTTTAATTTGCCTTGGAAAGTCTTCAGCCTGGCATTGAACAACCATACCTTCTGTCCAGGAACAAAGGTCTTTCGTCTGATATATCTATCGTGCCAACGCTTTACCTTGTCCTTGTACACCACACTGTTGTCGTATGCTCGGTTTCTGACTTCCACAAGCTCATTCAGATCCATGTCTCTCTGTTTTTGGCCCAGGTGTGTGTTCCAGTTAACTTTCTTTATTGCCCATTCTGATTTGTGCACTAACTCTGCGGGCAAATGGCACGGCTTTCCGAAGACCATTCGGAATGGGGAGGTGCCTAACGGTGTCTTGTAAGCCGTCCTATACGCCCAGAGGACTTGATCCAAGATCTGAGACCAGTCCTTCCTGTCTGGGCGGACAAGCTTTTGCAATATAGTTTTCACCTCCCTATTCGACACCTCAGCCATACCATTGGTTTGTGGGTGGTAAGGACTAGCGACACGGTGTTCGATGCCGTAATCCTTCAGGAGTTTCTTCACCTCCCGGTTCACAAAGTGGCTACCCCCATCTGATATCATCATTTTGGGGATCCCGAACCTAGAGATTATGTGCTCTCTGATAAATTTACAGACAGTCCTGCTGTCTGCGGCTCGGGTCGGGATAGCCTCCACCCATCTGGACAGATAGTCAACCGCAAGAAGGATGTATTCAAACCCGTGGCTGACAGGGAATGGGCCCATGAAATCGATGCCCCAGGCGTCAAAGACATCACAAATGATGACCGGCTGCATTGGCATCTCATCCTTGGAACCAACGGTTCCTCCCATTCTCTGGCAGACTGGACACGACTTCGCGAAGGTGGTGGCATCACGAAACAGAGTCGGCCAGTAGAAGCCACACTGAAGTACCTTCCATGCGGTCCTCTTCTCGGAGTGGTGTCCTCCTGCCTCTAAGCTATGGCATAAAGAAAGGACACTCTGGTATTCCTCTTGAGGAATACAACGTCTCCAGACACAATCCGGTCCTTCAAAGAAAAGGATCGGATCCTCCCAATGGTAGTGTCTAGCGTCCGACTTGAGTCGGTCGATTTGGCTCTTGGGCCAATCCTCGGGAACTTTCTTGGAGACAAGATAGTTCACGATATTGGCGTACCATGGGAGTGAGTCGATAACAAAAATCGACTCGTCAGGGAAGGAGTCTCGAATTGGTGAATCCTCGGAAGTATTAAGATCTTCGAGACGAGAAAGATGATCGGCCACTACGTTCTTCTTACCAGGTTTATCACGGATATCCAAATCAAACTCCTGGATAAGTAAAATCCAACGAAGAAGACGTGCCTTTGCGTCCTTCTTCTCCATTAAATATCGCAGTGCCGTGTGGTCTGTGAACACGGTTACCTTGGATCCGATTAAGTGGGATCTGAACTTGTCCAAGGCAAACACTACCGCAAGCATTTCCTTTTCGGTAACTGTATAGTTACGCTGAGCAGAATCAAGCACTTTGCTTGCGTAGTGAATTGCAAACGGGACGCCATCTCTTCTTTGTCCCAATACAGCCCCAACAGCGTAATCTGAGGCATCCGTCATGATCTCAAAAGGGAGAGACCAATCTGGGGCTTGCAAGATGGGAGCGTCCATGATCATTCCTTGTAACAGCTTAAAGGCCATAAGACACTTGTGATCAACAATAAACTCTGCGTCTTTGCCTAAAAGCTCAGTTAGCGGTCGGGCAATCTTAGAAAAATCCTTTATAAATCTCCGATAAAATCCGACATGCCCGAGGAACGACCGCAACTGCCGTACGTTGGTTGGTGGCTGGAGTCGTCTGATCACGTCCACCTTGGCAGGGTCAACCTCCATTCCTCTCTTGGAGATGACATGCCCCAACACTATGCCCTCCGTCACCATAAAGTGACTTTTCTCCCAGGAGAGCACCAGATTGACCTCACAACATCTTTTTAGGACTCGGTCCAGATTCCTAAGGCAGGAATCAAAAGAGTCGCCGTGGACCGAG
This sequence comes from Ottelia alismoides, assembly GCA_037367405.1. Lineage (NCBI taxonomy): Eukaryota > Viridiplantae > Streptophyta > Magnoliopsida > Alismatales > Hydrocharitaceae > Ottelia > Ottelia alismoides. Next base: position 425,331 of record JAZKJV010004724.1, on the reverse strand, counting down.
AAGTCATCCATGAAGACTTCCAGGAATTCACCGACCATTTCGGCGAATATAGCAATCATGCACCTTTGAAAAGTACCTGGAGCATTGCATAACCCAAAAGGCATGCGCCTGAAAGCATAGGTACCAAAGGGGCATGTGAACGTGGTTTTTTCCTGGTCCTCTGGAGCTATGGCTACTTGATTGTAGCCCGAGAACCCATCAAGGAAGCAGATAATCTTTCTAAGATCTGATCAATGAATGGTAGAGGGAAATGATCCTTCTTCGTCGCGGCATTCAAGCGTCTGTAATCCACACAGACGCGCCACGACGTGGGTACTCTCGTCACGATCTCCTCTCCGTCCTCATTGGTGGTCGTCTGAATTCCCGACTTTTTCGGGACAACATGGATTGGGGCCACCCACTTAGAGTCGGAGATTGGGTAAATGAAACCCGCGTCGCACCATTTTTCTATCTCTTTTTTCACCACTTCTCGTAAATTTGGATTCAACCGGCGTTGGAATTCACGAGAGGGTTTGGCTTCGTTCTCCAAATATATATGGTGCGAACACAGAGCGGGATTTATCCCGTGGAGATCGGAAATGCTCCAGCCTATTGCCTTGCGGTTCTTCTCCAGGATCTCTAGCAAGCGAGATTCCTGCTCCTCGGTCAATTGCGAACTGATAATGACCGGGAATTTCTTGTCTTGGCCCGCAAGGAAGGCATACTTCAGAGTTGTGGGTAAAGGTTTGAGCTCAGGGATGGTATGATTGTCTAAGAAGTCTGGCTCAATCAAATCTGGTTCGGTGTTGGAAGTGGCTGGATCCTGTTCTGTAGTGGCTGCCACCAAGCTTGGCTCTGGAGTCGGATCGTCAAAGGTCTCCATGCAATCGGCAAACGCCTCGTCCGACTCGTCTTCCTCATCTTCCGATTGTCCTAAGGGGGTAAGGACTGACAGGCCCACTTGGGCCTCTATGTCATCGAAGATGAAGGGCGATGCAGGCTCAGAGCTGTACTCGTTCCTGAGGATCTCGCAGACTGATTCATGCACTGGATCATCTTCAAAGGAGATGGACGCTTCGGTGCTGGCTGGGTTCTGTCTCCATGGCCCAACTAAGTCTACATGCTCTCGGTCTGTTTCGATAGAAGAGTACTCGGTGCTGGATTCGGAGTCTGGTCTCTGCCATCTGGTTTGCTTCATCTCTAGTTCCTCATCTCCGCCTGGAGTTTGGAACTGGATTTTCCCATTCTTATAATCGAATAAGGCCCCTGCTGTTCTGAGGAAGGGCCTACCCAAGATAATCTGGGAATCTCTCCAATTACGAGGGGTTTCCATATCAAGGACAGTGAAGTCCACCAGGTATTCTTGCCCCTCGACTTTGATCACAATGTTCCTTAACTCTCCTTGGGACCTCTTAGTTGATTTGTCTGCAAACTGAAGAATAGCTCTAGATTTCCTAAGAGGTCCGAGATTTAGCCGCTCATAGAGGGCCGTGGGCATTAAATTGATCGAGGAACCATTGTCCAGGAGAGTGCGTGCAAACGCGATGTCATCAACATGACTCACTACATAGTGTGCACCCATGTCTCTTCATTTCCGAGGAAACGAGTTCTTTATTGCACAAGTCGTGGCTACTGATAGAACGTGTTTCTCAACACGGCTTTTGGTCTTCCTGCTAACCCTAGTAGGTGTGCATCTCACCTTAAGGTATTTTTGGAATGCAGGGGTCATCTCCACGAACTTGTCAAAGGGGATTGTGACCTTGATGTGTTTGTTACAAAACTCGGCCATCTCAGGGTCATCTTTTTGGATTTTTGTGTTTTTCTTCTTCCCACCCTTGAGAGCTTGGGGGAAAGGGATTATTAACTCAGGTTCTGGAACTGAAATATCTTCATTAGCTGCTGAAACTGAGTTTTGAACACGACTCTGACTCGGACTTTTGTACAGACTCTGACTCTGACTCTGACGAAAGGGAAAATGCTTGGGCGAAACCGGTGATGCTTCTTCCGCTTCTTCTGGCCGGTCCTCCTCAGATGGAGGTGCGGGCTCATCGGTGTCGTCGGACTCTGGATGACTGCGGGGCTGGTGCTTCGAGGACTCAGATGTCCTCTTCTTCTGCTGGTGGTGGTGCTCCTCCTTTTCCTCCTCCGAATTCTCCTCAGGTCGAACTTCGGAGGTTCCTTCCTGTTGTGCCCGTGCCCGATCAGGTATGGTCACGGTCCTTCCGCTCCTGAGGGACATATGATTAATATTATCGTACGAAAGGATCTCATGTTCAGATAAGTAATTATCTGAATAGTATACCTGATCTCGGGGTCGGTTCTGGCCCTGATGCAGGCTGTTTGGGTTGGCCTGAACCTGTGCGGGAATTGGGGTCCTTGGCGCCATTTGTTGGTCCTGGGCACGAGAAACCCGATTGATGTCGGTTCTCATATCCAAGTAATCATTCTGTATCTGTTGGACCCTATCAGACAGGGTCTGGATCGCCAAGGTGAGTGACTCCAATTCGGTGGGCTGGGCTTGCTGCGGTGTTGATGCCGTCCTAAATTGGCCCTGCTGGCCATGCCGATACTGCTGCTGATGGAACGGTGCTTGCCCCTGCTGGGATGTACGCTGCTGCGGCTGGTACCCATGATCTGGCCTGGACTGGTATCGCGGGACTGTGACGGGCCTGGTCTCTTGGTAAACTGGGGTGGGGCGGTGTGCCTGATCCTTCCCCATCTCGATTTGCCGGACTAGTGGGTCCCGGCTATACCAAAGCCCGTTAATCTCATATACAGGCGGAGGCTCCTCGTACTCTGTCTCAACTGGTGGGGGTGCATGATGGTTCTGCTGGGTGTAAGTCTGATCCCAGCTGCTCTGAGACCCCGGTGCCTGTTCCTGTACAAGATGGACTCGATGTACAGGCACAGGTGGTGCAGAAGGGGTGGGTAGCTTAATCTTGGCTACCTTTTCAGAGAGTTCCTCCACCTTCTTGGGAAGGCTCGAAAGAGACTCCATCTCCGCGACTCTCTTGTGGATCTGCTCGACCATAGTAAGCTTGTCTGCAATCATCCCCATGCTGGGGATGAGGTCCTCAGTCAGATCTGCAACAGTCCTTCTAGTTGTCTCATTGGATAAGATTGAGGGAGACAACTGATAGGCCCTTGTGGCCTGTGACCTGCCGGTTTCTGCCATCTGCTCTAGGATCTTCCATACAGCATGCTCGTTCTTGTTCAGATAGCTTCCTCCACAGGCGGCACTGACTAACCCCTGCATTTCTGGGGTTAATCCACAGATCAAGGTCTGGACTAAGATCGCCTTTGAAATGCCGTGGTAGGGGCATTTCTGTACTAAGTCATTGAACCTATCCCAAGCCTCATGGAACGGTTCGCAGGCTCCTTGAGCAAAGCTGGCGATCTTTGTTCTCATCTGATTAGTTCTACTGAGAGGGTAGAACTTCTTTAAGAAAAGGTCCTTGAACTGCATCCATGTAGTACATACCACCCCTAAATTTTTCAGCCAATGAGCAGCCTTATCACCTAAGGCAAAAGGGGTGGCCTTCAGCCGAATATAATCTTGGCCAATATTGGGGTGGCTAAGATTGTTGCACACTAACTCGAAGTCACGGAGGAAAGTGTATGGTTCTTCATTAAGGTTTCTGTTGAACTTCGGGAGCAGACTAAGGAAGTGGGGCTTCAACTCAAATGCCTGGGCGGGAACTGCGGGTGCCAACCAGTTCTGAATCTCGTTCTCCGCCGGGTTATAGGTATCGACCATTGGTCGGTCGATTCCTTCTGCTGCTATGATTTGTCCCATCCGTGCAGTGAGATTTGCATTCCTCTGTTCGGCATCAGCAAGGCGGGCAAGAATCTGTTTGATTTGTTCCTCATCTGGTGGAACTTTCGGCGGCATCTTGTCCTCTAGTTCTGGGGATTGGAAAATAAGACCGGTGTTAGAGGGCAAATCAAGGAAGGGATTACCGAGGCAATGATCTTCCTCGGTAATCTCGGAGGAGATAAAAGGGTTGGTTTGAGAGTAACCACCCTGAGCATGTGGGAACCAGGACTCAAGAGGGTCATGAGTCCTGGGTGGTCCAAGGTGCGCTTGGACCGAGGAAGACGAGTTACTTGGGGGACTCATAGAGAGATCAGTGAATAGTGTTTCGAGATCTCCCCAATCACTCATCTTGATGAGGGAAGAAGATAGGATTTTACTCCTACCTGAAGCAAGCAATAAGAACAATCCAAGACCCTGGGTTCACACTCAACACAGTGAAGGACTCAAAGTTGAGTCCAATTTATCTTGTAGTTTTTAAGTGTGATATTCAAGCAAAAGTAGCAAGGATTACGCGGCCTAAAGGAAAGTCGGCTTAGAGCCGGATGCGTCTTTCCTGTTTATCCTGTCGCCTAAGATACCGCCGATCCTCCCTTTCTTTGCTCCTATCCGGAGTGGGGACTCAATGACGTGCCCCTATCTACCTGCACTGAGGCGGAGGCTGACAAAGTTTTTAGGCCTTGTCGCAGAGTACCGCTGGTTCGCCCCTATCTACCTGTGAGGGCGGAGGCTACTTGGTACTTGTCAAAGAGTTTAAAAATATCCCACTCGTGATACTTGCTAAGATCAGTTGGCTCGTGATATGGAAGGCGGGGATTTGGGCTCTGCCTTAAGGTGTTCACACACACTCAAGTACCCTCACTCAGCCTGAATACAAGGTCGGGGATTAATCTCCCGCAAACAATTTTCAGATTTTATTCCTTTTTTTGGTCAATACTGTTAGCAGTCCCGATTAAAGTTAAGTTATCACTGCAATTAGTCCACCACAAAGCACGCCTATCGGACAGTCCCAATTTCCTTTTTAATTTAAGTGAGAAAATCAGGGGAGGGAAATCGAGAAAAGCCGATGCAAGTTGAAATCGATGATGCGTATGCTGAGTCGAGAATACTTACAGTGATCCTTTCGCTTTTTATGCAGGATGCAATACAGAATTGAAAACTTTACTCTATATGCAAATGCAAACGATGAAAAGCCGCTCCTAGACAGGCAGTTCTATTAGCGTGAAGAACAGTTTAATTTGAACTAAGTCCTGCGGTCTAGGTGCGTCTTTTATGTGTAATGTGTGGTCCTATTGATTACGAGCACAAACAAATCCTAGAGTGACTCGAAGAGCCGCTAGTGCAAGCTAAGTTACAATTCACCCACACAGCACACGGGACACGGTTTCCACTATCTTTACACACGCGAGATCTCGAACGGGAACCGCTGGAAATGATGCGAGAAAAAAAAGAAAAAAAATGTGGAAATACAATGAAATTACAGGTTCTCTCAAATCACTCAAACAAATTCCAATGCGTGATCCTCGAAGCGTCTTCGACTCTGGTGTCCCTCGCACAAAAACAAGTTGAGGTCAGATCAAGAACGACACAAAAGTTGCAAAAATTTAAAAGACAGAAAAATATTCACAAGAAAACCGGGGATCAGACTACCCGGGGAAGGAAAATCAAACACTCAAAAATTTGCTACAATTAACCTAAGCCGTGCCTCCCCGGCAACGGCGCCATTTTGATGTTTGCTCCCGCACCCTATGTTAATTCGGTCAAATTAATGGTCCAAATTACTTTTAAGTGTTCGTTGCAGTCGGATACGAGAGGGAATATCAAAAACCACTTATTGATTAATATGAAGTTAATTTTAAGCGGCAATTTTTTTTACTTGGTGAAGTCCAAGGTCGAACTCAGGGAGGCAACTGTCTCCTTAGGTCGAATTTTAGCAAAATCCAAGTGTGAGATTTTCGGGGAATATATTTTTGGTCTTTTTCAGCTTTTTTATGCAATACACATGCAAAATCAGGCCAAATTAAATGTTAATTCAGAAAGATGGTCAAATTAATTCCAAAAATTATGAAACTTGGCCAGATTATGAAATAGGATGAAATTAAGCTAACCTAATTTTTTTGGAATTTTTCGACTCAAAATAATTTTTTCTGTGAATTAAATAAACAGACAGAGTGATTTTCAGTTTTTAATTTTTAATAAATATCAAATCACAATTTTTCCAAGAACTAAAATTATCCTAGGATGGTCTAATGATCAGGAACCTAGGAAAATTAACAGAACTTAAATTTATTGTGAAATAGATTTATTAAAATTAATTTAAGGAAATCACTAAACTATTTATTGAGGCCTCGTTATGCGTGCAAACGACATGCAATTTTTATGGAGTGTTGAAAATAATGTCCTTAAGCTACTGTGAATTTTTGGCGATTTTTGAAGGCACAGATAATTAATTAAAAATCAAAAGGCATCACTGGGCAAAATATGACACAAATGAACCAATTAATTTATTAATAATTCAAGCATACCAACAATAATCAAACACGTGTACTAACAGGTAGAGGACAAGATTCTCAACAACATGCAATTTTTAGAATTTCAAAATGATGAAATATGCATGCTATGGACACGTGCAAACACAAGGGTATAAATAAAATACTGGAAAATAAAATTTCAATAAGTAAACGTGCTGACAGGGACGAAAATGCAATTACCAATAATATGCAGGACGTCTATGCAATTGTTCCACAAGACACGTGCTCCTCACGTGGTGTCTTCTTCACAGGGACCTTTTCGCAATTTGTGAAAGCTCCAGGGGCGTCTGTGCAAATAACCCAGGCCGCACGTGCTCCTCACGTGGGGGGGGGGGGCCTAGGTTCGGAGGGCGTCGGAGGCTCGGAGCGAGGCTCGGGTCTTCTGGAGGTTCGGCTCAGCTTCGATGCAGCTTCGGGTCACCCGAGCCTAGGCTTGGAGGCCGAGGCTCGGATAAGGCGACGTGGCGGCCTGAAGGCCCTTGGATCAAGATGGATCCAAGGGAGGTCGATGAAGACGCGTGGCGGCTTGTGAGGCGTCCGATCCGAGGGGTGATCAACAGTCGCGGACGAGGGCGGCAAAGTGGACACGTGGAGGGGCGAAGACCGTTCGATCAGAGGATCGAACGGTTGCTGCTCCTTCTTCTCTATCGATCCTCCGCCGCCTGCGGAGGAGAGGGCTGCGCTCCGGTGAAAGCAGCCGAGCTCCGCCTCGGTCGTCAAGCTCCGGTGGTGAGCTTCGTCAGCTCCCACCTTGCTCGGAAGAGTCGTCAGTGCGCGGCGAAGGCTCCGGTGGTCTCTGGATCCCTGGAGGAGGGCTGGAGCTCGGTGTCGATGAAGCTCGAAGAGAGCTCCGGTGAGGCTCCGGCCAATGATCAAAGGAGTACCTGCAAGTGTTAGACGTATAGCCGAGGCTCGTGCGTGCGTTTGTGGAGAAGTGGTGCTGGTTGGCGAGGCCTAAGGAGTCGTGAGGTGGTCGGGCGACGTTGCTCCGGCCAAGCGGCGGAGCTGGAGATCGATGGACGGTGGAGTGGAGCGTCTGAAGATGCGGAGGGGTCAGCGAGGATGAGAGCTCCGACGCGGAGCTCGGCGGAGTGACGGCGAGGCGTGAAGATGATCGTGGACGGGGGATAAAATCGGAGAAGATAAAGAGAAAAGAAGAAAACGATCGGAGGAGAGATGGAGGGGATTACCTGGGGATTGGGGCTCAGCTTCGAGCTCCAGGTCGTCGCTCAAGGGGTCGGTAAGGCCCCGAGCTCTAGCAGCTGCTCGGAGGAGTGGCTGCGACATGGCGGTGGGCCGAGGATCTCGCCGGAGAAGAAGCTCTGTCGTCGCTCGACAAATCAGCCGATTGCTGTCACCAATAGGAAGCTTGGAGCTCTAGGGATCTTCCTGGAGTGGCGGATGGGGATGAATGTGGCCGGAGAGGGGGTATTTAAAGGATGAAGGTGACGGTCTGGCTGGGTGGATGGCGAAGTTGGTGGCTGTCGTGGGGCGAGTGTGGCGGAGATGGTGGTGTTTGAGGGAGCTTGCGAGGGAGAGGGATGAGTGGGGTGTGTCGTGGGGAGGTCAGCGGCCGGCGAGGGTGGCTGACGTGTGCCCAAAAAAGGAAAGGGGGTGCCCCTCCCGCAAGGCAGAGATCGTGGGAGAGAGGGGCGCCCGAGGTAGGAGACGAAGTCTCCACCGTTGGATCTTGTGATCCAACGGTGGGGATCGAAGCGAGATGGAGCGGTTACGATTAGATCTGGGATGCCCAGATGAGGGGTTATGAGAGCGCCACGTGGCGCGTTTTGGCGAGGCGCGAGCGGATGGCTCAGATGAAAGGGTAGGGTTGATCTGAGGGTCGAGATTCGCTGGAAGGTGGGCGGCTGTGATGAGAGGATCGGGGGCACGATCGAGCGGCGTAGATGCCGCCACGTGGCTCGCTGAGAGCGCGGCGCTAAGGGACGGTGGAGATGAGGTATGGGCTTTGATCCTACGGTCCATATGAAGGGTGTGCGTGGCAGCGGCTCGGCCGTTGGATCAGGATGGCCATCCAACGGCGGAAGGCGCGGGCGGATCAGACAAAGGGCAGCGGGCCGCGTGGCGCAATCAGAGTGCGCCACGTGGCCTGCTGTGAATGGTTGGAGGGGAAAACACGTGTAGAGAGAAGAGGAAGCCGAATTTGGAAAAACTCAAAACATGAAAGTTGTAGATCTTGATGAGATCTACAAGTTTCATGTTGACCAAAGACGGAGATGAGGTCACATATAATACATAAATACAAAGATACATAAATATACATATGTAGTATACAAAATGACCCAAAAACCCAAGTTTCTCATACAAGCTCCAACTTCGATGAAATTAGTCTCATTTTGAAGGTCTTTTAATATATAGTATTCTAAGAGTGAGTAGACCTAAGTAGGGGTTTGTATGCGGGCTTTATGTGTGTTTTAATGTACAAGGGTTCTCAGGATATTTGGGCTATTTTACAAGGGTGATTTGTGGCATCCTTCCCTATATTATTAAGGAGTATACACATCTATTATAGAGAGGGAGTTATTTGATGAAGAGGTATTTTACAGGGGATTTTTGGCTTCTTATTTAAATGCAGATGAGCTGCTATAATGCATGAATTATGGATGCATGCATGAGTGTTATTTATGCAAGATAAAAGGAAATATGCCTCTATTTTCTCGGGAACAAGGCTCTATTTTTGACTTTTGGAGTGATGAATAACAGATTCATCATGTTTCATGAGGAGAGATATGATCATGTGAAGCGGTAGTCTCCTGATCATGACTGTCGGTTTCATGTTTGGTTATCTCAATGTCAGGTGTGCCCTCGTGAGTTTGATTATTAAGGTTCTGGTTTAGTAATTTAATGTCCTGAGTCTTACAATCGAATAATCACTCTAGTAGAGTTTAAGAACTGCTTTCCCAAAATGATGGGAGACTCAGAAAATTCTCCTTGGTGCATAAAGTCCAGGATAACGAAGTCCACTCTATGTTTGAAACCTTGGAAGTTCATAGCAACAGAAAAAATTCCATTAGGTCTTTTTTTGGATAGATCAAGAAACTAAACGATCACTGGTCTTTTTGAGCAGTCTAAGTTTGAGTCAAGCAAACACAGACTTCGGGAGAATGTTCAAGGTCGAGTCAATCCAAACATGGATAAATTCTGTATTCTCAATTTCACATGCAACCCTGAACAATCATTTGACTCTACGGCTTTTGGTTTTCTTTGTCATCACCATTAAATTGGCCATAGCAATTTAATGGAATTCGGTTCTAGATCTCTTTCTCCTCATCTTCTTAGGTGATAATCGACTTTTTACAAATCTCTGAAGATCGGGTACATACTCTATGGCCTTGATTAATGAAAGCTCTAATATTATACTTTTACAAAGTGCTTCAATATCAGTATTGTCCAATTTTTTCAAAATTCTATTTTTCTATTTTTTTGGTATTTTTAATGGAGTCGGTAGAAGGATCAGTTGATTGATCAAATGCTTGTGGTGCATGTAGTATATGTATTTGAAAATTTTGCACATGAAATGTCTCGGGTTCACTCTGTGTGGTCCTTCTTTGATTATCACTATGTACTTTACTATTTGGATGGCATTATCAAGTTGTTCCATCAAATCACTCTCTAATTAATTCGAGTTATGCCATCTGCATCGTCTCATGACTTGGAGATGATTGGCTATACTTGACATGTCATGACTATGGTATGTATTCTTAAGCCAAGTAATAGTCATTCTTAGTGGTGGTGGCTAGGTCGTGAGTTTTATTTCCTTGACTCTAGATCTTATGGGTCTGGTCAAAGGAAAATGGATTGCATGTGGGGAGAGAGTCATCCCGACTAGGGGAACATTCAAGCAATGAATATTCAACCATAATCAGGAATCATGTTTCTCTATCAAATTTGATTATGCACATGTTCATCCCCGAGTTCGCTCACTTCGTTATGTCTACATAATAATCATCTGGTTTTGTGAGCGGTCATGTCAAGAGTATTCAACCGAAGGAGTGGGGTGGAATGAAGGTGGAGTATAAGATGGATGGGGGAGAACCGACTTAAAGGGAGGATTCTCCTGATATGAGAATGAAGATGAAGATGGTCGAGATTCGGTCATGTAAGTGCGACCACGAAGTATGGGTAGGATACCAATATTCTGACATTTTTGAAAATGAAGGGTTAAGAGCGATTCACGAACCTCGATATTTGTATGAAAGTGCAAATGAGCTTTACAATTCAATACACAATGCAAACCCCAAAATTAACCAACTCACATAGTGAAGGTCGTGGAAGTTTGACTGTTTATCTATTCATTTTTAAATTGGTGATAATTCCAATTTTGCATTCTTAAACGAGTTGTTAGTTGCCATATATTCTCCTAAAGACTGGCCAAAATTCGTACGAGTAGTTGCATCCACTTTCAGTCAGTATGGGTGTAAGTACGGATCGTAAAACGGCTACCCGTGTTACTTGAGGATGGTGGCAATCGCGTTGTCATTTAACCATCCACTTTTCTAAGGGAGACCGTAGTTCCCTCACTAAGAAGTAGCTAGTCGCTTTTAGAATCAGTAGTTTAAATGAAGATTCTAGAGCTTGGATCTATCCTAAGTGTGTGTCCCTTACTCACTTAGAACAATAAATAAATCCAAGGATGGGTTATTCTCCCACAAAAATTCTCAATTTTACAGGTTAATTTAAATCGACCTTATTTAGAAGTCCCAATTGAGGTGTTCACTGAAGTTTTAGGTGAGCAGAAAATATACGTCTACCGTCCAGTCTCAATTTTCTTTAGATCTTAAGTGACAAAATATGGGGAGGAAATTGAGAAATGTCGATGCACGTGAAAAATAGTGATGTATGCTCAGATAGAAGACTTATAGTGCTTCCTTGCAATCTACATGTGGGATGCAAAATAAGATTTTTAAATTTATTCCATATGAAATGCAAGTCAATAAAACCGCACCTAGCAGAAAGTTCTATTAGCAGGGAAGAATTGAATTAAATTTTAACTAGGTTGAATGATCTAAAGCATGTCTCAACTAAGTGCAAAGTGGGGTTCTAAGTTCTATAAGCACAAGCAATGAAATCCTAGTAGCTCTAGTATTTGTATGTGCAGGTCTAACCAATGAACCACTCAAGTTGGGCCTCACCCTCACCGGATAGTGAAACAGGTCCGACACACCACTGGAAAAAGTCCAAATCCTATTACACGAACGTGATTATAAATGGAAACCATTATAAATATGCAATTAATTACAACTTAATATAAGATGAACACTCTCTCTCCAAAAATAAGAAAATAAATTCTTCATGCATCTAGTAGATTCGAGTTGCGTCCACTTCCAAGAAAGCTAAAATAAGTCCACCAGGTACCTCACACGAAAAATAAGAGATCAACTATTAGAGATATTTTCACAGAAAAATATACAAAAATAAAATAAGAAAAAAAATGCGGAGAAAATAAATGGAGATATAAATAAAAGAAAATCGAGAGTCGGGCTTTCTGAGGATGGAAAACCCAAAATTTAAAATTACATAAAAATTAATCATAAACTGTATACCTCCCTGGCAATAATGCCGTTTGACGAGCGTTGAAATCCCTACGTTAATTCATTGAAATTAACGATTGATTATCGAAGTTGTAGTTTAGAAATCCAATGATTCGTCAACAGTGATGACACTGAGAAATGATATGGAAAATCAAGTCTCAGTGCAGTCAAATTTATTTATTTTACATGGGTAAGTACCAAGGTCAAACAAGGAGGTATAATGAGGGTTTAGAATTGATCTTTAAATAATATGAGAATTTTAGGATTTCAAAGGAGAAGAAGAAGAAGATTTTTGGTGTTTTTCTCCTTTTTAACTTTTTATGAGGTTTTATTTAAAGATTTAATTAATTGTTAAATAAATATGATATATGCATTTTCAAAATTAATTTTTTAATAAAGATAAAGTAATTCTATGCAACGTTGTGAGAAATAAACAAAATAGATGCATTTTTATTTTTTTGTATGATGCAAAATGAGTATGCAAAGATAAAGGTAAATCTTGAGGAAGTGAAGCAAGCTAATACCAAAGACAATTATCTAGTGATTATCTCAAGTAATGTTTCATTAAGCTATAATTAATCTTCCGAAATAAATATCCACAAATCACAAGTTATTGAGTAATACAGGGTTGATATTAAAGAATCAAAGCGCTCAAATGAAAAAAAATGAATCATTGAATTATTTAATGTCGAATAATGTCTCGGAAATAGATTCAATATTTAACAAGAAAGACAATGAATCAAAGATCAAAATGACAACAAAAATATCGAAATATGATAAATGATGTTCAAGATATGATTAATTAACGCTCAAGGACTAAAGTCTAAATAAAATAAATAAAATATCTAAAGATTTACCCTTAGCGGTGTTGTTAATTAATTATCCAAAGTCGTTGGGATTCTACTACAAATTACTCCTAGTGTGGGTATATTTGTAATTTCCTAAAACAAGAGGGGCTTATGTACAATTTGCCCAATGTCACGCAATACACATATGACCTGAGTTCTCCTGGTGATTCTGAAAGAGTCTGAGGTTATCTGTGCATTTTTTCCACCCTCGCATGTGAGATGCGCATGGGGACGGTGATGAATCTGTGATTCATCACTTCAAAAGTCAAAAATAGAGCCTTGTTTTCCGAGTAAATAGAGGCATATTTCCCTTTATAATGCATAAATAGCATTCATTCATACATACATAATACATTCATTTTAGCAGTCCATTTGCATTCAAATAAGAAGCCAAAATCCCTTGTAAAATATCCACTCACTAAAATAACCTCTTCCTTATACTATGTACTCCTTAGTTGATAATATAGGGAAGAATGCCAAATATCCCCCTTGTAAATCAGTCAATAAAGCCCTAGAACCCCTGTACACTAAAATGCACATAAATCCCTCATACAAACTCCGAACTAGGTCTACTTACTCTTAGAATACTACACATTAAAAGACCTTTAAAATGAGACTAATTTCATCCAATTTGGAGCTCGTATGAGAAAGTTGGGTTTTTGGGCCACCTTGTATACTACATATATGTATATTTGTATCTTTATATTTATGTATCATATTTGACCTCATCTCCATCTTTGATCAACATGAAACTTGTAGATCTCATCGAGATCTACAACTTTCATGTTTTGAGTTTTTCCAAATTCGGCCCCCTCTTCTCTCTACACATTCATTTTCGTCCAGCCATTCACAGCATGCCACGTGGCGCCCTCTGGTTGCGCCACGCGGCCCGCTCCCCTTGCCTCATCCGCCTCATCTTCCAGCCGTTGGATCTCCTCCTGAGATCCAACGACTCCAGATGTTCCACGCACGCCTCATTGCCTGAGCCGTCAGATCATCTCCTGCCTTCATCATCACCGTTCATAAGCGCCTTACGCAGAGCTCGCCACGTGTCAAATCCTCAACCCTCTGATCGACCTCTGCCTTTCCATCTCAGCCGTGTTTTCTGCCTTTTCTTCTCAGCCGCTTGATCAACCCTAACTGCTCATCCTCGTCGCTCGCTAGCGCTTCGCCCGCAGCTCGCCACACGGTTCAACCGCAGCCCATCATCACCACGCCCTGATCTAATCCTACCCAACCATTACCTCTTCGATCACCACCGTTGGATCACAAGATCCAACGGTAGAGACTTCGTCTCCTACCTCCGGGCCCCCCTCCCACGATCTCGATCTTGCGCGAGACGTCGTCCCCTTTCTATTTTCGTCTCCACCTCATCCACCCTCTCCGACCGCCAACACCACCACGATGGAGACCACTCCTCCCTCACCCTCGCCAGTTCCCTCGCTTCCCACGACTCCCACCAGAGTCGCCCCACGTCGATCACAAACCTCACCTCGTCACCAGCCAACCCATCACCTTCATCCTATAAATCATCGCCCTCCGGCCACTGTCACAACCATCCGCCACTCCAGAGAGCTTCCCTGAGCTCCGAGCCTCCTATTGGTGACAGCAATTTGACGATTCGTTGAGCGAAGAAGGGCTTCTTCTCCGGCGAGATCCACGGCACCTCCGCCGTGTCGCAGCCGCTACTCCGCGACGCTGCACGAGCTCGGGACACCACCGATCCCTCGAGCGACGACCTGGAACCCAAAAAGGAAGTCCAATCCTCAGGTGAACCCCTCCATCCATCTCCGATCTTGGATTCCTTTTTCTTCACATTTTCTCACATTTTTATTCGCCTCCTACGGTCACCTTCTCGCCTCCATTCCATCCCGCCGAGCTTCGCGTCGAAGCTCTCATCTTCGCGGCCACATCTATGCCCGCCGACGACGCACTGCATCCTCCATCAGATCCAGCTCCGCCACTTGGTCAGAGCACCATCGCCAACCCACCTCCGTATCCCTTAGGCCTCTCCGATCACCGTCACTTCTCCACAAGCACACGCACGAGCACCGGCTCTACCTCTAACATCTGCAGGAGCACCTCTGTTCATTGAACGGAAGCTTGCCGGAGACGACTTCGAGCTTCGTCACCAGCAACCTCCGACGGCCCTCTCCAGCTCCTGGACCATCAGCGCCTTCGCCGCATCGCCACGCTCCTACTGGGATATCTCCGACACCTCAGAGAGCTTCATCGGCATCTGGAGGAATGGGCGGAGCTCACGCCACCTCGTCGGAGCCCAACCATCTCCTCCGCAGGCGGCGGAGGCCCGTTGAAGGAGAAGCTCCAGCTGCCGTTCGATCACCTTGATCGAACGGTAGACTTCGTGCCACGTCGCCCCTCAGCTGCGCTTCACCAGTACCGTTGGATACTTCTGGATCTAACGGCGCTTAGCCCTCCACGGCATCGACATCTGGAGCAGCCAGGAGCCGTCAGATCAATGTAGATCTGACGATCTTTGATCAAGCCACGAGTCAGCACCGACACCCCTTGGATCAATCTTGATCCAAGGGCCCTCAGCGAGCCACGTCGCCATCTTCATCAACGCCCAGATCGCCGTGGGATCAAGCTTGATCCAACGATCCTTATCGAGCCACGCAGAAAGAGTCCGAGCCTCTTCCCCGAACCTAGGCTCGGACAGCCCGAAGCTTCTCCGAGCCTCACTCCAGACCTCCAGAAGCACCGAGCCTAGCCCCGAGCCTCCGCAGCCATCCGAGCCTAGGCCGCCCACATGAGGAGCACGTGCGGCCTGGGTAATTTACACAGAGGCCCCCGGGACTTTCCATATTTGCAAAAAGGTCCCTATGAAGCTGAGCCCACGTGAGGAGCACGTGCTTGTTGGAAAAATTGCACTCGAGTCCCCAGCATTATAGGTAATTGCATTTTAGTCCATGTCCGCATATTTGCTTATTGTATTTTTATTTTTTCTGTATTGCATTTATACCCATGTGTTTGCACGCATCCCTAGGTTGCATTTTACATCATTTTGCAAATCTAAAAATTGCATTTTGTTGAGAAATTTGTCCTTTATCTATTGGTCCACGTGTCACATTTTTGTAATTTCAGTGGAATTATTAATGAATTGATTGGTATATTTTTGGAATATTTTGCCCAGTGACACCTTTTAATTTCTAGTTAATTCTCTGTGGTTCCAAAAATCCTCAAAAATTCATAGTAGCTTAATGACAGTATTCTTAACATGCCATAAAAATTTCATGTCATTTGCACACATATCGAGGCCTAAATAAATTGTTGAGTGGTTTTCGCATTTTAATTTTAATAAATTCATTTCACATTGAAATTCAGATCTGTCAATTTTCCTGGATTCATCATCATTAGTGCTATCTAGGATAATTATATTTCTTGAAGAAATTGTGATTTGTTATTTATTAAAAAATAATATTGAAAATCACCCTGTCTGCATATTTAATTCACAGTAAATTCGTTTAGTGTCTAAAAAATCCAAAAAAAATTAGGGTAGATCATTTTCATCATATTTAATCATCTGGCCAATTTTTAGAATTTTTGGACTTCATTTGATATCTTAATTGAATTAATTGTTATATTGGCCTGCGGATTGCATGTGTCTGCATAGAAAATAGAAAAAGACCAAAAAAATATATTCCCCGAAAATCTCACACTTGGATTTTGCTCAAACTTGACCTAAGGAGACAGTTGCCTCCCTAAGTTCGACCTTGGACTTCACCAAGTAAAAAAATTGCCGCTTGAAATTAACTTAACATTAATTGAGAAGTGGTTTTTGACTAGCCTCTCGTATCCGACTGCAATGAACAATTAAACTTAATTTGGACTATTAATTTGACCGAATTAACATAGGGTGCGGGGCGGGCTATCAGACGGCTAGGTTCGGGCGGTGACACGACTTGGCGCTTTACGTATGCGCTCCCTATTGCTTCGGTGAGCTCCAAATCTTAGGCTCAGAACTGAAGTAGACTCTTGATTTGGACCATCGATGAAGGCTTGATCCTGGCTGGATTTTAAGAGAGAGCTCAATAGAGGTGATGCGACGTATTCTTGATCATGTAGAGTCTGGATCTTGAGTTCTTCGGCTCAACTCAGACCTGGAGATGCCTCTTCAATGGATGGTCGGTGTTGCTTGGACTGCGGAGACCTCAGAGCAGAAGGTGGTGAGGTTGATGCACAGAGGAGTCGGCCGAGGGTGGAGAGGCGGCCAATAGCGTTGGGTTGCTTATGGTGGACGACGTTCCTATGCGGCGGAGGAGAGGATCAAGTTGGTGGTCAGGTTGTAAGGAGATAGAAGATAAGGCAGAAGGACGAAGGAGACGAGTGCATTGGTGGTGGACTTGTCAATGGACAGGAGGTGTAGTAGGGGACGATGAGGAGTTAGGAGAGAAGATACGGGAGGGAAAAGATGAAGAGGGAAGAGATAAATGGGGTTGCTGCCTGGTATGAAGGATAAGGGGATCTCGCTCCTCTATTTTCACCTCGGTCGTGGAGGCAGAGCACGACCAAGACTCAATGACTGTTGGAGCACCATAGCACGACGAACGGTCATTGTGGATTGTGCCTAGGAGATCGTTGCTTAATGGAACTCGGGTTGTCGCCATGAGCCTTGGGTCTCTCTCTCTCTCTCCCGACTCTCAGTGAGGATGCCGATAGTCGATGGATGCCTGATCATGGGGTCAGCGATGGAATTATGTAGGGAGCAGAGAGGCGATAGGATAGAGAGGGAGTTGTGACCATAGGGTTATTGGGTTGTGATTATCAAGGAGGAGATTTAGGGTTTAGTTGGAAGATAGAGAAACGATGATGAATTTCAATCAGGCAAATATTAGGGAATGGAAATGGAGATAATGTGTAGAATTAGTTAGTTGGGATGAGGATGGAGGTGATGATGGAGTTATGAGAAAATCAAGAGGACGTTGATCAAAGAGGGCGACGTGAATAGGGATGGCATTGGATTTGGATAGGAGAGGTTAAGAAGGTGGAGACTCGGCCGTTGGGATGTGGTTGGAAGGTGCGAAAGTGTAGAATGGCTAGGCAGCGACACGCGCGAAGCGAAGCAGCGGTGGAGGAATCGGGCAGAGGCGACAATGCAGCTGGGGAAGAAGGACCCTAACGTGTTGGGCACGTGAGGAGAAGGATGAGGAGAGTCATGTGCAATGCACGTGAGGTAGGGGTAGATGATGTCACGTGTAACGTGACGAGAGAGAAAGGAAGGAGTGGAACCCGGCCATGTGGCCTAGCGGCATGATGCCACATGGCATGTGTCGACCAAAGATGTCTATCAATGCTTAAAATGAAGAAATAAATACATTCAAAATAGTAAATGGACTCGGATGCAAAAGCACTCATCATGAAAAATGTAGATCCCAATGCAAGCTACAATACTTATGAAGGATTTAAGTGCAAATGAAATCTGTTGTGCAAGATATGAATATTTTTATGATATTTTATGTATATAAAATACCATTTTTTTAGTTTTGTAATTTTATCTCATTTTCTGATGATGGATAAATCAAACATGCTATGAAATAATGCAATGGCCTCATATGATATTGTTTAATTTTTATGGGTTTTAAATAGGTTAGAAAATTAGAGAAGTAAATTTTGTACAAGTGGATTAGGTTAGAAAGCTCAGGTCAGAATTAGTCTTTTTAATTGCTTTTCTATTTTTTATTTTGATTTTATGTGATTTATTAAAACAATGATGAAATTTAAATAGATGAAAGAGAAAATAATTAGAATGAATGTAATGCACATAAAATGATAGGTCAAAATGAGCGAAAATGTAAAATGCACAAAAGAGGACCAGAACTAAACTTTCACAAATGAATTCCGATTCTTTTGAACTTGGTCTTGTTTTGAATGTAATTAGTTCAAAAGTGAGAAAGAATTATTTGAACATTGTATGAGAGAGATATCAGTGTTTTAGTTTGTTTGTCCTAAAATTAGGGTTTTCGTTTATTTTGCATATATACAAGTTAGTATTTTTAAGGATTTTTTGTGGATTAGGGTTAATGATAAGTTACACAATGAAGTTGGTTTCTATCAATTAAAGCTATCATGAATTTATTAAAAATGCATGATATGAAGATAGTTATGAATGCATAAATGAATGCTAATTTGTGCAATTTAATTATGAGTGAAAGAAAGTTGATTTTATGAAGTTAACAAGTAAATGATCCTGAATTCTCAGGACGAGCTCTATTTTTAGCTAATTAGAGTGATGAATCACAAATTCATCAGGCTCCAGCGAGAGCTCGTTTCCTCAATTACGCTCCTAATGCCTCCCCGAACCTCCATCCACCTTCTCGATATGCACGTGAAGATCCTAATGGATCGAAGATATGCCAAGACTGCATAAACATTGGAGATGATGAAGCTTTGCCAGAGCTTTAGCTCTAGAAATTTGTCATCTCAAGATCTCCGACCATTGAAGAAGAGGTGACCTGCAATATTAGAGTGTGCATAGACGAAGCTTGCAAAGTGGTTGTGTGCATGAAATGAGTGGAATAAGGGCCTGGAGGGACAAAGAAGGTTAAGGCACTATGGGTTCCTCCATCGTGTTGGTAGAGGAAAGGGGAGAAAGGTGATTCAAGGTATGAGAGAAGAGAAAGGTGTGTTGGACCTCCCATGAGGATCGAGGATCATCGGTGAAGGTCAAGAGATGGTCAGATCAAGGTGGTGGTTCTTCTACCAACTACGAAGAATTGAAGAAATCAAAACAAAAACACAATCCTAACTGACTTGTTCATGACGAAGACGTTAGGATGAATGCTATGACTTGGGTTGAGCTTCAAGTAAAGCTCTGATTGTCATTGGACCCTCTTCAGCTAATGAGATCAGCTCAAACGACCAGGGGAGGTCGCAGCATGGTCTCAGACCATGGGTCTCATTAGAGGCTCGGGTCCATGCTCGCGCTTCGATTCCACCTCCCCCTATCATGGGGAGGGGAAGAAGGTTAGGGTGGAAGCTTCTTACGAAGGGTGGACAGATGGTGCAAGTGGTGAGGATCGAGTATTTGAAGAGGAAAGGGTTGGTTCCCAAGTGGTTTAACGAGCCTCCCGATAGACTAAGGTAAAGATATCACTAAGGTCGTTGTGACCTCAGTCACTCGGGGCTCCGAGCTCAATCAAGAAACAAAATCAGACCACCAATCGAAAATACAAAAATCAATGAAAAGCAAAATAGCGGTCTTGCTATGTGATTAACCTGGTATAGCACCCAGGGTCGGTCTCGAGGAGCACGAGTTGGCCTTACGGCCTACGAAGTAGTCAAGAATGAAACAAAGCAAAAACAAATATTTTTGGTGATTTTTAATTATATATATATTGGATTTGTAATAATGAAGGAGAATAATAAAAAGACAAACACAAGCAACTTCAATCAATTATTTCAACACTCAAAAAGGGTACAAAAATTCAAACAAAAATGTTTTTAAATTTTATAGGGTTTTTACTATTTTTGGTGAATTTTTGATATTTTTATAATTTTTATGAAATTTTCTAAAAATAAAAGAAGGCAGGAACATTGAGGTACTGTCCAGCCAGGCTTCAGAAAAATATCAAATGATCCTATCACAACCTGGAGGTAATTTTTATGAAAAAAATAAACAACAAAAAAAATTCAGCAAAAGAGTTTATATTTTTTTCTGATTTTTCTATAATTTTTTAGAATTTTTATAAGATTTTAATGGTTTTTCAATTTTAAGGTTTTTAAGTGTCCAAAAATAGCAAAAAATGCACTGAAAATCAAACACGCCAGAACTAATAAATCCTAATTTTTTTAGAATTTTTAAAAGAGTTTTTATATATTTTTTTATGATTTTATAATCTGGACAGACACAAAAACAACGATTTTTGAATTTTTAAAAATAGAAAAATTCCTCCAAAATGTACTCAATTTTGGTGAAAATTTTACACAGTGGCAGGAGCCACGTGTCCAATTTTCACACAATTTAGGCTTGATTTGATATTTTATTAAAATAAAAAATAGGCTCACAGTGCACAGGGACCTATCCGTAATAAAAAATATCTTCACGTGCTGAAAAGTAACAATTTCAGAAAGCTGGGGGTCCCTCGTGCAAAAAGTCCATGACCGCACGCGCGCTGCACGTGGTCTTAGCACAGAGGGACCTAAATATAACAAAACTTACTTCCAGGGACTTATTAGCAACACGTGCTAAAAGTCCAGGGAAGAAGTTGCAAAATACCCAAAGAATTCAGCACATGCTGAATAAAAGCATTCACAGGGGTATGGATGTAAATATCAGAAAATATATTTCATTCAGTAACACGTAGAAACTAAAAGCCCATATAATGCAATTTCACCAAAAAGCACGTGACGAAGCACGTGTCTATCACAAACAGGGATGAAAATGCGAATACAAGAAAGGTTCAGGTCCTAAGTGCAATTTTTACAAAATAAAAACAACTACTGAAAATATTTACAGGACTAAAAAGTAAATGCAAAACAAGAGGGGCCTAAGTATAAATTACCCCTTATTATCAGAGGGTTGAGGATTGGCCACGTGGATAATCTGACAGTAGCAGGAGACGTGCTAACCTTCGTTTGGATGGACGATGAGGAGGGAGCCACGTGGAAACCGGACGGTGATGGATCAAGGACTCCTCTTCGTCGGAACGTGCGGTCCTGATCAAGCCTCCAAAGGATCTGACGGTCGTGGACCTCCCTCGAATAGATGAATCTGATCTAATCTAGAGCTGAAGGGGATGATCGGACGCCAAAGGAAGGTCCTGGATGAACAGGTGGCCGACGAAGTTCGCCGGCTCGATACTCACGCTGGGGTCCTCCTCCTCTGCTGCTGAGATGTGCAAGAGCTCCGCCAGGACGTTCCGCAGCTGATGAGCCCCTCCGACGAGGCCGAAGAGCTCCGAGAAGCTCCTGCGATGAAGGCGGAATTGCGCCTCTGTGCCCAAATCGTGGGCCTCCAGATGATGCTCCTTTGACCTGCAAAATGGCACGAGAGGACTCCTGGGTTGAGGGCAAACTGCCTCGACCCGGTTAGGGGTGGTGTAGATGGCTGGATGGGGCGTGGCGAGGACCTCCGACAAAGCAACGGTGAGGGAGGTCGAGCCTTGGCTCCGGGGTGAGCCAAGGTGGGCAAGTGGGCGAAGAATGTGGAGGGAAGTCTCGCGAAGATGTTGGTCGGGTCAGTCACTGAAAATGGATGATCGGCGTGGTCGGGAACGATGAGAGATGGCGGCGGAGCGAATTGGGGGAAATCGAAAATTAGACGAAGCTAGGAAGAATTAGGTTTACCTGATGATGGGAGTCGACTGTGGACGTGCTGAGGAAGCTCTTGGTCGTCGCTTCGAGGGTCGTCAACAACCCAAGGCTTGGGCGCAGCTCACGGCGGTGCACGGCAACAAGAAGACGACGGATCAGTGGCGGAGGGCTCCTCTCCTCTCTTCGACACCACCCACGCACTGCGGTCACTTAGAGGAAGGGGATGGAGGTCCTGGGACAATGGAGTAGCGCCAAAGATGGCGTGAATTGTGCGGCGGAGCTGGAGCTATCTAGTGTGAGGGGTTCGAAATGAAGGGAGTCGGGCACGCACGTCGATGCACGGACCCCTAGAATGGAGGCTGGGCGGAGGTCTCGGATCATCTGACTGCAAATGGAGCCTGGGGTTTAGTCGAATGGAAGGCAGATCAGATGGGGAAAAATAGGAGAACTCGGGTCAAAAACCCGATCCGCCTGGAAGGGGGTCCGCGGGGGAGAGTTGACCGGGGGTTAACAATCCCCCCTGGACTAATGGGAATTAAGCTTTTACTAAATATTTAGAAATTAAATAAAAAATAATAAATGGCCGAATTTTGAAAAATTAAAACATGAAAAATGTTTCTTTATTTTTAAATTATTTTTTGTGATTTTTATTTATTTTTTTGAAGTATAATTTAGGTATTTACAAAATATTATTATTATATACAGGTATAAACATAAGTATTTTTTATTTTTGATTTTTAATTATTTATTTTTTTACATTTTATTCCAATTTTATATTTTATTTATTTATAGAAAAAAATGGGAATAAAAGGGTATTTTTATTTGTTTTTTATTATTTATTTACAAGTGTTAAATAAATAACTTTATATACATATATACATGGTATATATACAAGGTGGGTTTGGGTTTTTATTTTATTTCTTTTTTATTTTATTTTTATTTTTATGATTTTTATTTTATTTATTTACATTATGGAATATGGAATATGTACATATTTTTATGGGATTTTTATTATTTATTTATAAGCAGAAATAAATAGATATGTGGTTTTTATACACAAGGTCTATGTACAATGATGAATGAGTTTTATTTCTTTTTATTTCTCTTTTATTTTGATTTTATATTTACAAATATATACAAATAAATATACACCCATTTTGAATAAGAGGAAAATAGTTTTTATTTATTTACAGGTATATGTACAAACACATGAGCTTCCCTATCTCTCTCTACTTGGGTTCTTTTGCGGTCAGGCCGCTGAATATTTATTATAAATATCTCCCTCTTTTTATTTATTTCTTTATTCTTTTATTTATGCATAAAAACATGCTAAATATGCATATTTACACAATACATGCAAGATGATAATTATTGCTATTTACACTTATCCACATGTGTTTTGCATAGGTTTTGTAGCTAAAATAAAAGAATAAAGAGTGATGAATGGGTATTCATCATCCCCCTATACTTAACTTTGCTAGTCCCTTAGCAAACACTTATTTGAAAAAGAAGTGAGAAAGAAAGAGAAAAAGAAAAAGAGGAGAAAATGCATGGATCACTACTGATTATTAAACTTGCCTTCATTAAATTGAAATATGGAGCTCGGTCAGACCTTTGGATTATTAATTTGTCGGAACCTTATTTTGACTCTAGCTTAAAACTTAACAGTCTCTAAGTTCCACCAATCTATGGGCAAGACTCCTCAATAAACCAAATCAGAACAAGTCTACATACACAAACTCTAATGACCATGAATCTTTCCTTGTACGGTGTAAGTGATATGTAGTTCCCCACCTCAGAAGTAACAAAGAAACAACCACCCTCAACCTGGTAACTCTAATGCCTCGATCTAGCAACTCTTTCCTCGAGAAGCGGGGTATTCCCTTCTAAGTTCAAGTGCAACTGGCTCAAGAAGAGGGGGAAGAAGAGAATGGACCATGGCCAGTGTAGCCATGTATCCTTGGGAGCTCTAACCAGTGTAGCTGAGTCTCCTGCTACAAGCTTCATGAGATGGAACATGTATACCATAAGCTTTTTCTTTATTTGACTATATACACTCCGGTGGGATTATTAAATTTTCAATCTGACCCACTACTTTTTTGGAGTTCTTTTCTTTTTGCACATTTGTTTTTGTGTATCTGTACAACATATCTACTTGGTGCAGCATATATACAAGGAGTTTTTCCTTTTGAGCCAGTAGACTATCCCTCTTTTGAAGCTTTATTGCAACCCACGGCTTCTGTCTTTAGACTTCATAGCCACCAGACCAAGTTGAGACGCACTTCCTTCACTAGAAGAAGAAGAGAGGTTCCGCCTAGAAGTACTACCCTCATATGCTACCCTAAACCAAAGGAAACTGCCTCCTCACCACCTCATCCGTGGAGAGCTAGATGCAAAGTGCTGGTGCAAGTAAAGCCATTGTCTCTGAGAGTCATGTGTGTGTTGTTAAGTGCTCTACTTAGGCTCATCAAGATGACATATGCTCATAGCCTAATGGACTCAAAGAATTAAGTCCCTGTGGACCTGAAAAGTCTTAATCCTAAGACCTCTAAGGTTCCTCTTATTGTTAGGTGGATTAAGGTCTTAACCAAGCTCCAATTGTCAATTTAATTCCAGGCTAGTTTAGATGTCAACTATGATTTGGAAAAACTTGTACAAGTATTTAAAAGGATGAAATTTACAAATGTTTACAAATGTGCAAAAGTTTTGAAAAATGTTTGAAAACATGGATGTATGCATGAATGCGAAGTTTTGCAAAATATTTACAAAGATTTACACAAGGTTTTTGCAAACTTTTGATTTTCAAAGATTTGTACAATAGAAATGTATGTGCAATAAAAAATGTTATTTACAAGGAAATTTTTTTAATTTTTATGGATTTTTGGCTTATTAGACATTTTTATTTATTAACACACTCACACAAAGTACGAGTTATGGCTAAAGTATATATGAAATATATACACACCCCCCTATACTTAGCTCGAACGATGTCCTCAGAGGGATCAAGAGCGATGAAGAAGACATAACTCGTGCTTAGTATAGGGAAGTGAAAATGAATGGCTATATACAAAGACGAATCAAAGAATAGGATGAAGAGAACTCGGTGTTTCCCCCTATAATTAGGATCAAGTAATCCTAAGTACAACAAGCTATACATGAAGCGAAATCCGAGTGAAGGATGTACAGGTTCTACCCCCCCCCCCCCATACTTAGGGTGAAATATCCCTAAGTATAGGCAGCAAAACAGGGATAGAAAGAATCAAGAGAATACCCGAGAGTCCGACATCCCCCCTATACTTAGGGTAAAGCACACCCTAAGTATAGCATAATCATAAAATGAGAGAAGGGATGTGGGACTAAAGAATAGAGTGATACGGACAACTGGATCTATACAAGTCAGAAGAACTGTGATAATCACGCGTGAGATGCAATAAATGTGAGTCAAGAGACCACATCTCACGCAAAGTGAATAGGGGTAACGTCAACGACCCGCGGCTCATGATCTAGATATGGCTTGAGCCGCTGTCCGTTCACTCGAAAGGTAACATCAGAAGACAACTCAGATATGTCGATACTCCCATTGTCGTGTACCTTTCTCACCAAATACGATCCCTTCCATTTGCTCTGTAGCTTCCCTAGAAATAGACGAAGCCTAGCATCAAACATCCATACTCTCTGTCCTGGCTAAAACTGCTTGTGGTTGATATGAGAATTATGCCACTCCTTCACTCTCTCCTTATAATGTAGGCTGTTTGAAAAGGCGGTATCACAAAGCTCCTCCAGGGCTGCTAACTCTGCCCTCCTCTGATCTCCTACACTCTCTGGATCCAAAAGTATATCGGTGACTGCCCAAAGTGACCTATGTCTTAGCTCAACAGGTAAATGGCACGGCTTGCCATAAACGAGGCGAAAGGGAGATGTACCCAAAGGAGTCTTGAAAGACGTCCGATATGCCCACAAGACCGAGTCCAAAAGCTGTGATCAATCCTTTCGATCAGGGCGGACGACTTTCTGCAATATAGTCTTGATCTCCCTTTTCGACACTTCGGCAAGACCATTCGTCTGAGGGTGGTATGGAGTGGCAACTCGATGGTCTATGCCGAACTCGCTAGAAAGGGCCTTTACCTTGTCGTTGACAAAATGAGACCCCCCGTCAGATATCAACACTCTAGGTACCCTGAACTGTGAAATGATATTCTTCCTCAAAAATCTGCAAACAATCCTAGCATCTGCGGTTCGGGCGGGGATGACCTCAACCCAATGACTCACATAGTCAACGGCCAATAGAATGTACTCAAATCCTTGACTCTTAGGGAATAGACCCATGAAATCGATGCCCCATGCGTCAAAAACCTCACAGAAGTGTATGGGCTGCATCGGCATCATATCACGTTGTCCACAAGTGCCCATCCTCTGACAGTCAGTACACCTCTTCACGAACTCATCAGAGTCCTTGAAGAAATTAGGCCACCATAGGCGGGATTGGAACACTTTCTGTGTCGTTCTCCTCCCTGAGTGATGTCCTCCTGCCTCAAGCTTGTGGCAGTAAGTAAGGACGCTGTGGTGCTCCTCCTGAGGAATGCACCTACGCCAGATACTATCCCCTCCCTCGTGGTAAAGGACGGGATCCTCCCAAAGGTAAAACTTGGCCTTCGTGAGGAAGGTCTCAAGTTTCTTCCTGGGCCAATATTGTGGAACTTTCTTGGCGACAAGATAGTTCACAATATCGGCATACCATGGGAGCGAGGCAATAGCAAGGATCGCCTCATCTGGGAAGGTCTCACAAGTAGGGTCAATCTGCTCAGAATCCTCAAGATACTCCAATCGGGAGAGATGATCCGCAACCACATTCTTGACTCCGGGCTTATCCTTAATCTCTATATCAAACTCCTGGAGTAGAAGGATCCATCTGGTCAATCTAGCTTTGGCATCCTTCTTTGCCATGAGGTACCTGATGGCGGTATGATCAGTGTATATGGTCACTCTAGATCCGATATATGTAAGATCTAAACTTATCTAAGGCAAAAACTACGGCTAGCATCTCCTTCTCAGTGACAGTGTAGTTCCACTGCACGGCATCCAATGTACGGCTAGCGTAGTGAATGGCAAATGGGACTCCATCCCTCCTCTGTCCCAGCACGACCCCCACGACAAAATCGGAGGCGTCCGTCATGATCTCGAATGGGAGAGACCAATCAGGTGGCTGGAGAACAGGACCCTCTATGACACAGCTCTTGAGAGTCTCAAACGACAATAGACACTTATCATCTACAAGGAACTCGGTGTCTTTCGTCAACAGATCAGTCAACGGTCGGGCAATCCTGCTGAAATCATGAATGAAGCGTCGGTAGAAACCGACGTGCCCCAGAAAAGACCGTAACTACCGCAAGTTGGACGGTGGATCGAGTTTTCTAATGACATCCACCTTGGCCGGATCAACCTCCATGCCCCTGCTGGAGATGATGTAGCCAAGCACCGTCCCTTGAGTCACCATGAAGTGACTCTTCTCCCAAGACAACACTAGGTGAACCTCAATGCATCGCTGAAGGACTCAGTCTAGGCAGTCAAGACAAGAGTCGAATGCGTCGCCGTAGACCGAGAAATCATCCATGAAGACCTCCAAGCACTCCCCCACCATGTCCGAAAAGATAGACAGCATGCATCTCTGAAATGTCGCAGGGGCATTGCATAGCCCAAATGGCATGCGTCTAAAGGCATATTTCCCAAAGGGACAAGTGAAGGTGGTCTTGTCTTGGTCCTCAGGCGCGATGGCCACCTGATGGTAGTCGGAGTACCCATCCAGAAAACAGTAATGGCTTTTCATGTCAGTCTCTCAATGATATGATCAATAAAGGGCAGGGGAAATGATCCTTCTTGGTGGCCTGGTTGAGTCGTATGTAATTTACGCAGACCCTCCAAGAAGTGGGTACCCGGGTAGCGATCTCCTCTCCGGACTCCGTGACAATAATAGTGATGCCCGTCTTCTTGGGCACCACATGCAACGGACTGACCCACTTGGAGTCGGAGATGGGGTAGATAAATCGGCGCTCCACCACTTCGAGATCTCCTTCATGATAACCTCTCTCAGATTCAGGTTCAGCCGTCGCTGGAACTCACGCGACAGCTTTGCCTCATCCTCGAGATAGATGTGGTGAGAGCACAAAGCCGGACTAATCCCCTGTAGATCTGCTATGCTCCATCCTATCGCCTTGCGGTTCTTTTCAAGAACCCCCATCAGACGTGATTCTTGCTCTCCAGTCAAATCAACAGAGATAATGACTGGGTACATCTCATGCTCACCCGCAAGGAACCTATACTTCAGCGACACTGGTAGTGACTTGAGCTCTGGACAAGTCGGTGCTGGCAAATCTGGCTTCTGAAGAATCCGGGTGTATGCGGCCAAATCTGCATGGGAGAAAGAGAACTCTCGCTCACAAACTGGATCTGGAGAAGGCTGCTCTGCTGGACTGTCTCTGCTCTGCATGGCATCTACCTCCTCCCTAGCTGCAGGCTCAGTGGAAGTCAGACATGGAATAAGATCATCAAACTCTGCCCAATCAACATCTAACTCTGAGGGATCTGTATCATACACACAAAAATTGGTCTCGCGGTCAAGAATCGGCTCTGCTGACTGTGAAGTATCCTGGACCAGGAGTGCGCTCTCCAAGCTTTCCTCTGCTGGCATCTCTGCATCAGTGAACTCTGAAGGTGAGAGGATGGCATGTGCGGCTGGATCTGCCCAAACTGCCTTGTCATCTGTGATCACAAAATGGCAGCCCTGGTGGATGTCGCGCCCTGACTCTGTCATCTGCTCTATATCTGTGCGTGGCTATGAGCAAGCTGAATCTCTAGCTTTGATATCCTCGACCGTCTCTATTTGTACACTCTCGCCCTCGACGTGAAAGTATACCTTCCCGCTATCATGGTCGGTTACTGCCTTGGTTGTGGCCAAGAACGGGAGACCTAGAATGATGGGGGTATCGGTCACAGACTCAGGGATCTCCATGTCCAACACAATGAAGTCCACGGGGAATTGCAGGCCCTGAATCATGATGACAACGTCCTTCAGCAACCCCTTCGGTCTCTTGATAGATCGATAAGCAAACTGAAGGACTGTCCTACTCTGTCGTAGAGTGCCCAACTCGAAGCGGTCGAGAAGGGCTGCCGGAAGTAGGTTGATCGAAGAATCGCTGTCTAATAGAGTGCGGTTGAACCTCTGCTCATGGATATGGCATCTGACATACGGGGCTCCGGAATCTGGCCTCTTGGCCAGCAGATGGTTCTGGATCGCGAAACACGTGGCCGGGGTAAGCACATGGATCTCAGACTGGTGGTTCCTCCTCTTCCTCCTGACTGTAGTCCTGTCTCTGAGTGATCTCTGGAGTAGAGGGATGTGCTCCAAGGCCTCCTGAAGAGTCAGCTGAATGTGAAATCTGTCGATCATCTACTGGTTGAACTCTTCCTGCTGCTTCTTTTTGGGATTTTCTATTTTCTGTCCCTTACCCAGATGGAGTGCTCTAGGTAAGGGGACTACAGGGTCCTTCTCAAATGAAGGACTAGGAGAGGGTCTCGGCTGCTCAAGAGTGGCATAATCCACACAAACATCATCATGCACCACATGTGGATCAGAATAAAACAAACCCTTTCCTTTATTGCCAGAAGTGTCCTGAGATACAAGTATAGATGGAAAAAACAACAGGACTAGCAGAAGTAGAACTGGTGGCCTCAATACCACCCTCTGCATGTCGACTCGCAGCCTCAGCACTGTGCTCTGGCTCGGCAACTATGGTGGCGTCAGTACCACCTCCTCCATCTGGTGAAATGACGGCCTCAGTACCATCATGTGGATCAACATCCATGGTGGCGTCAACACCACCATCATCATCTCTCGCGGCATCAGTACCATGCTCCTCCTCGCCTGGCGCTCCTGAAGTAGCGTGAGAACGTCGCTCAGACGAGGGACTGCCTGCTGGCATCCTATCGCTCCTAAGTGTAACAAAATCAGTATCAAACAGATATGCAGACATATCACCAAATATATCACTAGGAGTGGCATACTCTGTGAAATCTACCTGCTCAGACTTTCTCTTCAGGTTGTTCGGGTTAGGCTCAATCTGAGCAGGGATGGCAGCCTTCCCTCTCACGATCTCCCGTACCTCCTGGCGGAACTCATCCATCTCCCGTCTGAATGTAGCCTGCTGGTCAGTCAAAAGGCGGGATATATCGTCTAAGGCAGGGTTCTCATAGGATGGCCCATGAGAACCTGATGGGTGGCCTCGCTGGTAGTGAGGTTGCTGCTGGTACGGGTACTGTTGTGGCTGGTGAGAGGGGTACTGCTGATGCTGCTGTTGAGGCTGATCACGCCTCCAAGAATGTCCCTGCTGATGAGGACGAGGACCATACTGAGATCACTGCTACTGCTGCTGGTACACTGGGGACTGCTGCTGCTGGTGATCTCGCTGATGGTCGTACTGGCCACCCTGACCTGAAGGCTGCTGCTGGGAGCTGGCACCTCCGGCCGACCAACGGAATCTGGGATGGTCTCGTCGGATACCTATCTGGGGTCGGTCGTGCCAAATCCCGTTGACGTCCATCAACAGCTCAGGCTCGTAGGAGGGTGGTGGGAGTACTGCCAGAGGCTGATCTGGATGGTAGACCACCATTTGAGTGTCTGGGGATGGTGGTGACTGGTAGTACGGCTGTGGCTGCTGGTACGGCTCTGCTTGTACAAGGTGGACCTGTCTAGGCTGACTGGAGCTGGAGCGCTGGGATGAGCTGTCACTGCTACTCGGATCTCCTCGTGACTGAAGATGGGGCTGAGAAGCTGTATGTGCCTCCTGGAGACACATGATCTTTGTCTTCAGGTCACTCAGTGTCTGTGCCATCTGATCCATCTGCAATATGCTCTGGCACTGCTTCTTCTCTATAATCTCCATCCGGTCCAGCTTCTCGCTGATAATGCCCATGTCGGCGGCTGTGGAATCGTCCTGTGCGGCTGCTGCTGACGAAATAGAAGGACCGGCGTCAACCCGTGCTATCCTCTGGTACTGCACGGTCTGTGGCTGGGGGCGTCCCTGAGTGTAGAGTCTGGTCTGAGACATCACTGTATAGTTCTCGGCCATCTCCTCGTAAATGACCCAGACCTGATCATGATCCTTGGCGAAGTTGGACCCGCCACAAGAAGCATTCACCAGGCCCTGCAGCTCTGGTGTCAACCCGCAAAAGAAGCTCTGAACAAGGTTCGGCTTTGAGATATCATGGTGCGGGCATCTGTCGGTAAGCTCTCTAAACCTCTCCCATGCCTCGTGAAACTGCTCATTGGGGAGCATGGAGAAGTTGCTGATCAGGGCCCTCGTTGTGTTCGTCCACCCGAGTGGATAGTACTTGTTCAGGTACTCGGTGCGGAGCTGCTCCCAGGTGTACACATACCTCCCTAAGTGCTTCAGCCAATTGGCTGCTCTGTCTGCCAGGGAGAAAGGAAAAGCAATCATCTTGATGGTATCCTCATCCACCTGACGGTCGTGGACGGTGTTGCAGATCATCTCGAACTCCTGGAGATGAAGATGGGGCTCCTCAGTGGCGAGCCCATGGAATCGGGGTAGAAGCTGAAGAGTGTTCGGAGGAAACTTGAAGTCCCCCACGATGGCTGGTAGTATGACCCAACGATGCGTCAAAGTCGATCCGGGGTTGTGCAACTTCCGCATCGGTCTTGGAGGATCTGCTGCTGCTGCTACGGCTGTTGCCGCATCACCGGGTATCCTCGGTCCATCTCCTGGACCGCGCTGCTCGCGGTCAGCTCTCATCTGCTCCATCTCTCTCCGCATCTCAATCATGAATGCACCCTGACCCCTCAACTGCTGTTGTACTGTCTCAAGGGAGGCGATCAGGGTGTTGTTGATCGCACCCTGGTCCAGGATAAATGTCCGCTCTCCTCGGGGGCCTCCAGTGCGGTCATCGCTGCTGCCGGCCATGGTCTCTACAAAGGCAAAAGACCCAAACTCAGGTGCTGATAAATCATCTGTCTGCTATCTCGCATCTGGCAGTCGTGTCTCAGGAGTGGTAGAAGGGTGGTCAAGGGGGAACATGCCGGAGTCGAACTCGGGTTCGGAGAGCGGGTCTGGTCTCTCGCGAACCGACCTAGATGAATGGGTTGGAGTGCTAAAAAGCGATGCAGCCAGAGGCTGCCTAAGGGACCTCCTGCCCATCATCATGATCTGGCGAGTCGGGCGGATGGGATCTGGAATCAACTATGATGAGCAAACAAACCCCGGATTCACCTACTCAACGCGAGCTGAAGACTGTAAGAATTTGGTCAATTATCTTGTCAGTTTTTATTAGGTGATCGAGTCAAGATAGCAGAGCGGTTACGTGAACTGTTGGGAATCCAATCCGTCGAAAAGACTGTCCCGTATAAAAGGCCGGTAGTCTGATCGAGGCTCGGATATGGCTCTAGCCTAGTGTGCGGGTCACTGTCTCGCACATGCAAACCAGACAATGAGGGGGTTGCTCTCCCCAAGACAAATTTTTAAGTGGAGTGTCTTTTAGGGTCAAGTTGGATTAGCAAACCCAATTTTATGGTTTTGATTTTTGGCTATTTTTCGATAACAAACAACGCCTAACGAATTTTTCGGTTCTCCTGGTTATTTTAAGTCTAAAACAGGGGAAAAGACGAAAAAGCCTATGCGCGAGAATCAATGATGCATGTAGAGTAAGAGATGCGTACCTGACTCCAGCAGTCTACATGCAGGGTGATCCGCGCATAAAATAAATTACAGAATATAAACTACCTATATGATGCACGCAGAAAAACCGGCCCTAAACAAAGCAGTTTTACTCGTGAAGAACAGTAGCCGGGTACTCGAGCCTAGGTCCGGAGTCCTATCTTGGGAGCCACTCGGTGTATGCCACAACAGATCCTGCACGTGTTGTATGTGACTCCTCAAGGCACGTGGACCAGAGCTCAAATAAGCCGACTTTTTCTTTGTGATTTAATTAATTAAGTCCAATTATCGATCTATAGGCACAGGCAGATAATTAGGATTTGGCCTTAGTCAATTATGTCACAGTCAAAGAAAACTCCTAGGCTAGGGCAAAAATCCACGCAAATCAAATGAGCAGTAAATAAATGGTCAAAACTCTATAAAACCGCGAAAAAGCCACGAAAAACCGGTGAGGTCCCCCGAGCACATCGGTGCTCGACGAAACAGATCCCGAGAGTCTAAATGTCTCTGTCTTGTCCCTGTATTATTACAACAGTTCAAATAAGTGCTGAAAATAAAACTACGCTAATCTAAACTAATCCCGAACTCCTGCTGTCTCCTTGCGCTCTCCTGCAGCCCCGTGCAGAAGGGAGCCGCCTCCGATTCCCGTGGTTGCGTCGGCTCCTCAAGAGGAGCTGCCTCGGTCCTCGGGCCCTCGCAAGTAAACAAAAAGAGTGTGATCAAACCAGATAAATGTATAAATGAGTCAGATAGAAATTATATACAAAAGTATCTACAAAAAGCCGCGAAAAAGAAAACCGCGGAAAAATCGAAAGCGACTACTAAGCCGTGCTCCCCGGCAATGGTGCCATTCTGACAAGCCGTCCGATAGACTAAGATAAAGATATCACTAAGGTCGTTGTGACCTCAGTCACTCGGGGCTCACATCTCAATCAAGAAACAAAATCAGACCACCAATCGAAAAGACAAAAATCAATGAAAAGCAAAATAGCGGTCTTGCTATGTAATTAACCTGGTATAGCACCCAGGGTCGGTCTCGAGGAGCACGAGTTGGCCTTGCGGCCTACAAAGTAGTCAAGAATGAAACAAAGCAATGACAAATATTTTTGGTGATTTTTAATTATTTATATGTATATATTTATTGGATTTTTAATAATGAAGGAGAATAATAAAAAGACAAACGCAAGCAACTACAATCAATTATTTCAACACTCAAAAAGGGTCCAAAATTTCAAACAAAAATGTTTTTAAATTTTATAGGTTTTTTACTGTTTTTGGTGAATTTTTGAGATTTTTTTAATTTTTATGTAATTTTCTAAAAATAAAAGAAGGCAGGAACATTGAGGTACTGTCCATCCAGGATTCAGAGGGCCATGAAAAATATCAAATGTCCTATCACAGCTTGGAGGTAGTTTTTATGAAAAATATAAACAACAAAGAAAATTCAACAAAAGAGTTTATATTTTTTTTGGTTTTTCTATAATTTTTTAGAATTTTTGTAAGATTGTAATGGTTTTTCAATTTTTAAGGTTTCTATGTGTCCAAAAATAGCCAAAATGCATTGAAAATCAAACATGCCAGAACTAATAAATCCTAATTTTTTTAGAATTTTCAAAAGAGTTTTTATATTTGTTTTATGATTTTAGAATCTGGACAGACATAAAAACAACAATTTTTGAATTTTTAAAAATAGAAAAATGCCTCCAAAATGTACCCAATTTTTGCTGAAAAGTTTACACAGGGCAGGAGCCACGTGTCCAATTTTCACGCAATTTGGGCTTGATTTGATATTTTATTAAAATAAAGAATAGGCTCAAAGTGCACAGGGACCTATCCGTAATAAAACATATCTTCACGGGCTGAAAAGTAACAATTTCAGAAAGCTGGGGGTCCCTCGTGCAAAAAGTCTAAGACCCCACGCGCGCTGCACGTGGTCTGGGCATAGAGGGACCTAAATGTAATAAAACTTACTTCCAGGGATTTATTAGCAACACGTGCTAAAAGCCCAAGTTGCAAAATACCCAAAGAATTCAGCACATGTTGAATAAAAGCATTCACAGGGGTATGGATGCAAATATCAGAAAATATATTTCATTCAGTAACACGCAGAAACTAAAAGCCCATATAATGCAATTTCACCAAAAAGCACGTGACGAAGCACGTGTCTATCACAAACATGGATGAAAATGCAAATACAAGAAAGGTTCAGTTCTTAAGTGCAATTTTTACAAAATAAAAACAACTACTGAAAATATTTACAGGACTAAAAAGTAAATGCAAAACAGGAGAGGCCTAAGTATAAATTACCCCTTATTATCAGAGGGCTGAGGATTGGCCACGTGGATAATCTGACGGTAGCAGAAGACGTGCCAACCCTTCGTTTAGATAGACGGCGAGGAGGGAGCCACGTGAAGATCGGACGATGATGGATCAAGGACTCCTCTTCGTCGGAACGTGCGGTCCTGATCAAGCCTCCAAAGGATCTGACGGTCGTGGACCTCCCTCAAATAGATAGATCTGATCTAATCTAGAGCAGAAGGGGATAATTGGACGCCAAAGGAAGGTCCTGGATGAATAGGTGGCCGATGAAGTTTGTCGGCTCGATACTCGTGCTGGGGTCCTCCTCTGCTGCTGCTGAGATGTGCAAAAGCTTCGCCAGGACGTTCCGCAACTGATGAGCCCCTCCGATGAGGCAGAAGAGCTCCGAGGAGCTCCGGCGACGAAGGCGGAGCTGCGCCTTTATGCCCAAACCGTGGGGCTCAAATGAGGGTCCTTTGACCTGCAAAATGGCACGAGAGGACTCTTGGGTCGAGGGAAAACTGCCTCGACCCGGTTAGGGGTGGTGTAGATGGCTGGATAGGGCGCGGCGAGGACCTCTAGCGAAGCGACGATGAGGGAGGTCGAGCCTTGGCTCCGGGCGAGCCAAGGGGGGCGTGTGGGCGAAGAATGTGGAGGGAAGCCTCGCGAAGATGTTGGTCAGGTCGGTCGCAAAAATGGATGATCGGCGTGGTCGGGATCGATGAGAGATGGCGGCGGAGCGAATTGGGGGAAATTGAAAATTAGACGAAGCTAGGAAGAATTAGGTTTACCTGATGATGGGAGTCGACTGTGGACAAGCTGAGGAAGCTCTTGGTCATCGCCTCGAGGGTCATCGACAACCCGCGGCTCGGGCGCAGCTCACGGCAGCAAGAAGACGCCGGATCAATGGTGAAGGGTTCCTCACCTCTCTTCGACACCACCCTCGCACTGCTGTCACTCAGAGGAAGGGGATGGAATTCTTGGGACAATGGAGTAGCGCCAAAGATGGCGTGAATTGTGCGGCGGAGCTGGATCTATATAGTGTGAGGGGTCTGAAAAGAAGGGAGTCGGGCACGTGCGTCGATGCACGGACCCCTAGAATGGAGGCCGGGCGGAGGTCTCGGATCATCAGGATGCAAATGGAGCCTGGGGTTTAGTCGAATGGAAGGCAGATCAGATGGGGAAAAATAGGAGAACTCGGGTCAAAAACCCGATCCGCCTGGAACGGGTTCCACGGGGGAGAGTTGACCAGGGGTCAACAATCCCCCGTGGACCAACCGGAATTTAGCTTTTATTAAATATTTGGTTTTTATATAAAAAATAATAAATGGTCGAATTTCGAAAAAGTTAAAACATGAAAAATGTTTCTTTATTTTTAAATTATTTTTTTGTGATTTTTATTTATTTTTTGAAATATAATTTAGGTATTTACAAAATATTATTATATAAAAGTATATACATAAGTATTTTTGATTTTTGATTCTTAATTTTTTTTGACATTTTATTCAATTTTATATTTTATTTATTTATAGAATAAAATTTGGAATAAAAGGGTATTTTTATTTGATTTTTATTATTTATTTACGAGGGTTAAAAAAATAACTTTATATACATATATACATGGTATATATACAAGGTGGGTTTGGGTTTTTATTTTATTTCTTTTTAATTTTATTGTTATTTTTATGATTTTTATTTTATTTATTTACATTATGGAATACGGAATATGTATGTATTTTTATGGGATTTTTATTATTTATTTATATGGAGAAATAAATAGATATGTGGTTTTTATATACAAGGTCTATGTACAATGATGAATGAGTTTTATTTCTTTTTATTTCTCTTCTATTTTGATTTTATATTTACAAATATATACAAATAAATATACACCCATTTTGAATAAGAGGAAAATAATTTTTATTTATTTACAGGTATATGTACAAACACATGAGCTTCCCTATCTCTCTCTACTTGGGTTCTTTTGCGGCCAGGCCCATGCTGAGCCCTCCCTTGGGATTAGGTCGCTCAATATTTATTCTAAATATCTCTCTCTTTTTCTTTATTTCTTTATTATTTTATTTATGCACAAAAACATGCTAAATATGCATATTTACACAATGCATGCAAGATGATAATTATTGCTATTTACACTTATCCACGTGTGTTTTGCATAGGTTTTGTAGCTAAAATAAAAGAATAAAGAGTGATGAATGGGTATTCATCATGGTTGTCAAAGGGTCTTTAAAAATAGTATAAATATAATATATTTTTATATCCGTATAGATGAGGATAAGGAATAATGCGTGGATATGCGATGATTTAGGTTTATGCTTGTTTTGTTGATTTGAGGATAAACAAGGAAAAAGTACTAGACACATAGATGATGGATGTTATAACCACACAAAAACTAATTATTTTTTGAGAGTTTATATCGAGATAAAACCTACTTATCTTGTAAATATTCACTTATCATGGGATAAAATCCACTTATCTCAAAATAAGTCCACTTCTACAAATAAGGATTTTTAAATATGTATGTATATGTGTGTGTGAGAGAGAGAGAGAGTGAGAGAGAGAGAGAGAGTTTTTATCGAGCTTTTATTGAATAGAAGTTGTGAGAACCTATGATCAAGTTTGTCATTTATTTAATCGAGCCTAAACTTATGTTTAGGTTTGGTTCATTTATTTTTCGAACTTAATCTGAATCTAACTTTTAGCGAGCAGAACCTAAGCGAATATCGAAGTTGAGAACTTCCTAACACCCCTATGTATCTCCCACTCTCCTCCAACCTCCGGTCAAAGAACGACAGAAGAGACAAATCCTTATTAATATATATTTTTCATAATATGAAGAAGAGTTGGATAAAGAAAAATGAATACATGTTTATTCTAATTATAGACACACACATATATCCATTTCTTTTCTTTTAATTCCCTTTTATTAGAGAATTCTCAAGTTTGATATTCGCTTAGGTTCGATTCGATTAAAAGAGGTTTGATTTAGATTCGATTCAAAAATAAATCAATTGAACCTAGACACAAGTTTAGGCTCGATTAAATAAACAAATTGAACAAAAAATATAGGTTCACTCATGTTTGGTTTGTATACACCCCTATAGATGGGTCAAGGGAAAGAATGAGGGTGGTTAGGGTTGTGTCGTGGGTTGGTCAGTTGTCTTAGGCATGCTAGGAGAGGTTAGAATAAATGGTCGAAGTTGGGTGGTTGGTGAAGTGATTGTGTAAGAGAGAAGAGGCGTTGTAGGTGGGAGATGAGTGCGGAGCCATTGGATCTCGCAATCCAATGGCTGAGGGCACGATGCAATTGGGTGGGGTGATGAATCTGATCAGATTATATCATGTGGCTGAGAATCGGGTGCTGATGGAAGGCTAAGATTAGATCCATCAAGTGGATCCGATGGTGCAGAAATACAACAGAGTGTAAAGAAGAGCTGGACACATGGTTGTCTCAGAGAGAGTCGTATGGCCCAATAGGAATCAAAAGAAAAAGGGAAATGTTAATAAAATAAAAAATAATTAGAAGCTTTAAATCAAAAGGTGTTGAACATGAAAATTATAGATCTTTTAATATTTCCGAGTTTCATGTTTAACACAAAGTCAAAACATACCATTTATACATAGATATAGTTTTGTAAGAATTTTTTAAATAATTAAACATGCTTGTTTTAATGCCTTTTGTAATTTTTTGCTTTTTTAAGCTATGATTGATTTTAAGAAAAATATGTACAATATTTATCTAATTTTTATGTGATTTTTAATATTTAAGAAATACATAAATAAAAACACATTAATAGAATTGTCTATATATAATAATTAGAGTTAGTTATGTAGATGAGGTTAAACATCAACTTTAGTGAATTAGATTTGATTTTTATTGGTTTGTTTAAGTTATAGGGAGAATAAATAAATAAAATGATGATAAATCACATATTTATCAGCCTTCTCGGTGCGATCTACGACCACCTCATCCATGTCACGACCCACATTCCAAGTGTTGCCCGAGCTCCAGTCCTCATCAAAGTGTTGAGCAATGACCCCAAGCTCTAAAGCTTCACTCTCATGACTATGTTCATCCCCCATTTCTTTATCCAAACTCCAGATATTTCTCCACTCCACCACATGTGCTCTTCTTTGATTTATTCATGCATGCGCACTCATTCTCTTATCAATCTAAGTATCGCATCGTCTCTGCCAAACATTCTCGGCCTTTGCTAAGCCTTCAGGGCTCCATCTTCTCTTCTCCATATCTCCAACTACCTCGCTCTACCTCTTCCTTGAACAGGAGGAGGACCTATCGAGTCTCCATTTCGACTGTCTTGGGCCCTCCATTTTACTCCCTCTCTTACCCAGTGCTTTGGCTATGGCTTCTAACACTGCATGTACTCATTGATCGGATCTTGAAACCATTATTGGACATGTGAGCCTTAGGAAAACCATTTTAAAATTAATGTTAATTGTAATCCTTTTTATGTAAAAATAAAAGTTATTGGTGTTCACTCCATATCAGACACTAATGAATGAATGCACTTATAAGGTCTCTTAGTACAATTAGGGTTATGTACCATGACCGTATTGATAATCATATAGTTTTATTCAACGGTTGAATCATAGAGTCCAGTTCTTGGATGACATCTAAAGAGTTAGATTGATGACTTATTTAGCACCTTCAAATGATTGAGGAGAAAGGATCTTCACATGAGAAGGAGATGGCAATTCTCACTCCAAAGGTTGATATCTGGTTGACCTCTTGATGCAGGTCCTCTGCATAGAAATAAAGATTCGGAGGTGTCAGATAAGTTAGGTCAAAGAGTTGACTTAACAAGATCGAGATAACCAAGACCTATATACTATGTTGCCGCGATACATGCACTCATCCTCTGACTGGAGACATGTGTATTACTACATCTCTAAGTATGTACACTAGGCAGACAATTAAGTTGATGACGAAATCAAGGTCTATACACTGGAGAGCTGGTGTGAAGACGGCAACATATGAGTAATACGATCTCTCAAAGGGATTATACAGGTTCACTACTGAATCAGAAGGTATGAGCTCACTCATGAGATATTGGAACAAACCAAATTCCATCGATGGTCATCTTTCTTTGGAAGCATGATAAGATTTGTAGGTATGACATATGCTTTTGGAAAGCATATGATCAATACCAACTCATGATGATCAAATGAGAAACTTAATGATAAAACAGTGAAGAAGGCAGTTCAAAGTTGATTAAAAACTCCGGGTTTTGTTCTAGGTACTCCAGTATGCATGATGTGCATGTATTAGGAACACTCGAGGGTGATGTGATCTTAATAGATTGGATAACCATGGTGCTACCATTCCGAGGGAGTGATGAAACATATTTGGATTTTAGTGACTCCACTCATAAGATTGATTATCCCATCTTGGTCCAAAAATGTTGGACATTGATCACAATATGATTCAGATTTAATGAGAAGACTAGATATTTTGTCTGACTTGATCAAACATCTTTGAGAAGTCTTCTAGTTCTGGATATGTGATTAGATCTTAGTATCCAAGTCACTATACAGGGAATATACAGTTGCCATGTCTTTATCTCCAAGTATCTATGGAGAAAGCACATTGTTCTTAAAAGAGTTCAAGAATAATTCTATTGTTGACAATATATGAGCATTGGAATAAGGATGATTTAATTATCATTAATAATGTGTATATGATTCACATTATTTGGACACATGTAGAGAGGCATTTAAGATAATTTAATTAGATTTAATTATCAAATATATGGTTAATGTGGATAGCACTATCCACAATAATTAAAATTATATTGTGAATATGATCAATATTATCACAAGAGTTTAATTGTAAATATGATTTACAATTTATTACGTTAATGTGCATTAGATTCACATTATATAATTACATGTGAATTGGATTCACATTTTACAACTAAATGTAAATGTGATTTACATTTAATATTGGATGGATGAATATAATTCATAATTATCAATGGCATGAATGAAATCATCACAAAATATTTAGGAATTATTTCAGTAAAAATTCAAGAAACACAAGTTGTTGCAAGCATGTGGAAAATATGGTGAGATTTCATAATCTCATCAATAAGGAAAAAAGAGAGCTCCATGCCTTATATGAAGCGGACAACCACATGGAAAAGGATTCCATGGTATTCGTCCACCCTAAATGAGGAAAGATGCTCTCCTCCTTTCTTTTTATTCCATATTTAAATGATTTAATGAGAATTAAATTTATAGGAGAATTTATTTTATTTTTAATTAAATTAATTAATTATTGTTGTAACAAAATCTAGACCAATGATTTCAATTAGGAATGCATCTTAGCCATCCAAAATTGTATAAAAGAAGAGCCAACCATAAGCTTTTCTACACAAAAGTTGAAGCAACAAAAATATCTCTCTCTATATCTCTCTCAACCCCTAGTATCCATCCACTTCAGGGTTTTGTTGAGAGAACTCCATCGTCGTCGCACTGTCGTTGTGATGCTGGATTGATTGCTCGTGGATCTTCATCTTCTTCAGTGCTTAGTGATCATGAGGAAGACCACAAATTTGTAATATGAAATCAAGAGGTTCCATGCTCGGATCATCAACTTGGATGGCAGGAATCACGTGTCTCATCCATGCATCCGCAAGTGCTAACTTTATCGTACGAAGTTGAGACAGGAGGTGTCTTCATTTAGAGACACAAGGATCGCGATCATGCTACAAGAGGCAACCCTAATACTTGTTTGTGATAAATATGAAACGACATGGGAATGGTTCCCATGTCATGTGATTTCATTGAAAATTTTTAATTCCTTTCGCTCCTTACGACTGTGCGACTAGTCGACCTAGATCACACATGATGCGATCTCCACGTTTTCATGATGCATGAGGTGAATACCCTTGACCTTACCATCTCTGGTATCAAATTTTTGCATAGACGAAGCTTCACAATCCCAGTGCTCCAACCATCATAGAGACTTCTCCAGATGTCCACCATCTTTGGTAGGGATTTGAGAAGGTGCCCCATCCTTCAGAAGCATCAAAGGAGCACGGAGGAGGAGCATCAACTTTACCGGAGAGAATCCCATTGTGCCACCACCCACGAAGGAGCATTCAATCTAAATGAGAAGTAACCACTAGATCCATCTGATATGAAGGTCCATATCCCTACTTAGTTATCAACCTGACCACCAGCCTAGGTGGGATCGAGCCGCATGTTGAGGCAGTAAAGAAGATCACGTGGCTCGAGCCTTCATCGCCTACTACTCCAAGCACCGAAGTAGATCCCCCATCTCGCGTTGCACGTGTGTCACAACCCCAATTTCCGGGTCGTCGGATCCTCCCATATCCAAAAATGGTTACTCAACACTAATTTATTAAACAATTACAACTAACATTTAGAAACAGACTGCAATTAAAAATACTCAGAAGGAAGTATTCCAACACTTTTCCATATACAAAATAAAGTTTGCATGATACATTATCCCACTATAATCATTTACATATACATCAGCTGGAAGGAAACACACAAAAAGATTACTAACTACCTTACAGAGTAAAGATACTGTGCCAGGCTGAATGTCTATTATGTAAGATGGCTATATACTAAAGTCCTTGCGATGGCTCACCGACGCTTGTTGGGCTTTCCATAAATTATAGGATAATCATTAGGAAATGCAAAGTAACGAAGAAGAGAAAAGTAAACAAATTGTG
The DNA here is from genome assembly GCA_037367405.1 of Ottelia alismoides. NCBI lineage: Eukaryota > Viridiplantae > Streptophyta > Magnoliopsida > Alismatales > Hydrocharitaceae > Ottelia > Ottelia alismoides. The sequence goes on along the minus strand of JAZKJV010004724.1, from coordinate 382,576 downwards.
TAATTTTTCAAAACTTATTACCACGGAAAGTTTCATTCCTTCTCATTAATTTAAGTCATATTCCTTCCTCGTCAGGGATTAGTCCAGGGAATTACCTCACCACTATATGGAATCTGAAGCTGTGGATACTTTAGGATTAGAGATTGCATTGATCTGGTAAGCTTATGTCGTCACACGTAGTCTCAACCAATCCTCCAATACTACCCTGACAATTTCCTTTTTTTATTAATCAGGGTCTTGAACCCTCAATCTGGCAAATAAAGGAGCACACCGTCCTCGAGGACCCGGTTGCTTAAAACCTCGGGCTAAAATTTAATCCTATAACCTAACGGCTTTAAATACATGTTATCTTGACCCAGCCACTATCCAACCATCCGTGCCTCCACATGGCACGACTACATCTTCCGTCATTCAACCTGAAGATATCGGCTCTGGGTACTACACGTTGCAAGTCATTCATTTCGTGCGTACTTATCATAACAGGCAACTATGTACCACCTAGGTAGGGCAACGCCAATACGGGCTCCTTCCGACAAACCTACAGGTTGCATGTCCGACCTGTAGTTCTACTCCAAGTCAATCCTAATGTAAAATACGATCCTTTTCAGGATTTAACTCAATACACATCAAATCACATGATGTAATTCTTTCATTAACTCTTCGATTTGTATAATCATCAACATTGAGTATAAACTTACGCATATATTAATTCATATATTTATATACTCATAATTATGCTCATTTTAACTTCCATATTATACCATTCCAAGCCATTGCATCAATTCGATGCTTAGACCTTATTTTAGTTGAAATCACAAAATAACTTTTCATATTTTCTCAAAATAACCAAATTAGGGTTCTTTGTAGCAAAGAACATAAATTCAGAAATTTCAACAATCTTATATGAAAACCCAACAGCAAAAGGAAGGATTTCGTTACCTAATCGAGCTCACTCTCTCGTATACAACACTTTATTGTAATTCTTTTTCAACAGGATGATTTATGTCTCCTGAAATGATCGAATTTCATTTCCGTATAAAAATGCTAAGAACGTGCCAAGAACACGAAGAATGAACGAAGAACGAGAAGAATGCAAAGAACACACTAAGAACACGAAGTACATAATTTTCCCTTAAAATATCGACAGAACTTCCCCTTATATGGGGTGATATTTTTAGGAAAGTTTCAGCAGAGTTTCCCTTATGTTGGGACATATTTCTAAGAAAATTTTGACATAGTTTCCCCTCGTATAATCACTGAAAGGGAAATAGAAAGGAAACTGAATATGAATCGAAAATCTAACTCACGAAGCAAATTAAGTGAGGATCATATCTTCCTCCTCCTCATTCTCCTAGCAACGCTTCGTTAGTGCTCCTTCCTCGCCACCTACTCCTCCTGACCTCTTGACCCTAGCCCTTGGGGTGGTGGTGGTAGTGGAAATCGTAGAGAATGAATGGGTGAGGGGTATTTTATAGGCTCCATAAAACCGCTAACCATGGTTAGAAAATCATGGTTTAGACCTTAACTGTGGTTAGCGGCTCATGGTTTTGTCCAAAACATATCCGAAACTTAGGGCTTAAGTTAGAACATTCTAGAGGATTCTAGATTCGCTAATGATACTTAATTAGCGCTAATCATTATTAACTTTCACTGATCACTTTTTAATTTTCGTGGCACAGGGTTATCTTTTGCTAACTATTTATTAGTGTTCGTTAATGGTCATTAGTGGTTTTCAATCCATCATTAGTTTCTTTAATCATGTTTAATTAGTCTTAATGACAGTCATTACGGGTTAATGATGTCTTAAACCTCCTTACTTCTCTTTCTTCCAAAAATCTTAACAAATTGAGACGAAGTCCGAGTCACACGAAATAAATTCCATTGGTTTCCTCTTGACGAGCTGGATCATATGACATGGGATCCGAGAGACGATCAAGTTCAAGGATTTACAATTATAACAACCTTAAAGGAAGTCTCATCCTCGAGACTTATAATGATGGCATAACAACCTTAAAGAGAATAGAAACCATAACAACCTTAAAGAGAATGGATCATTTTCATTTATAAAGAAGATATACAACACATAGTGTTATCACTCAAACAAATAGGGCTACTTTTATCTCATTTCCGCCTCATATTCCCATGTGGCTTCTTCAAACTCTTGGTTCCACCACAATACTTTAACTAGAGGCATCTCTTTATTCCTCAACTTCTTCATATCTCTATCTAGTATTTCCACAGGTATTTCTTGGTATGTCAAGTCTGGCTCAACATGTAAATCATCATAACTTATTTTATGCTATGGATCCCTAATGTAGTTTCTTAGATTTGATACATGAAAAACATCATGTATTGCCAAAAGATGTGGAGGAAGCACAAGTCTATATGCAACTTTTCCAATCTACTGAATGATTTCAAAGGGACCCATGAACCTGGGTGCCATCTTTCCATGCAAGCCAAACCTCTGAACTCCCTTCATAGGTGTTACTTTGAGGAATACAAATTTACCTATTTCAAACTCAAGATCTTTTCACCTGGCATCACTATAGCTTTTCTAGTGACTTTGAGCAGTCAATAGTCTTTTTCGAGCAAGCTATGCAGCTTCCCGTGTCTCTTGGAGTCTATCTGAATTATAAAGGTTCTTTATCCCGACCTCTTGCCAAAATAGAGGATTAATACACCTACATCCATATAGTGCTTCAAATGGTTCCATACCAATACTTGCATGGTAACTATTGTTGTAAGTGAATTCTGCAAGAGGCAAATGTTTAATCCATGATCCCTTCCATTCTAAGGCACACGCTCGTAGCATATCCTTTAGTGTCTGAATCGTACGTTCTGACTGACCGTCTGTTTGTGGATGATATGCTGTGCTCAAGCATAGTTGTGTACATAAGGCTTTCATGAAGTTCTCCCAGTAATATAATGTGAATCATGAATCTCGATCGAAAACTACTTCCTTGGGAATGCCATGGAGACGGATCACATGTGTAATATATAACGCAACAAGCTGATATGGAGTGGAAGATAAGCTCATTGGAATGAAGTGTGCTACATTGGTTAGACGATATATTATAACCCATATACTATCTTTCCCACTAGTCGTTTATGGTAAGCCAGTAACGAAGTCCATGGAAATGCTTTCCCATTTCCATTCTGGTATAGGGAGGGGTTGCATTAATCTTGGTGGCTTTTGGTGGGAATCCTTTACCTGTTGGCAGGTAAAACATGAATTCACGAATTCAGCAACATCCTTAATTCCTGGCCACCAAATGTTCGAATGAAGGTCCTTATACATCTTCGTAATTCCTGGATGAATAGATAATCTTGAGCAGTGTGCTTCTCATAAGATATCTTTCCTCAATTCGGGTGTATTTGGTACACAAACTCTATGATGGTTATACAATATCCTAGCTTGTATACGGAATCCTTCTATCTCATTCTTCTCAAGTTGTTGTCTCAAGTCTTTAAGGACTGGATCATCCTCTTATCATTTCTTTATTCTATCCCAGATCTCTAGTTTGTATTAATGAGAAAAAGCTATACTATCGGCACTACTATCAAATGGTTTCCATTTGCTTAACGTTGATAGTACACCCCAGAAGTGGATAGCGCTATGTTAGTTGCGAGATCCTTCGAAGATTGGTTTATTATGATGTGAGAGAGTCGTTGTTATCCCCAAATTATCCCACGTCAAACAAACAATTTTTTTCTCCTCAAGGTGTAAAACTAACTAAAACCGAATAATATTTACCTGTATAACAGAATGGATAGAACTCAGGGAGGTTACAATTCCCGAGCGTTATTCAAATAATCGATGAAAATCAAGTAGGAATCTCAAAGGCAAACTATCCTTGGTTTTTGTGAAATTTTTCTCTATTTATTTTTTTAATTTCTTTTATTTTCTGATTTTCAAATTTTAGTGATTTGAATTTTGCAATTTTTATTTCAAATAAAGAACAATATGCACAAGACAAGAAGGATGCACACCAAACTCTTTTTGTATTTTTCAGTTATACAAAAAATAGTCAGAAAAATATAGAGAAAATATTTTTATGTTTTAAAGTTTTTGATATATTTTCGAGATTTTTTTTAGAATTTGTAGATGTTTTGTATTTTTTCTAAAAATCAAATAGTGGAAAAAATGAGAAACAATGCACAATATGGAGTAATTTGCAACTTGAAAATATTTTGATGCCCAAAACTCCTGGTAATTATTTTTATGATAAAATAAGGACAAATATCTATAAACATGAACTAAAATCACGATTTTTGATTTTTTTTGTAGAATTTTTTTGATTTTTTAAGATTTTTGATGTTTTTCAACTTTTTTGGGTTTCGAAAAGAATTAATGCGTGAAATTTGGATAGAAATTAAATGACAATAAAATAAAACTGATCTATTTTTTGGAATTTGTAAAGCAATATTCAAAATTTTATGAATTTTTGAATTTCAGGAAGAGAAAAAGACACTTATTTTTAAATAATATTAAATAGTGATAAAATGCAATAAAAAAATTATGCTAAAAACATACACACATCAGGAACATAGCATGATTTTTTAGAGATTTATTGACCAAAGAAAAACATTTATTTCACTGAAAAGAACATGCAAGATAAATAGTCTGGAAATGAAGGACTAAATCATAACTGTTTAAAGTTTTCGAATAAAATAATAATAGGATATAAAGTGGGGATGGAAAATGACATTTACCAAATAAAACGTGATGCACACGTGCTTGAGTTGGAGCAGGGACTCTTGAAATTTGAGAAACATCGGGGGAGGGGGGTCAATTACAATTTTTCTAATTTTTGATTCCTGCCTTAGGGCTCTTTGTTCCTCAACCAAATGCAAAAAGGTCCACCGCCTTCGTTCTTTGAGAGGGGGCTATAGGTGCGCTGCCTAACCTTCCCCTCCATGCCACACGGGGTTGACAGTCGAGTGGGTTAATAGCGGGGCTAGGGCGTTTAATGGAGATGCACGCTGGTTGTCGGTTGGTGACAGCTGACAAGCCCGAGGAAGAAGGAGGTGTTGTTGGGTTTCACACGGTGGATGGATGGTGGTGAGCTGGGGCTCACGTAGGTGTCGGGTTGAGCGACGACCGCATGTGGTGTTGGCGACGAGGTATAGGCGGTGAAGCGGTTCCACCCTTGACGGAGGATGCAGATGGTAGTGTCGGTGCAGTCCACAGGCAGCTGGGCCGCGGCAGATGGTGGCGCGGTGCTAGCGGTGTGCCTGGCGTGGAGGAGCAACGGGCGGTGGTCACTTCGACGGCAACCCCGGACTGGTGGAGGAGATCTAGTGGCGATTGGCGTTGGCGTGCCACTAGCGAAATTTTTTTATTTTTTTTAAAATGTAAACAGTATAAATACTTTTTTAACTTTTTGTAAATCCAAAATAGAGAAATTAAAAACAGAAAATAAAATAAATAAAATGTTTTTTATTATTTATTTATTTTTTATTTATTAGATGATCTTGCAAATCAAATGTTAGAAAAAAATAAAACAAATATTTTTTGTATATTTTTTTGTTTCTAAACAAATTAGGATGTAAGTATGATGACTCGACCTTAAAATTAAAACGAAATGTATGAGTGGATGCGGATCCTTGCGATGTGGAAGATGAATCTGAATCTCCGGCCACCGTGTGTGGTCGGAGTTGAGAGATCGTGTGAGAAAGAAAAGAACGCGAATAGATCGAGAAGTGAAACAGAAAATCGAGTCGATGGCGGATCAAATCGTGATGGATTCTCAGAACTAAATAAAAAAATGACGATAAAATAAAAATGCGAAAAAAAATAAAACTACGATTAATCCTAGATTAAGAATAAGAAGAAAACTATGGATCTCACCTTAGGAGCAGAAAAGACCTTGATCACCTCGACGAAGGCCGAATCGTTGTCATCGGACGGCTTGGAGGCTAGGCACCCTTCTACAATAAGAAGTCTCTCGGAGATTGGGCTCCTCTCATCAAATATTGATCAAATTGAAAAGATGGAGAAGGAGCATTATTAATAGATAGAATGGGAATGACAATTGAATTTTTGAATTTTCGGATGAAGATAAGAGAGAAGAGAGAAGAGAATTTGAAATGAGATAAAGTAGAAAGATAAATATTTACAAAAATAACTATTTTATATTTTCATCACTTTATTTATTGGAAAATTAAATGTTAATTTTTTTATTTTTCTGTGATAGTTAGTTAAGAAAATTAACTATATACATATGCTATATACAAATATGACATTATCTACATGGTTAAATAAGAAAATTAGTTTTTTAATTTTTTTATTTTCAATAATTAGTAAAAATATTTACAAGTATTTACAAATACAATATGTATAAATAAATGGCACAAACCACCCTACAAACTGACTTTTCAACCATAACTCCAATAATTATGAACTCACAGTCATTTTAAAGATAATTTAATTTAGAATAGAAGTGAGTTTGGTTCAATCTGAGTTCATATGGAGCCGGAATTAATCTTTCAATTATCGCTTAATAGCTTTTTCGGATGTGGTTACTTTTATTATATACATGATTTCTTTGTGCAATTATTTTTATTATTTAGCCCACACTTTTATTTACAACTTTTGTTTTGAAAATAATTTTATTTAAGGTAAATTTTTGTACAAATAAAATAGTGATAGTTTTATGCATATATATACAGTGAATGAGAAGTATTTACAACACACATTTTTTGGGGTTTTTTATTAAGGACCCTATCTCTCCCTACTTTATTCCTGATCTTTCAGGTCAAGTCTTGACCTTCTCTCGTGGTTCGGGTCATCCTGTATCAATTACAAGTAAACAGTCTTCTTTTCTTTTCTTTGTTTTTACTTTCTTCTTTATTTATTTATTTTAGGTTAAAATAATATACAAATATGCAATATTTACACACAGATACAAGTTAGTAAGAATATGAATTTAGTATTATGTACATATGTTTTATAAGGGATTTTAAGCTAAAATAAATGAATAAAGATGATGAATCGCATACTAATCATCCCCCTATGCTTTACCTTTGCTAATCCCTTAGCAAGAACCTATTTGAAAGAATAAGTGAAGAGAAGAAAAAATAAAGACGTTGAGCAATCTTGAGTATTAAACTTCTCTTCATAAAACTGCAGTTCGGAGCTCTGTCAGACCTTTTGGATTATTAGTGTGTCGGAACCTTAATGGGAGATGGATTTCAAACCTAATAGCCTCTAAGTTCCATAAGACTCCTATTCAGGTCACCCCAACAGTCAGGTCAGAACAAGTCTACATACACAAATTCTTGTGACTATGAATCTTTACTTGTACGATGTAAGTGAGATATAGCTCCCCATCTCAAAAGTAGCAAAGAAACAACCTCCCTCAACAAGTAACTCTAGTTCCCTGGTCTTGCAACTCTTTCCTTGAGGAACGGAGATATTCCCTTCTAAGTTCAAGTACAACCAGCTCAAGAAGAGGGGATGGAGAAAAGAATGGATGGTAACGAGTGTATCTACCTATCCTTGGATGCCTGACTAGTGTAGCCAAGTCATCCGCTGCAAGCTTACAAAAAATTGTCTTTGAAGCTCTTATTATATTTTTTACCCTTGTATATACAGTCCGGCAAGCATTTTACTTTTCAATCAGGCTTGTCCACTTTTGGAGATTCTGCATTTTTTCCATACTTTTTTCGGAAGTATATACAAGGTGTAGCATGTACATAAGGAGTTTTTCCTATTGAGCCAGTAGACTATCCCTCTTTTGAAGCATTATTGCAACCCCACAACATCCTGTCTTTAGACCTCAACTTCGTTAGACTAGGTTGAGATGCACATCCTTCCCTAGAGGAAGACGAGAGGTTCCGCCTAGATGTACTACCCTCAATTGCTACCCCAAGCCAAAAGATTCTGCCTCCTCAGTACCTCATCCATGAAGAGCTACGTGTAGAGTGCTTTGTCCAAGATAAGCCACGGTCTGAAAGAATCATGCGTGTGTTGTTAAATATTCTACTTAGACTACTCAAGATGACATGTGAACATAGTCTTATGGACTCAAATAATTAAGTCACTAGGACCTGAAAAGTCTTAACTCCATTTCTTATAAGGTTCCTCTGAAATTAAGTGGATTAAGGTCCAACTAAGCTCCATTCTTCAATTTTATTCCGGACTTAGTTTAAATGTCAATACTATCCTGAAAAATGCACATGCAAATGCAAGAAAATATGAACAATGCAAAGAAATCATTTTTTGGAAAATGATGCACATGTTAAAAAAAATTTGGAACTATTATCTAGTTAAGAACTTTTTATGGATTTTTAGAGAAAAATGCAGATGTGAAAGAAAGGTTTTTTTTGCATTATGTAAGTTTTTATAGATTTTTGATTTTGTAATAATTTATTTTTTTTAAGGACAAAGGTTACTAGAATATATACAAGTATATACAAGATATATATTTTTTGTTTGTTTTTATTTTTTTTTTGTTTTTTGTTTGTTTGTTTTTTATTTTTTTATTGTTGTTTTTTTCTTGTTGTTTGTTTTTTTGTTTGTTGTTTTTTACGCACTTGGATTTTACATAATTATATACATATCCCCCAAACTAATTATCTTAAAAAGTATAAGTTATGTCTAAAGTATATATACAATATATACGACACCCCCTATACTTAGCTCGAATTATGTCCTCATAGTGATCAGAGAGCGACAAAGGAAGACATAACTCGTGCTAATTATAGAAAAGTGAAAAGACTCCTATGCTACAATGACTCAAAGAAAAGATAAAAAGAAGAGAAGTCGGTGATCCCTCGTATACCTAGGATAAAGTAATCCTAAGTATAGTAGAGTGTGAAAAACGGAAAATCGTTGAAAAAGAATTTACATACTCAATGGAAAATACAAAAGACACTATATGTACAACGTCACCCCACCATACTTAGGGTAGATTATCCCTAAGTATAGGCAACAACAAGAGTGATGAACAGGAGGAATATGAACAACACAAATCCTTCTGCCTAGGGTTGGGCATCGGGCCGGGTCGGGTCAGGTTTGAGTTGGCCCGGCCCAAGCCCATTTAAGTATATGGGTTAATGGATCAGGCCTAGGCCCATTTTATTTTCAAAAATTAGGCCCAAGCCCAAACCCGACCCAAACAAAATGGGTCGGGTTCGGGTCGGGCCGACCCAATTTAACACCTATGTATACCAATATCATGTCTTCCATTCTTCTTGCATGTGTGTGGTTGTTTCTTATGCATGTGTGCATGTTTAAAACTATCGGCATGCTAACTAATTTGTGATTTTAACATTAGGTGTATGTTGGAAATAGAAATGTGGTAAAAATATGGTGACTTAAACCACCATTCAATTCACCATTACATATTCTATTGTAGATGCGGGAACTATGACCCAATACAGATTGGTTACTTACAGTTGTACATGCTCTAACACTTGAGGACACAGATTCCATTCTTGCATATTAATGTAATAGTCTTGTATATTAATGTAATAATATCCTCAATCCACGTTAATGGATATGATTATTAACGTGTCTAAGCATTTATTCTACACACGAATAAGGATATTAAAGTTAGAACATGGTATTTGGAATGAACATGAATATAATTGATATAATTATACCATACTAGATATGAATATACTTGCTTTAGAATGGGTTGGGCTATCGGGCTAACGAGTTTAGGCCTTCTTAGGTCCAAACCCGGCCCGATAATCAATATGGGTTCATTTTAGGGCCCATGACCCGCCCATTAAATTTCGAGTTCGGGTTTGGGTCAGGTTATACGGGTCGGGTTTTGGGTCAGGTCGGGCCGACCCAGCCCAATGCCTAACCCTACTTCACCCCCCATACTTAGGATAAAGCATATCTTAAGTATAGCATATATACAAACACGGAAAAAAGGGGTAAATGATAAAACAAGAGAAGAAAGAATGAAATGAAAGGATACACAAGAGGTAGTCTGCTCATGTACCAGATGCATAAGATGGAATCAAAAGATCATCATATGATACCACAAATATAGAATCCACATCGGACAGGAATGTATCATGATCTAGATATGACTTCGACAACTGTCCGTTCACAACAAATGGTCGTGCGTTAGATGACAACCCGGATATGACAATACTTCCATTGTCACACACAGCTCTCACGATGAACGATCCTGACCATTTGCTTTTCAATTTTCCTGGAAATAGCTTCAACTTAGCATCAAATAACCAAACTTTCTGATCAGGAGAGAAAGTCTTCCTTCGAATGTGTTTATCATGCCAATGCTTGACTTTCTCCTTATACATGAGTGAGTTATCATATGCAAAGTCTCGGAATTCCAATAATTTATTTATATCTAACTTCCTCTCATAATCAAGGTTGCATACATAGAGTGTCCATAAAGATTTGTGAATTAATTCCACTGGCAGATGGCAAGGCTTTTCCATACATCGATTTGTAGGGAGACATACCTAAAGGAGACTTGTACGTTGTCCGATAAGCCCATGGAACTGACTCATGCATCTAGGACCACTTCTTCCTATCTGGACGTACAAGTTTTTGCAATATCTTCTTTATCTCCCTATTTGAAATTCCTGCCAAGCCATTAGTTGGAGGGTGGTAAGGAGATGCAACTCTTGCTCAATGGCATACTCCTTCACAAACTTCTTTACTTCTCTATTAATGAAATGGTTTCCCCCATCTGAAATCAATATTTTGGGAATCCCGGACCGTGCAATAAAGTGGTCCTTGAGAAAGGAACACATTGTACGACTATCCGTGGCTCGGGTGGGGATAGTCTCCACCCATCGATTAACATAATCCACGGCAAGCAGGATGTACCGAAATCCCTGACTGATAGGAAATGGTCCCATAAGGTCTATCCCCCAAGCAACAAAAACATCAGAAATTTGTATGTATCTTAGGGGCATGGTATCTTTGGAACCAATGGTTCCTCCCATTTTCTGACAGTCGGTACCACCTCGAACATACTCTGTAGCATCCTTACACAATGTGGGCCACCATAAGACACTCTGTAAAACCTTTGCTGCCATGTATTTCCCCAAATGAGGCCCACCAGATTCTAATGTGTGACAATGCTCAAGTACACTGGTGTGTTCCTCTTGAGGAATACACCTTCTCTAGATACAATCCGCACCCTCACGAAATAGGTACGGATCCTCCCACTAGTAATAATGAATATCTGACATAAATCTGTCTACCTTGTACTTCGGCCAATCTTGTGGATCTTTCTTGGAGACAATATCGCTCACAATATCAGCATACCATGGGAGTGAGTCCACAGACAAAGTGGCATCATCTGGAAAGGTTTCGGAAACTGGTATTATGTTTTGCTTAGAGGTCTCCGCATCCGCGATACGGGAAAGGTGATCTGCCACAACATTTTTCACTCCAAGTTTATCTCGAATCTCTAAATCAAATTCCTTGAGAAGAAGTTCCATCTGATAAGGCATGGTTTGGCATCCTTCTTTTCCTATAAATATCGTATGGCAGTGTGATCCATGTACACAATAACATGTGAACCGATGAGGTAAAATCTGAACTTTTCTAGCTCAAACACAACTGCTAACATATCCTTCTATGTAACTATATAATTCCGTTGTGCTTCATCCAGAGTCTTGCTAGTATAGTGCATAGCAAATGGTATCCCATCCCTTCTCTGTCCTAAAACAGCTCCAATTGTGAAATCCGATGCATCCGTCTTAATCTCAAAAAGAAGAGACCAATCCGGTGGCTGTAAGAAAGGAGCACTAGTAACCATTTCTTTCATCTAATTGAATGTAAGGAGGATTTTCTCATCGACAACAAAATCACTCTCCTTACACAGAAGTTTAGTTAAAAGTCTGGCGATTTTGCTGACATCCTGTATGAATCGCCTATAGAATCCTACGTGTCCCAAAAATGACCTCAACTGCTTCAAATTTTGCAGTGGCTCTAAGTTGGAAATCACATCAATCTTAGCCGGGTCAACCTCCATACCATGTTTGGAGATGACATGGCCCAATACAATCCCATTAGTTACCATAAAGTGACTCTTCTCCCACAAGAGCACTAGGGTTACCTCACAACAATGTTGAAGAACTCGATCTAAATGAGTAAGAGATGTATCAAAACTGACCCCGTAGATCGAGAAATCGTCCATGAAGACATCAAGGAAACTACCCACCATGTCGGCAAAAATGGCCAACATACACCTTTGGAATGTAGTGGGGGCATTACACAATCCAAAGGGCATCCGTCTAAAGGCGTAGGTGCCAAACATATAAGTAAAAGTAGTTTTCTTCTGATCCTCAAGAGCGATAGCAACTTATTTGTATCTCGAGTACCCATCCAAGAAGCAAAAGAACTCTTTCCCTGCCAACCTCTTAAGTATTTGATCAATAAAGGGCAATAGAAAGTGATCCTTCTTGGTAGGTGAGTTCAGGCGTCGGTAATTTCCACAGATACACCATGAAGTAGGTACCCGGGTCGGAATCTCCTCACCACGGTCATTCTTTACAATAGTAATCCCGGATTTCTTTGGGACCACATGTAAATGGCTGACCCACTTGGAATCTGAAATGGGATATATAAAGCCAGCATCACACCATTTTCTGATCTCCTTCATGACAACCTCCCTTAGATTTGGATTTAGACGGCGATGACATTCATGGAAGGGTTTACAATCATACTCTAGTTAGATATGATGCGAGCACAAAGCTGGATCCCACGGAGATTCGAGATATTTCAACCTATGTCCTTGCGGTTTCTCTCAAGAACCTCTAGCACACGAGATTCTTGTTTAGCGGTCAACTGCGAGCTAAGGATGATCGGAAACATTTGGGGGGCCCGTAAGGAAGCCATATTTCAATGTTGATGGTAAAACCTTGAGCTCAAGTGGGGTCTGAATCAACTCGACAATAACCTCTGCTACTGCACTGGTAGACGATATATGATCTGTACTTTGTGGACAACACACCTTGGCTACTAACGGCTCAGCAAATAGAATATCTGATAATCTGCAATGAATGATCTCTGCTCAGAAAGGAAGGGCTCATCAGCATGTTCAGCATTCTTATGAATTAATGGTTCATATATCTCGGCAATAATCCCAGAAAGATGTCTCTCATTTGTGCATGAATCAGGAATTTCAACACATGACTCAGATATCTGTACTTCAGAATTCTCAGAATGAGGCTTATCTTCAGTAATCTCATAAAAGTGTATCAAAGGAATATCAGAAGGTGCCTCTAAAAACTCATATTGATCATCAGAAATCAGCTCAAACTGCCCATCAACAACTAGCTCAATTTGACCACCAAGGGAACTCATGTCGACTGTGCTTTCCATAGAGTCCTTTTGAGAAAGGAACTCCTGGGTATCTATAAAATCAGTGAAAAGATCTGTCTCTTTGAATTCAACAAGAAAATTAAAGTCATCTGGCTTTGATATAGCTTTCTTCGTCTCATCTGCTGCAGGTGGCAGTGACGGTATAGGATCAGATATCGTCTCAATTTTCACCTTGTCACTACGGGAGTGAAAGATGATATCTACAGAACCATAATCAACTGTTGCTTCGACCGTTCGGAGGAACGGTCGACCTAGTATGATCGGGGTATGACTAACAGTGCAGGTGTGTCCACATCCATGACAGCAAAATCAACAGGGAATTTCATTCCTTGTACCGTTACAATAATGTCCTCTAAAGTGCCTCTTGGCCTCTTAATCGATCTATCAGCAAACTGAAGGATCATCCTGGTTGTTTTAAGAGCCCCTAACTGAAATTCAGTTAGTAAAGAGGAAGACATGAGATTGATGGAGGAACCACTATCGAGAAGAGTACGATCAAATTCTTGATCAAATATATGACAATTGATGTGAGGTGCTCCCTTGTCTTTCTTTTTAGGTGGGAGATTACTGATGGCATGAACTGTGGCCATGGTCATGATGTATTTCCCTGTTTCCTTTTGTATGTTATTTCTTGGTTGATGCTTTTGTGTACATGCCTCTTTCATTCCCTTTTTTACTGTAGGCATGTATTCTATGGCCTTAAGGAATGACATCTTTAAAAAGATGTTCTGTAAGATCTCAACTACTCTAGGACCAGATAAAGCTGTTTTTATTTTTTGAATATTTTTGGATTTGAGATCAGAAGGAAATGATACTTAATCAGAATAAACATGTAGACGTTCATTTCCATTATTCAAAATATAATCCTCATGTACAAAACGACAAATGGAATCAGTCTATACAGTGTTGTCCAAACTAGATGAAGGAAAAATAGAATCTAAAATAGAACGGGATGCTACTGCTGGTGGAGAGGAAAAATTTGGTACTAATATATTCTCCCTTGCTAATGGTGATCTACATCTTCCTAGTGAAGTTGGTGGTGAAGGTGATGAAACTCCAGACTATGGTGCTACTATACTAGTCCTCTCGACTGCTGGTGAAGGAGATGATGTGGAAGATGATGCTCTTTCAATGGTTCGATCTCCCAACCCCAACTGCTGCATAGGCGGCTGCAATCTCCTACCGCTCCTGAGATGAATTGCGTCAGATAAACATGTAAAATTAAGGGACATGCCTGTCTCGGGGGTGGGTGGGCTATTGGCTATCTGCTCCTTGCGTCTGAAGTTGTTGGGGTTGGCTTCGACCTGTGCTAATCAGTTTCTTGGTGGTAGTCAGGTCGTCGATCCGCTGAGTCAGTTCATTCATGTTCTTCATGAGCAATGCAAGTTGGTCTAGTGTTGGATTGGCTGAAGGGGCCTCAGGTTGCTCATTAACTGGCTATTGTTGAGACTGATAGCAAGAAGGTTGTTGGTAACCATATATATTCTGATAATGAGGAGGAGGAGGGGGAGGATATTGTCCATAATATGTAGTCTGTTGCTGGTTAGGATGAGGAAAATACATAGATTGTTGTTGTGGCTGGCCTTGTCTCCAATTTTGGAAATGTGGTGGAGACTGAAAGTGAGGTTGGAACTGCTTGTGTTGGTACTGCTATTGTTTGCCTCCCCGAAGCTGGTGGATGGGTCTCTGACACTGCTGTGAACCCAATTGGCCTTGCATTGATGGACGGGGCTGGTTTTGCTCATGGTCGAACCAGATATCATTCACCTCCTGAATGACAGGTGGAGGTGGAGACTGCTCATGAATGTAAGCTACTTCCTGCTGGTCTGGAACTATATGATGTGCATGTTGCTGAGCTTGATCAGATGTCTGCATGTAGTAGACATGTTGAACTGTGGATGGTCCTCTGCTACTCTGCTGGGTGGAATAAGTCTGCTCCCTAGTAGAGGTATCAACAGCTGCACTCGTACTGTGGACTGCACTGATCGTACTAATAAGAAGCTCCAGGTGCTTTGTTATATCATCCAGCTTATCTAGGTTCTTCGTCCTCTGCTCGATCACATGAAGCTTCTCAAGTTCCTTTGATCGTTTCTTAATAATGTCTACTTTGGATAGTTGATTTCCAATAATGGTCAGATCATAACTGTCCACCCTATCCACTTCATGTCATGTTGTCACATTGACATCCTTGTGGGGTACTATAGGGGTGGGGACGGGGTGCTTTTGAAAAGAACGTGAAGAAGAAAGAGCTGCTGAACTCTCTTCCATCTCCTCAAAAATTTGATACAGGACGTCCTCATCCTTGTTGAAGTGGCTCCCCCCACAAGCGACATCTACCGGCTTCTGATTCTTAATGCTTAAACCCCCAAAGAAATTTTGTATAAAGCTGGTCTTTCGAATATCATGGTGGGGGCATTTCTTTGTCAGATATTTAAATCTTTCCCATACCTTGTGAATAGGCTCTTGGGGCATCTAGGAGAAATTAGCAATCAAGGATCGCATTTGGTTGAGGTGTCCAAGTGGATAATACTTGTTCAGAATTGTGGACCTCAACTCTTCCCAAGTAGTGACAACCTTCCCTAAGTGATTTAATCAATGCAAAGCTCTGCCCATCAGATTGAATGGAAAGGCGATCATATGCACCACCTCTAACGGGACATTTGGGTAGTATTGTTCCACAAATGCGATCAAATTGCTGGAGGTGTATATAAGGTCCTTCATTAATATTTTCACGGAATATTGGGAGAAGAGGTAAAATAGTAGGCTTGAGCTCAAAATGCCCATGAACCGCATAGATTTGTATCTAAGAATTTGTCCATCCTACCCCTGGATTATAAGCATCCTTTAATGTAGGCTTAGCCCTAGGTTCTATATGAGATTCTTCTCCCCCATTCCCACTTCCAGGGTTTCTGTTATCCCCATCTCTCTTGTCTTCTCTTTCCTGTCTCATCTCGAGAATCATATCTCTCAATGTTGCCTGGAAATTAGCCTACGCTGTTAACTGTGCTTGAATTGACGGAATGGATGCTAACATGGTACTGTTGATCTCGCTCTGCTCCGACATGGTTCCCTTTCCCTTTGGTGGCATCCAGCTTCTGACTTTGAAAATGTAGATGCCACTCGATTAGTGCTCAGAATTGATGGAGTCTCAGATATTAATTCGAGATTAAAGCCAATATCAAATAGTGGATTCATGGATGTTGTGAAGGGTGAAGTGGAGAAAAAGGAATATTTGTGAAGTGAGTCTCCCCAAATATAAGGTGCGGTTCAGAGCATAGAATGAGTTCGCGAAGTTCGAATGAGAAATACTCCGATCCGACATCTTCGAAATCAATAGGCAGGATGCGAGAGCACGAAGGTCAAAGAAAGAGCGAAATTGAATAAAGGCGCAAATTGCGCAGAAGGATCTTTATCACTTGCAAGCAAACACAATACAAACCCCGAATTCACCAACTCATCTCATTGTGAAGATCGTGAAGGTTCGGTCAATTATCTTGTCAGTTTTCGAGTTTGGTGATAAAATAATATATCAGAGCGGTTAAAGCAAGCTGTTAGGAACCCAATGTTCTTAGGAGACTGGCCTAATACCAAAGTTAGATCTTTCCCATCTAGTATGAATTGCGGACTGTTTACCGGCTACCTGATCAATTCAATCTATTAAGGACGTCACGGGCCGCTTTACCGGCTACTGAAGAGATCCTCACTAGAGAACGACTACCCAAGATAGTAGTTTGAAAAGACTTCGGGAGTGGTTCTATCCTAGTGTGCGTGTCGCTCTCTCTCTCTCTCTACATATAAAACTTATAAATAGTGTAAAATATGTAAAACACTTATAAATTGTAAAATATATATAAATCAAATCAAAAAAGAAATAAATAAAAAAGAGAAATGTTTGCACCTCATGCATCTAAAATATATTTGCGCATCGGCATTGGTCAAAAGCCTTGGGTTCTGAATCTAGTTGTTAGCATAAACTGAGAGTGGTCTTGACATGGACTTAATCTACTTAATTTTCATAAGAACTTGATAGATAAATAGGATTTTAGAAGCTTTAGGTCTTGTAATTCTTCGAGTTCTTCATGAGAGTGTAAAAACCTGGACTCTTAGTGTCTAACGTTGTCACCTCATTACGGGCATAACTCTTGAATAGCAAATTAATTTGTAATCTAGCACTATGCACTTATCTGTAAAAAACTCAGATGGAGTGTTAAAAGACTGTGTGAATATCTTTTCTATTTGTATGAACATCTAACGACCAGAGTACGGTTGAAATAAATCTTCGGATGAGGAATGGACTTCTAGCATAATTTTTATAAGAACTGAAAACATGGGCGGAAGAGAAGATTATATATTTGACGGGGCACAAAATGATCCATGTAGAGAAATCAAAAATCAATACCAAAATAAGCCAACTACCAAACAATTATTTGACCACAAGGTCTAAGCTTCAGATAGCCTACATATCTTAGTGGAAACTTGGTTAAATTGGCCAAACTCCAAAGGAGATGTGACAACACCGGTAACACTCCATTTCTTTTCTCAATTCTTCTAAAAACTTATTTTCCTATGTTTATTGTGAACTAGTACGAAACTAAAATTAGAAGGAAATACTTATCTCCTCGAGGACGAGTTACTAGAGGAGAAGTTTGTGTGGTAGGGTGACATTTCAGAAGGGAAGAGCAAACACCCTTCATCCACATGAGATAGTTGTTCAATGTTCATGGGGCATTCTTTGGGAAGATGATTGACTAACATGAGTTCTGCCAAATTATTAATCCAATGATCACGTTTATCTCCATTTTCACCTTTTGCTCATGATCTTGGTGTGGAACCTAAACCCATTTCACACTTTATTTCTTTAGTTGCTCGAGGATGAACAATGTTTTAGTAAAAGTGATTGATGAATCTGTGATTCATCACTCTGATTAACTGAAAATAGAGCTTCTTCTTGAGAATTTAGATGTATTCATATGCTAATATCATAAAATTAACTTTCATTGATCTATCAATAATTTTCATAAATTAGCATTCATTTCAGCATTCATATTCGCCTGCATATTTTCACTTAATTTCAAGAATTTTTATTTAATTCGTGCTAACTCCAGTTGACCTGAAACTAACTTCGTTGTGTACATATCACAAACTTTAATCAATACAAACTCCAAAAAAATACTAACTTGTACATATTTGAAATAGGCCCAAACCCCTAATTTCAGGACAATAAGCCACAAGCAGTGTCCAAATGTACTCTACTCACTTTTGAATTAATGTACATTCAATTATCGACAAATCAAGACCAAATTTAAAATACTCAAAGTTCATTTGTAAATATATGATTTTGGGACCTAAATGTGCAATGTACATATTTGTTGATGTTGACCTATCATTTCATATGCAAAATTGACTATTCATGATTTATTTCTTTCTCGTTTAATTTTTTATTTCATGCTTTAACTAATTACATAAAACTAAAATCTAAATAACTAGAAAAATCAACAAAAAGACATTCTCACTTGATCGCACTGGCATGATCCACACATTCACTCGATCCACAAAAATACAAAAAATGTCATTTAAGTCCATTGCATTATTTCCCATCTTATTAAACTTTTGCATGCATTTATTCATTCACAAAAAATCAAATAAAAATACGAAGCAGAAAAAATTGATATTTTATATTCATAAAGTATCACCAAAAATTATATCTTTCCTCCTATGGTTCATTCACATTTGGGTCCTTCATGTACATCGTATATCACAATTAGATTCACATTTTTCATTTTGATGAATTTTCCATTTGGTTCCACTTTTTATTTTCTCATTTTATTCATTTATTTTAGGGATATTTACAGTCATAACCCTGAGTAATTTTGTAGTTACAATCATAACCCTGTGTAATCGCAAATTACACCCAAGGCCCTGAATAGTACTTAACTCTTACAACCATAACCTTGCGTTAACTTCCATACGATTTCCCCCTAACTATGATAGTATCTGTCAAATGTTTTACATTTATAACCTTTAAGTTCCCATTATTTATGAAGAGGACCACTTCCCTTCCTCCTCTTGCATGTCGACCTCCTCCTCTCCCTCCTCCAAGTAGCACCCCCACCCCGGTCCAACACCACCTCCTCCCCTGCATCCTCCATCACCCACCACCTCCTCCCCTCTTCACCCCTCTACCTGAAAGCTCCCCATCGAAGCCCTGCTTCTCACGCTTGGAAGCCCCCTGTTGACCTCCCCTCCAACCCTTGCTTGGAAGCTTCCCCCATCGACCTCCTCCGCTCGACTAGAAGCTCCCCCCGTCGACCTCCTCCCCTCTCCTGGAAGCTCCCCATCGAATCCCCCTTCCCTGCTTGGAAGCTCCGCCTCGAAGCCCTCCCTTTCACCATTTCCTAGCGTTCTACCTAACCTGGAAGCCCCCCTCTCTCGTGGAAGCCCTACCCCCGATTCCCAGCCAGACCACTGCCTCCCCTCCCCACCCACACCGACCACCT
This sequence comes from Ottelia alismoides, assembly GCA_037367405.1. Lineage (NCBI taxonomy): Eukaryota > Viridiplantae > Streptophyta > Magnoliopsida > Alismatales > Hydrocharitaceae > Ottelia > Ottelia alismoides. Next base: position 362,752 of record JAZKJV010004724.1, on the reverse strand, counting down.
CCAACCCCCTTCCTCCTCCAATTCGTCGCACCTCTCGCTCGCACCTCCACTGTCATCATTGACTTTTTATGGCTCGAGTTGTCATACCTTCCTACCAGCGATCCTCGCAATCACAAGGGGAAACTGTAGTCGATGTGTTGGCCGCTCAAAAAACCCTAATTATTCAATAATTAACCCACAATAATAATAAAGCAGTAAAGAGTAAAATTTGTGAAGCTAAAATTTATTATAACTCTACAATGGATGTGTATAGTACGAAAGCATGTAGAGGTCGATCACAGGGAGCAAACTAGAAAGATTGGGTTATGAAGCACAAAAGATGATTGAGAACTCTTTGTCTATTTTTTGGTGGGTTTTTAACTTTTATATCTTTTCAAATTTTTATTTTTTTGAATTTTATTTTTATTTTCTTTTTTATATTTCTTTTCAGATTTTATACTTCTTTTTCTTTTTGTAGAAGATATATAATATTATATAAGGCTATATAAACAATGTAAGCCAATATAGATATAACTACTACTAATACGAGTCAAAATAAAGAAAATAAAATATTTATGGGTTTTTAATATTTATTATTTTTTATTTTTATAGAATTTTGTTATTTTTATAATTTTAAATTCAAAAATATCGCAAATTAGGCATAAATTCAATACCTAAAATTGAGATGGAAATTAAGAATAGCAATTTGAGTTCAAAATTTTCCCAATCAATTTTATATATACATAATATTATAAATAAATTTATAAAACAAAAAACACTATTTTTAGGTCTTCAGGATTTTTTAGATTTTATAAATGTTTTTGGAGATTTTTAAATTTTGCGAGTTTTTTATATTCTTGGGATATTTAGTCTGAAGTTGTAAAATAACATATTAAATAAGAATTGTTTTTAAATTTTTCAGAGATATTTTATATTTTTTGGAATTTTCTATTGTAAATAGAGATTAATAGTGTACTTTTGATTTTTTTATAAAATACAAAGTGTCCCAAAATATTAAATAAAAATCAGAGTGAGAGAACAAGGATCAAGGAACATTAACCTATTTTTGGTGAATTTTTGGAGGAAAATTGCTATTTATAATAAATAAAGGAAATAAAGAGAAACTAATATACTAGCAAAGGTATTTTTGTAAATAAAGTAAAGTCCATAGGCCAATCTGTAAATTTCACAAAAAACTACAACTTAATATACAAAATTTATGAGTAAATAATAATAAATCATACCTGCAAGGGATCAGTTGCAAAATTGGCATAGTTTGTCGGATGACTGGCACAGGATTAGAGTATAAAAAAATAACAATAAGGTTCTTTATGAAAATATTACAAAATATTAAAGTTGAATATGAATGTTCATCTATTAATTAATAAATACAAAAAAGTAGATAGGTTTAAGGCCCAAAATACCTATTACTCAGCAGAGGCAAACGGTTGGATTTGATCACTTAAACATGTGGTGTTCCCATGCTCGTCGATGTCAGTTCGCATCCAAGGGCAGAGATTAGATCTCTACAAGGAGATAAACGGTTCTTGTTTGATTCAATCGGACGTAACTTGGGATTCGTAAAGAACACGACCAAGTTCGACAGCACGAAGGTCCTCTGAAAGATCACTAGAAGAACATGGACTGGAGCACCTTCGACTGGATCGATTTCGCTGCTCTGACCTCCAACCAAGAAGCTGAGATGCTCAGTTGAACTCATAGGTAAATCTATATTAGTTGGAGTAGTCGAATGGGTCTGGGGCTCAGTGGTGGAGCCGGGGAGCTTCAATGTGCCTGGAGATACTTCATGTGGCAACTCGGTCATGAGATGGACTCTACAAGACCTGCAAAAAGGCTAGAAAGTAAGGCTACGCATAGACGATGAGGTAAGTGATGCTATTTGATGGGATTAAAGGGTGGGTAATGTGGGCGGATGTGCTCTGGTGAGGTGGAAGGAAGAGCACCAATAGCTCGATCCAGACAGAATTGAAGTGAGCTGGAGGTGGGGGATGCTGGATAAAGTGATGGGAAAGAAGGTGTCGTAGTTTGTGGGGTGAAACATATCGAAAACAAGTGGGGAGGCTTGCCAAAGCTCAACTCCAATAAATTTCGAATTTGGGTCTTACAACTAAAATGCACAATAAAGAGTAAAACAAAAATAGAAAATAATCCTAGGAATTAGGCTAATATAGTAAAAAAAGGAAAATATGTACCTCACTGACCTAGACCACGAAGAAAAACCTCGACATTGGCGTGCGGTGGAGGTGATGAAATATTACTTTGCATCGCCTCCTCGATCAACCAAACTACATGGATAAGAAGCTACCATCTCCTTCAATCCTACAGTCACAAGAGGACAAGATCCAAAGAAGATTCAAAAATCAAATGGAAATCGGGGAGGGGTTTTGTATAAGTGACTAGACAAAGGGGAAGAATGAGGTGGCACAGTCGATGCAACGATCCTTGGACCAAGAAAATTATCTGGCGTGATAGGTCTAGGATCGAGGAAGAGATTTGGTGAAGGAATCAAACCCAAATGATACTTGGATCCTTGGGGTAAAATCGAGAAAGAGGGTTAGGTGCTAGGTCCGACACAAGATGCAGGGAGTTAGAGGAGTTAATCGCTGGTCAACTCCAGACTCAACCTGGTTGGTCCACGTGGACCAACCAAGAAAAAACTAGCCTAAAAAATCTTATTAAGTATATAATAATTATCAAATAATTTTATTATTTTTAGGTTATAAAATAAAAAATGTTTATTATTTTTTAAATTATTTATTGTGTTATTTATTTATTTTTTAGAGGTATTTAATTACAAGTCAATTTTTAGAGTTTAATATATAGGTATATTTATCTATGTTTTGTATATTTTTATTTTTTTGTCTTTTTTATTTTATTATTTTATATAATTGTAAATAATTTTTATTTACTTATATATATTTTTATTATGTTTTTAATATTATATTTACACTTAAATAAATAGGTGTATTTAATATATGTATATATTGGTATAGATATTGTATATTCATATATATATATATATTTTATTTTCACCTTCTAGTATTTTCTTTATTATTTTATTCCAATTTGATTATGTACATATATTATAAATAGTATTTACAAAATTATAAAATATAAAATTATAAAAAATAAAGAATAAATAAAATGATTATTTTCATCGGGTATAGTATGCAACAGGGGTCCAAAACCTAACTTTCACACATTCAACTCCAAAAAATATAATTCCACCTTCATTAAATAAATTTGATATATTTTGAGTTTTTATTTGAGAGATACCAGTCTGGGAAGTTGGGATCTTGGAATCTTATTTAGAGTATATCTATTACACTATTTATTATTTTTGTATGAAATAAATTTATATTTTCAATATTTTATTATCTACAACTTTTATGTACAAAGTTTCTTTATTTGAGGTATAAAAAGTATAAAATAATTAGGTCCTAAAAAATGAATGATGAATGAATAGAATGGTTTTTTATTGAATTAATGGCCCTTATCTCCCCCTGCTTTATTCCTTGTCCACACAAACATCGAGATGCCTAGGTCTCAAGGTTTAGGGTGATAAAATATCTTTGATATTTTATTCTTTTTCGTTTTATTTTCTTTATTCTATATTTTGGCATTAAAAATAGTATTTTACACAATATTTACACAGTAATGCAATAATGTTAATTTATGCAAATTAAGGGAATTTACATGTATTTACTAGGGGTTTTAAGGCTAAAATGATAGAATAAAGTTAATGAAATGGAGATTCATCATCCAACCACCTCCAACACTCATCCTCCTCTAGTTCATCGCACCTCTCTCCCACCGCTCCACTGTCATAGCTGACTTCTTCTGCCTCGAGTTGTCACATTGTGCTTCCAGGTTCCAGCGATCCTCACCATCATGGGCATAAAGGCCATCGTGCACGTGTACAGGTACCTCGATGACATCAATGTGTCGTAGGGATGTTGGGGGGAGGTGGTTACTGGTTGGTGGTGGGGTGGGAGGAGGTGGCTGGCGTGAGGGGAGGGGGCTGGGGCTAGCGTTATTTTTATTTTTATTTTTATACATTTGGTTAATCCTAGTTGTTTAATTGTGGATCGATTCTATTTTCTAAATCATATGGTTGAGATAATGAACTAAACTAACAGAAGTTTATGGGTGTAAAACAGAGCATTTATTCATGGTCATGGGTGTAATTCACGATTATATATGGTTATGATTGTAATTACAAAATTACACTATCCTGGTAAATGTTTCTTGGTCGATGAAAGCCACGTATCAATCTACTTATGAATCCTAGATTCATTTACATTATGTTTCTTTATTATCTCTCTTACTTAAGAAAACCAATAAAATTTAGTAATAACTAACACTAATTAACTAACTATGTGTTGTAAGTAATTAGCTATAATTATTGTATATTAACCATCCTATTATTATGTCTATATTTTATGTGTTTATTATTATTAAAAATACAACAAAAATTAGAGTAATGTCGTACATAATTAATTTAACATATTCTATAAATAAAACTTCCAAAAAATAAGAAAATAAATTAAAATAGTTATTTAATATATTAAATTACTAGTAAAAATATTCACTTTGTATAGTTGACTTATTTTCACTTTGAGTTCAATATGAAAGTTGTAGATCTCATCGGGACTACAACTTTCATGTTGAAGACTTTTACTAATTCTAATTTTAAATGTTTTATTTGATTTAACTCATCATTTTTCATTTATCTCAACTTTGATTGTGCCACGTGGTGTTTGAGATAACATGACATGGTCGCTTCTTTTGTCCTAATCTGATTCCACCTTGACCAATTTGATTTAACATCCATCACTACCCAATCATGCCTAAATGAGGATGTTTCAATCTTAATCTAACGATCAAGTTACCATCTCCAACCTCCAGCCACTACCTCTGCAAAGCGACACGAGTCGCCAACTGAAGGATACATGGAATCCTCAAGCGCATCACGGAAGCGTGTTGATCGCATCTCATGCGATCGGGGCGACTAGTCGCACTATTCGCTAGGTCCAGCGGAATTTAAAAATTTTAAATCAAGTGATGAAACCACATGATCACAAGAACATTTCTTGGTTCGTTTCATCAAACCACAAAGTATTAGAAATACCTCTTGAAGCGTGGTTGCGATCACGAGATCTCTAAAGTAAGAGACCCTCCTGACTCAAGTCCGATCTACGAAGATGGCACTTGCGGGCGCGATGTTGAGACGCGTTCCTCCCGCAATCCTCGATGAAGATACAAGCCTTGAATCTCCTGATTTTGTCCAACGAAATCCATCGATGGAGATCCACGAGCAATCGAAGCGACAACGAACTAGCGTGGAGAATATTGCTTCTTCCCTCAAAGCAGAAGGTGGACGACCACCTTAATGAGAGAGAGAGAGAGAGGGGACGAGAATGAGAGAGAGAAAGGAAGAGTAGGCATGTACTCTTGTATCTTGTATTGTAACGTGAAGAGGCTAGGGTTGTCCTCTTTATATACTAGTTTGGAAGTCCATGGATCACAAATCAATTGCATATACAAAATCGATGGTTAGATTGATATGTATATTAAATCAATGGCCATGATAATTGTTGTTCAAAAATGACATAATTTATATTAAATTAAATATATGTTGCATTATCATCAACATAATTTAATTCAATAAAATTAGTTAATAATAACAAGATAATGATATGATAATTAAAAAGATAATTATCCATCTATTAATTAAAAAGATAATTGTTGTTTGGTGGATTATCCTCTTTTTAACTTATATCATTATTTCTTATTTATCTTGCAACATTATCCACTAAATTAATTCCAAATCAATTAGTGTATATTTATTGCAAAATTATCCACTAAGTTAATTCCTAATTAATTAGTGAATATTTCAATCATGCCATTGAAAGTATGTGAATCATATTCACAACCCAAACTAAATTGTAAATTACATTTCCAATTAATTGTTTAATGTGAATCCAATTCACATTAACAATTAACAAATGCTATTTACAAAGGTACTCTCTCTCTAATATATTATAAATCACATTTATAATATATACACAAATATTACGGATAACACTATCCACAATCTGCATTTCCTTGATTATTAAATCCCATTTAATTATCTCGGATAATCATTCTCATAATATGAATCCCATTCATATTATTCTTGATAATTAAATCTCATTTATTTGTAACATCTTGTTGCTTGATACATAATTCATCAAATGAATTATTCTTGAACTCCTTCAAGAATAATGTGCTTTCTCCGCAGATACTAGGAGATAAGGACAGGGCAATTGTTCCACGTATAGTGACTTGGATATTGAGATCTCATCTCAAGTCCGGATCTTACGTACCTCCCACAGATGCTTGATTAATCAAGACTGCAAACCTAATCTTCTCATTGCATTTGAATCTCATTCAGACCAATGACCAACACTTGGACCAAGATTAGATTGCTTCTCTACTGAGAGGAGTCACTAAAATCTAGACTTATTTCATCACTCCCTCGGAGAGGAAGCGTCATGGTTATACAATCGTTTATAATCACATCACCCTCAGGTATTCCCAATACCTGTACATCCTACATACTGGAAGACTTATGATCAACCTGAAGATGTAGATCAATTTTACACTGTCTTCTTCAGGGTTTGATCATCAAGTTTCTCAATCTTGGTCATTGGGGATCGGTATCGATCATATGCTTTCCCAAAGCATATATCATACCTTCAAATTCTTGACATGCTTGCAAGGCACGACGACCATGCATGGAATTTGATCGGTCCCAATACCTCATGAGTGAGCTCATGTCTTCCGGTTCATAAGTGAACCTATATGATCCCTTTGAGAGATCATATTGCTCATATGCCCTTAAATGCACACCAGCGCGCCAGTGTATAGACCTTGGTTAGATCATCAACCTATTGGTCTGCCAAATGTACACACTTAGACATATAGTAACACATCTGTATCCGGTCAGAGGATGCGTGCCTATGTTGTAAATCAAGCATCTATGGGAGGCCCGCGATCTGGATTTGAGATATGATCTCAATATCCAAGTCACTATACGTGGAACAATACAATCGCCATGTCCTTATCTCCAAGTATCTGCGGAGAAAGCGCATTATCCTTGAAAGAGTTCATGGATAATTCTATTGTTGATATATGTATCCAAGCATTGAGAAAATGGATAATTAAATGTGATTTAATTATCACGAGTAATATGAATTTGATTCATATTATAAAGATAATTAAATGTGATTTAATTATCAAAGATGAAAATAATGTGAATGTGATTCATACTATTTGGACACAAGAGAATAGAGATCCAAGATGATTAAATGTAATTTAATCATCATGGATATGAATAATGTGGATAGCAATATCCATATTAGTCATGTATATTATAAATGTGATTTATAATATATAAGAGAGAGCTATTTGTAATTTACATTTGTTAATTAAATTTTAATGTGAATTGGATTCACATTGGACATTAAATTGAAAATGTAATTTACATTTTATTTTGGGTTGTGAATGTGATTCACAAATTTTTAATGGCAAGATTGCAATGTCTACAAAATAATTGTGAATTATTTTTGTAGAATAATTTGCAACAAAAGTTGTTGCATAATCTTGGAGATTACATTAAAGAGATGAGAGCCACCTTCCATGTATATGGAGTGGACGGCCACCACTCCTATTAGGAATGTGTGGCCGTCCCCTCCTTCCAACATGGAAGGAGGCACTCTCTCTCCAATGATCTCCAAGAGATCTTGATTTAATTTGGTAATTAAATTGTGTTGACTTATCAACATATATTTAATCTAAATTAAACTAATTGTTGTTGGTTTTACTAGGGTGGAGCATTGGGCTCGACCCGGCCCAACCCAGGAAAGCCCGGCCCGAGCCCATCAATTTTCCGTGGGCCTTGGGCCGGGTCGAGGCCCGCTTTTTTCAGCAAACTGAGGACCCGGGCCCGGCCCAAGGCCCGCGTGTTCGGGCTCGGGTTCGGGTCGGGCTCGGGCTCGGGTCGGGCTCAACCCGCACTTATTTTGATTCCATGAAGTTGCACTTTGATTCCAATTTATTGTTATGGATATAATTCGTCCATAACACACGAATATTGGATGTATTGTTACAATATAATATTACTATTGATGTATGAAGGAAATATTGGATGTATTATGACTATAAATCCGTATCCCCTTATTTAGTTCTAATACGATATTTTGAAATATGAGGGCCCGGGCCCGGCCCACTTGTACTTCGGGTTCGGGCCCGGCCCGGCCCAAGTATAATATTTTTGAAAAATGAGGACCCGGGCCCGGCCCATTTGTATGTCGGGTTCGGGCCGGACCCGGGCTTTTGCGGGTTGGGTCAGGGTCGGGTCAGGGCCGGCCCGGCCCAATGCTCCACCCTAGGTTTTACCAACACAAATCTTGACCATTAAAAGAAACACAATCAATGAGAGCCATTGGATTTGTGTTGACACATGGATTGAGATCCATGGATCCCAAAACCCTATAAAAGGAGAGGCACCCCATTGCTCTTCTTTACACATAGAACACACATAATGCTTGAGAAGCATATCTCTCTCTCTCTTTCTCTTTCTCTCCCTCTCATGGCCGTCCACCATGGATGCCCTAGAGAGGCTCTCCATAGGCGCAGCACCGTCATTATGCTGCCCGATGTTTTGCTCGTGGAATTCCGTCTACTTAGGCGTGCCTTGCTCGTGAAGAAGACGTCGGATCTCGTGTGTCGAGATCAGGAGATCTACCGCTTGGATCATCAACATGGATTGCGAGAAGCACGCGGTTCATCCCCGCGCTCGCAAGCGTCTCCTCCGATGGATCGGACTTGAGACAGGAGGTCTCTTCGTTTAGAGACTTGATCGCAACCACGCTTCAAGAGGTAATCCTAATACTTGTTTGTGGTTCAGACAAAACGATCCGATAAGTGTTCTTGGATCATGTCGTTTCGTCGCATAAAAAATTTTAATTTCCGCTGCATAGAACAACTAGTACGACTAGTCGTTCTTCGTCGTATCCGATACGACGATCACGCTTCCGTGATACGCTTGAGGATCTAACCATATCCTTCAAGTGGTATTAGAGCTTTAGGTCGACGGTTTCGAATATGATTCGCAAACCGAGGACGACTTTGGTTCGTTAAGGTCGTGAAAGTTTTTATCGCATTTGATTTCGCAGATCTGTTTAGTAAATAATTTCGGCTATGTTTAAAATGTTTAAGCAAGAATTATTTACTTGGATTTTGTTCCCCATTAAATAAGGAAACCATAGGATCTGAGTTTACGTAAATCGGATTTCGTATGCTCTAGATATGGTTGTTTTAATGAACATGTATGCACTGTTGCGGGAACAGTAGATTTTAACATGATTAAAGAGTTAATTAATATTACATCCGCCTCGAAATGCGTGAAACACCACTTGAGTTCTGTCCTAAATCAAGTTAGCAATCTTTGAAAATTGATTTTGTCTAATTTGGATTTAAATTGATTGAGATATGATAATTTTAGTGAGTAGGGGTCACTACTGAAATTACAGTCCTAATCTAGAACCAAGTGATTGTCAAATAGTGAAATTAATTGTTAATTTCGTGAAATAATCTTGAAAAATATTTTTGAAATATTGGAACATGATTATTTGCCTAATTGACTTGGTCCCAACCAATTAATTATTTAGATTTGATCTAAATCTTAATTGGAATCACAATCATCAAACTCCTTGCTTGAATAGGATTGGGAATTTGTCTAGCAAATTTCCTTATAATCAAAATTATTTTGATTACTATATGGTATAATTTTCGGTTGAAGAACCAATGATCATCTCAAGTACAAATTAATCAATTTGGCATTATCCTTTCCGGAGGTGGATATGGTGTCGAGTCGGGGATCGTTGGGGTAGCGGGTTGCAACGTATGAGGTCCGTCCCACTCCCGTCGGTACTGGCCATGACAGCGGGTAGGGCCGGGATAATGTCTGAGGGATTATGATGTATTTTTCTAATTATTAAAATACTAATTAATACGTACTTTGAGAATAATACCATATATATTCAAGTAAGATATTCAAGTTTGTTGATTGAATTGGATTGATAATTAATTTAATATGATTAAATTGATTATGTCCAATTAGAATACTCTAATATGATTAGAATTAATAATTCCCTTGGAAGAATTAATTATGTAAATATGATTCATGATAATTAATTAAAATTTGAATATGAGGTGGAAGATCACATAAGTGACATCCATGGTCTCCCGTCAAGGCGAAGGGTTCTGTCGCCAGATATTGTATGTAGGAGACGCCTGTCCGAAGTGACATCTCCTGCATACAATCCATTTGGATCGGGCTCTTCGCTTCTCGAAAGAGTAAGGACGTATGCGTAGTGACCCCAATATCGGGTCCTCATATTATTGGGGTGATATTGGATTGCGCATAGCGAGTTGTATTCCTGTTGACAGTTGGCTCAATTAATGACGGGTCAACATTGTCTTAGGGGTGGTGGGCTCGGGTGTTAAAGACCAAATTGGGAGATGCAAGTTGGACTTGCAAGGCGGAATGTGTTCCCACTTCTTTTTATCTGAGTTGTAGGTTCTCATATTATTGGGATGCAACAAAGATAAGGAAGGAGATCCCAGATCTTGTTGAGATATGTTGGTAAGTATATCTCATACATTGAAAGTAAATAAGGGAATGAACTTTCAATGTTGACAAGGCAAGACAACTTTGATATAAAAATTCCTAAATCAAAGTAAAATATGTACACTTATGCAAATTTCTTATTTCAGATAATCCTTCATTAAAACCCACTCAATAAATACTCAATGATAACCAGTAAAATATCATGGATTGGACTCATGATCCAGATATTGTACTTGCATTTGGACACATAATGTATGTGGTTGGAATGTGCAAGTTTCCTCATAATATTGAGGAATGACAATTAAATAGATAATAGGACTACAACCCTAGGGTTTGTATGTCTCTATAGTCTTGATCTCATCGGATGTACTTTGGAAGTGACATATCGATGATGATCACAATTGTCAATTAATCCTTATAAAATCTAAGAAGTCTTTCTGGCATACATATGTGCTCTCAACATTTAATCATGAATGACATGGTTCTCTACATCATGCAGAATGGTGGCTCCATAAGAGATGATGTATTCATAATATTTGAATACCTACCTGAACCAATATTTTAAGGGTCTAGATGGATGTAGACAAGATGAATGTCATCATTCTACTGTCTATACTCTAGTCATTCATGAAGCTTCATAATATTCATATTGTATGAATTTAATGAGGCATGTATAAATGTTGAAATACTCTTACATTGAATTCTTTCGAATTTAACATAAGAGATCCTTAGTCTTAAGCAATGATTGTTTATAGATAAAGGGAGCGCAGTGGAAGCATGGGTTGGACTCAAGTAAGAGGTATAGTCAAAGAGTTGACTGTACTTCTATGACTTCCATATGACATCCAAAGAGCTGGATGAATGCCAATACTGCAATAAGTTGATGTGTTGATAGTATGACTATCAAGTCTGTCTAGAATCCTTAGAGAAGGACTCGGATAGAGCATTAGAATAATCTACATAAATCATTGATATTGACTTGCTTATTAAATAAGATAAAGTCTTGTAATTGTATCTCAATCTTCTATAACACTTGCAATGGGTTGCATATGTTTTAGAAGACTGGAATAATTGATCTTAAGTTCTTTAGTTATCCACATGGATTTTGATGCAATGGTTGCAATAATCTCTGTTGGATTGATAGACTTGTTAATTTCAGTGGGAGAGCTCTTAGTCTTAGAGAATGTCTCTATGACCTAGACATTAGAATACACTCATTGTTTGTTTCTAAATGTTGGAAATAAACATGAATTCTGGAATGGACCTATCATAAGGAGTTGTGATGGAGATATTTCAGAAAGTAATCTAAAATCTAGTGGACTCCACTAAATTAGAAAATTAATGAATGGTTCATTAACATTTCTAAATACTGAAATTAAACCTTAAGATCAATAGGAGGATGAAGATCATTTGACAATGATCTAGCATCAAGCCTTGGACATTTGTCTATTGATTTGATCAATAGGCTAGTAAGAGATGAAACTTTAGAATGTCTAACATATCAAAACTTACATACTTATGAATATTGTATTCAAAGTAAAATGTCCAATACACCCTTCTTTGGGAATGGTGTAAGATGTCAAGGTATTCAGGATCACATACATATTGATGTATGCGGATCATCTATATCATAGTAAACATTATGGATATGTGATATCTACTAATGATTATGTATGATATGAGATTTCTTCTCTTCACTTAGAAACCTTTGAAATGTTCAAAGATTTCATCTTTTTTGGTTTACAACCAAAGTTTGAAGGAAGATAAAATGAATTTGATCTAATCAAGATAGCTTGTACCTGTTAGATGAATTTAGAGGATACCTTAAGGAGATATGAATATCATTTCTATCTCAATCCTCCTAACACACCTTAACTCAATAGAGTTATAGGGAGATACAATTGGATCATGTGTGACATGATCTTATCAATGATGAATTTTAGCATAATTATCCCTTAGTTTCCAGGTATATATATGTCTAGTAGAGACTACAATGTATATCCTTAAAAAGGTTCCATGCATGATGGAATCTAGCACTTGAGAGTGTTGCTTCATTAGGAAAATAAAGGATGGTATTGGATACCTACTTTATGACCTTGAGATTCTTAAAATATCTCATCTCTAAGAATGAGATTCTTAGAGGTAGGGACTCTTAAGAATCAAGATGAAAAATGAAGTATAGGAACTCATTTAATCTTGAAAAGATAATGAGGAATCTGAAATTGGAAACTAAAAGGACAATTAAAGATGAAACACTAAAACCTTTTTCAAATGAGTTTGAGGAAGGATTCCATGTGTTAGAGAAATCTGACAATGATCAAACTTCATGTGATGAAGCTTCTGAAGATCATAGCATGGATAGATGGATGACTAGCAATAAAAGTCTAATGTAGACTTCATATACAAGTATTGTATATAGAACCCCGAGGATCCACCTATATGGGTAAGACCTGTAAAGGTGTAAATGGATCTTCAAGAGAAAGGGAACCTGATGAGAAGGTAGAGACCTTCAAAGCACGGTTCTTAGCCATGAGCTACACACTGGAAGAGAAGACATTGCTTGCAATGAGACTTGCTCTTCGGTGACCATGCTTAAAATCATCGGAATATTGCTAACCTTGGCTGCACAACTAGACTATTGCATCTTCAAGATGTAAGTCAAGATTGTATTCCTCTATAAATACCTCTCTGAGAATATTCACATGAAGTAGCCCCAGGGCTTCATGGTTGAGGAAATGAAGGTGTGCAAGCTAAGGAATCCATCTAAGGACTCAAATAAGCTTCTTAAAGTTGGACCATAAGATATGATGAGATTATAAATGTTATAATTTCAGATAGAATCTTGATGAGCCATGTGAAGCTTAGTGGGAGAGCCTTTGTGTTCATCATGCTAAATGTAGATGATATCCTAATCATTTAAAATGATATAAGGATAATAATGAGTGTTTTATTATCTGGTTGTTCCATAACTTGAGATATGATCTCAAGGATACCTCTTGGATCTTAGTTCTAAAGGTGTTCAGAAGCAAAGTGAAGAGGGTATTATGACTGTCACATTAGTAGTACACCTTGGACATATTCCATTTTATGGAAAATTCCAAGAAAGGCTTCCATCCCTTAAGATATGGTACTGACCTATCTGAAGGGATAGCACCTCAAAGAGTTGAGGAAGTAAATGCTAGAACTACTTGCACTTGTGCATTAGTTACGAGAAGCTGAGTGTATGCTAGATGTGTACAAAAGCTAGATATCTGCCATACATTAGGAGTAGTAAACTGTTACTAGTCCTACTATGGAGATAGAACACTTAATTGCAGTAACAACAGAATCTTCATAGATGACAAGATTTTTGAGATAGTGATCTCAAAGTCTTATCTTCAAAAGCTTAAGACTTTATAGATAGAGATCTAAAAGGTCTTAACTGTGGATACCTTAAGAGATAGTGATCTCCAGGAATAAGGGTATTCTGATAAGGATTATGGAAATACAGGTTATGATAATTGATAAGTTGTAGTGTCAAGGACACTATGACTAACAAAAATTGAGTATTGGTTGCATGAGATGTAACATTCGCATTAAATGCGAGCACTGTTACTGGGGATATGCAAGTGCTGTAAAAGGACTTGGCATAGTCTCGTGGGAACAGAGTGACTGATCAGCTTACCTAGCTATTTTCTAAATAGCCTATGATTGTCACATGAGTGCGGGTTTAAATGATAAGCCCATCAATGGCTCTTTGGGCTAGTGGGAGATTGTTGAAAATGCGAGCCCACGGCGAGCCATTATGCAATAAATGTTATTGCAAATATCATTCCCTGATCTGAAATGAGGAATGAATAATTTGCATAATAGGTCCCTTAGTACAGTTAGGGTTATGTACCATGGCCATCTTAGTAATAATACAGCTGTTGATTCAACTATTAAATCATAGAGGCTGGTGCTTGGATGAATATATAAAGAGTTAGATTGAGGACTCATCAAGCACCGTCAAAGGATTGTTAAGAGATGATCTCCAGCCTAAGTAGGAGATGGCAATCCTTATCTCTGAAGGCTGATATCTGACCGACCTCTTGATGCAGGTCCTCTGCATAGGAATAGAGATTCGGAGGTGTCAGATTAGTTAGGTCAAAGAGTTGACTTAACGAGATCGAGATAACCGAAGTCCTATATCATATGTTGTCATGATATAGGCACACATCCTCTGACCGGAGACAGATGTGTTACTATATGTCTGAGTATGTACATTTGGCAGACCAATAGGTTGATGACCTAACCAAGGTCTATACACCGGCGTGCTGGTGTGCATGTAAGGGCATATGAGTAATACGATCTCTCAAAGGGATCATACAGGTTCATTTACTGAGCCGGAAGACATGAGCTCACTCATGAGATATTGAGAAGAATCAAATTCCGTGCATGGTCGTCTCGCTTTGGAAGCTTGACTGAATTTGTAGGTTTGATATATACTTTTGGAAAGTATATGATCAAGACCTAGGTATCATATATGCTTTTGGAAAGTATATGATCGATACCAACTTCCAATGATCGAATGAGAAACTTACTGATAAAACCATGAAGTAGACAGTGTAAAGTTGATCTAATACTTCGGGTTTAATTTGAGTCTTCCAGTATGCAGGATGTACAGGTATTGGGAATACCTGAGGATGATGTGATCATAAATGATTGTATAACCATGACGCTTCCATTCCTAGGGAGTGATGAAATGGGTCTGGATTTTAGTGACTCCTCTCGGTAGAGAAGTGATCTAATCTTGGTCCAAATGTTGGACAACGATCTGAATGTGATTCAGATACAATAAGAAGATTAGATTTGCGGTCTTGATTTAATCAAGCATCTATGGGAGGCCCGCGATCTGGATTTGAGATATAATCTCAATATCCAAGTCACTATACATGGAACAATACAATCGCCATGTCCTTATCTCCAAGTATCTGCGGAGAAAGCGCATTATCCTTGAAAGAGTTCATGGATAATTCTATTGTTGATATATGTATCCGAGCATTGAGAAAATGGAAAATTAAATGTGATTTAATTATCATGAGTAATATGAATTTGATTCATATTATAAAGACAGTAATCTAAGATAATTAAATGTGATTTAATTATCAAAGAGGAAAATAATGTGATTGTAATTCATATTATTTGGACACAAGAGAATAGAGATCCAAGATGATTAAATGTGATTTAATCATCATGGATATGAATAATGTGGATAGCAATAGCCATATTAGTCATGTATATTATAAATGTGATTTATAATATATAAGAGAGAGCTATTTGTAATTTACATTTGTTAATTAAATGTTAATGTGAATTGGATTCACATTGGACATTGAATTGAAAATGTAATTTACATTTTATTTTGGGTTGTGAATGTGATTCACAAATTTTTAATGGCAAGATTGCAATGTCTACAAAATAATTGTGAATTATTTCTGTAGAATAATTTGCAACAAAAGTTGTTGCATAATATTGGAGATTACATTAAAGAGATGAGAGCCACCTTCCATGTATATGGAATGGACGGCCACCACTCCTATTAGGAATGTGTGGCCGTCCCCTCCTTCCAACATGGAAGGAGGCACTCTCTCTCCTATGATCTCCAAGAGATCTTGATTTAATTTGGTAATTAAATTGTGTTGATTTATCAACATATATTTAATCTAAATTAAACTAATTGTTGTTGGTTTTACCAACACAAATCTTGACCATTAAAAGAAACACAATCAATGAGAGCCATTGGATTTGTGTTGACACATGGATTGAGATCCATGGATCCCAAAACCCTATAAAAGGAGAGGCGCCCCATTGCTCTTCTTTACACATAGAACACACATAATGCTTGAGAAGCATATCTCTCTCTTTCTCTTTCTCTCCCTCTCATGGCCGTCCACCATGGATGCCCTAGAGAGGCTCTCCATCGTCGCGGCACCGTCGCTATACTGCCCGATGTTTTGCTCATGGAATTCCGTCTACTTCGGCGTGCCTTGCTCGTGAAGAAGACGTCGGATCTCGTGTGTCGAGATCAGGAGATCCACCGCTTGGATCATCAACATGGATTGCGAGAAGCACGCGGTTCATCCCCGCGCTCGCAAGCGTCTCCTCCGACAGATCGGACTTGAGACAGGAGGTCTCTTCGTTTAGAGACTTGATCGCAACCACACTTCAAGAGGTAATCCTAATACTTGTTTGTGGTTCAGACGAAACAATCTGAGAAGTGTTCTTGGATCATGTGGTTTCGTCGCATAAAAAATTTTAATTTCCGCTGCATAGAACAACTAGTGCGACTAGTCGTTCTTCGTCGTATCCGATACGACGATCACGCTTCCGTGATGCGCTTTAGGATCTAATCATATCCTTCACGAAGATCCTTAAGCACATCACGGAAATGTGAGGATCGAATCGAATATGATCGGGAGCAACTAGTCGCATTAGTTGCTTCGGGCAGCAGAATTTAAAAGTTTTAATGCAATGAAACCACATGATCGAAGAACACTTCTAGGATCATTTCATCTAAATGAAAATTAGGTATTCATATTTTCTCTTGAAGCATGGTTTCCATTGAGACTCTAAATAAAGAGACCTCATGTCTCAAGTTTGATCTGGCATAGGAGACGCTTGCAAGCTCATTGATGAGATGTATGCTCCTCGCAATCCATTTTGATGATACAAGAGGCAAATCTCCTGATCTTGTCACATGTGATACGATATCTTCTTCACGAGCAAAGCACACCGAAGGAGACGATCCATGAACAAGGAGTCTGACAGCATAACAACGATGTTGCGGCAATGGCGACTTTCTCTCTAGGGATGGAGAGGCCGGCCACCCAAGGGAGAGAGGGACTTGGCGTGTAGAGAGAGAAGGAGAGAGAGTAATAATCATATATCACGTGAATAGCAAGGGGTGCCTCTTCTTATTTAGCATTTTGGATCCATGGATCTCAATCCATGTGACACAAATCCAATTGTTGAGATTGATTTGTGTTCCTTTCAATGGCCAAGATGTTGTTGTAGAAACACAACAATAATTAATTTATATCAAATTAATATATATATATATATATTGATACATCAATGTAAATTAATTTCAATACAAATCAATTGACCGATCTTGGAGATAATGAGAATATTGACCATATCCCCTAAAAAGGTGGGACGACCACTCAATCATGTCATGAGATCTGCAATAAGTTGATGTGTTGATAGTATGACTATCAAGTCTGTCTAGAATCCTTAGAGAAGGACTCGGATAGAGCATTAGAATAATCTACATAAATCATTGATATTGACTTGCTTATTAAATAAGATAAAGTCTTGTAATTGTATCTCAATCTTCTATAACACTTGCAATGGGTTGCATATGTTTTAGAAGACTGGAATAATTGATCTTAAGTTCTTTAGTTATCCACATGGATTTTGATGCAATGGTTGCAATAATCTCTGTTGGATTGATAGACTTGTTAATTTCAGTGGGAGAGCTCTTAGTCTTAGAGAATGTCTCTATGACCTAGACATTAGAATACACTCATTGTTTGTTTCTAAATGTTGGAAATAAACATGAATTCTGGAATGGACCTATCATAAGGAGTTGTGATGGAGATATTTCAGAAAGTAATCTAAAATCTAGTGGACTCCACTAAATTAGAAAATTAATGAATGGTTCATTAACATTTCTAAATACTGAAATTAAACCTTAAGATCAATAGGAGGATGAAGATCATTTGACAATGATCTAGCATCAAGCCTTGGACATTTGTCTATTGATTTGATCAATAGGCTAGTAAGAGATGAAACTTTAGAATGTCTAACATATCAAAACTTACATACTTATGAATATTGTATTCAAAGTAAAATGTCCAATACACCCTTCTTTGGGAATGGTGTAAGATGTCAAGGTATTCAGGATCACATACATATTGATGTATGCGGATCATCTATATCATAGTAAACATTATGGATATGTGATATCTACTAATGATTATGTATGATATGAGATTTCTTCTCTTCACTTAGAAACCTTTGAAATGTTCAAAGATTTCATCTTTTTTGGTTTACAACCAAAGTTTGAAGGAAGATAAAATGAATTTGATCTAATCAAGATAGCTTGTACCTGTTAGATGAATTTAGAGGATACCTTAAGGAGATATGAATATCATTTCTATCTCAATCCTCCTAACACACCTTAACTCAATAGAGTTATAGGGAGATACAATTGGATCATGTGTGACATGATCTTATCAATGATGAATTTTAGCATAATTATCCCTTAGTTTCCAGGTATATATATGTCTAGTAGAGACTACAATGTATATCCTTAAAAAGGTTCCATGCATGATGGAATCTAGCACTTGAGAGTGTTGCTTCATTAGGAAAATAAAGGATGGTATTGGATACCTACTTTATGACCTTGAGATTCTTAAAATATCTCATCTCTAAGAATGAGATTCTTAGAGGTAGGGACTCTTAAGAATCAAGATGAAAAATGAAGTATAGGAACTCATTTAATCTTGAAAAGATAATGAGGAATCTGAAATTGGAAACTAAAAGGACAATTAAAGATGAAACACTAAAACCTTTTTCAAATGAGTTTGAGGAAGGATTCCATGTGTTAGAGAAATCTGACAATGATCGAACTTCATGTGATGAAGCTTCTGAAGATCATAGCATGGATAGATGGATGACTAGCAATAAAGTCTAATGTAGACTTCATATACAAGTATTGTATATAGAACCCCGAGGATCCACCTATATGGGTAAGACCTGTAAAGGTGTAAATGGATCTTCAAGAGAAAGGGAACCTGATGAGAAGGTAGAGACCTTCAAAGCACGGTTCTTAGCCATGAGCTACACACTGGAAGAGAAGACATTGCTTGCAATGAGACTTGCTCTTCGGTGACCATGCTTAAAATCATCGGAATATTGCTAACCTTGGCTGCACAACTAGACTATTGCATCTTCAAGATGTAAGTCAAGATTGTATTCCTCTATAAATACCTCTCTGAGAATATTCACATGAAGTAGCCCCAGGGCTTCATGGTTGAGGAAATGAAGGTGTGCAAGCTAAGGAATCCATCTAAGGACTCAAATAAGCTTCTTAAAGTTGGACCATAAGATATGATGAGATTATAAATGTTATAATTTCAGATAGAATCTTGATGAGCCATGTGAAGCTTAGTGGGAGAGCCTTTGTGTTCATCATGCTAAATGTAGATGATATCCTAATCATTTAAAATGATATAAGGATAATAATGAGTGTTTTATTATCTGGTTGTTCCATAACTTGAGATATGATCTCAAGGATACCTCTTGGATCTTAGTTCTAAAGGTGTTCAGAAGCAAAGTGAAGAGGGTATTATGACTGTCACATTAGTAGTACACCTTGGACATATTCCATTTTATGGAAAATTCCAAGAAAGGCTTCCATCCCTTAAGATATGGTACTGACCTATCTGAAGGGATAGCACCTCAAAGAGTTGAGGAAGTAAATGCTAGAACTACTTGCACTTGTGCATTAGTTACGAGAAGCTGAGTGTATGCTAGATGTGTACAAAAGCTAGATATCTGCCATACATTAGGAGTAGTAAACTGTTACTAGTCCTACTATGGAGATAGAACACTTAATTGCAGTAACAACAGAATCTTCATAGATGACAAGATTTTTGAGATAGTGATCTCAAAGTCTTATCTTCAAAAGCTTAAGACTTTATAGATAGAGATCTAAAAGGTCTTAACTGTGGATACCTTAAGAGATAGTGATCTCCAGGAATAAGGGTATTCTGATAAGGATTATGGAAATACAGGTTATGATAATTGATAAGTTGTAGTGTCAAGGACACTATGACTAACAAAAATTGAGTATTGGTTGCATGAGATGTAACATTCGCATTAAATGCGAGCACTGTTACTGGGGATATGCAAGTGCTGTAAAAGGACTTGGCATAGTCTCGTGGGAACAGAGTGACTGATCAGCTTACCTAGCTATTTTCTAAATAGCCTATGATTGTCACATGAGTGCGAGTTTAAATGATAAGCCCATCAATGGCTCTTTGGGCTAGTGGGAGATTGTTGAAAATGCGAGCCCACGGCGAGCCATTATGCAATAAATGTTATTGCAAATATCATTCCCTGATCTGAAATGAGGAATGAATAATTTGCATAATAGGTCCCTTAGTACAGTTAGGGTTATGTACCATGGCCATCTTAGTAATAATACAGCTGTTGATTCAACTATTAAATCATAGAGGTTGGTGCTTGGATGAATATATAAAGAGTTAGATTGAGGACTCATCAAGCACCGTCAAAGGATTGTTAAGAGATGATCTCCAGCCTAAGTAGGAGATGGCAATCCTTATCTCTGAAGGCCGATATCTGACCGACCTCTTGATGCAGGTCCTCTGCATAGGAATAGAGATTCGGAGGTGTCAGATTAGTTAGGTCAAAGAGTTGACTTAACGAGATCGAGATAACCGAAGTCCTATATCATATGTTGTCATGATATAGGCACACATCCTCTGACCGGAGACAGATGTGTTACTATATGTCTGAGTATGTACATTTGGCAGACCAATAGGTTGATGACCTAACCAAGGTCTATACACCGGCGTGCTGGTGTGCATGTAAGGGCATATGAGTAATACGATCTCTCAAAGGGATCATACAGGTTCATTTACTGAGCCGGAAGACATGAGCTCACTCATGAGATATTGAGAAGAATCAAATTCCGTGCATGGTCGTCTCGCTTTGGAAGCTTGACTGAATTTGTAGGTTTGATATATACTTTTGGAAAGTATATGATCAAGACCTAGGTATCATATATGCTTTTGGAAAGTATATGATCGATACCAACTTCCAATGATCGAATGAGAAACTTACTGATAAAACCATGAAGTAGACAGTGTAAAGTTGATCTAATACTTCGGGTTTAATTTGAGTCTTCCAGTATGCAGGATGTACAGGTATTGGGAATACCTGAGGATGATGTGATCATAAATGATTGTATAACCATGACGCTTCCATTCCTAGGGAGTGATGAAATGGGTCTGGATTTTAGTGACTCCTCTCGGTAGAGAAGTGATCTAATCTTGGTCCAAATGTTGGACAACGATCTGAATGTGATTCAGATACAATAAGAAGATTAGATTTGCGGTCTTGATTTAATCAAGCATCTATGGGAGGCCCGCGATCTGGATTTGAGATATAATCTCAATATCCAAGTCACTATACATGGAACAATACAATCGCCATGTCCTTATCTCCAAGTATCTGCGGAGAAAGCGCATTATCCTTGAAAGAGTTCATGGATAATTCTATTGTTGATATATGTATCCGAGCATTGAGAAAATGGAAAATTAAATGTGATTTAATTATCATGAGTAATATGAATTTGATTCATATTATAAAGACAGTAATCTAAGATAATTAAATGTGATTTAATTATCAAAGAGGAAAATAATGTGATTGTAATTCATATTATTTGGACACAAGAGAATAGAGATCCAAGATGATTAAATGTGATTTAATCATCATGGATATGAATAATGTGGATAGCAATAGCCATATTAGTCATGTATATTATAAATGTGATTTATAATATATAAGAGAGAGCTATTTGTAATTTACATTTGTTAATTAAATGTTAATGTGAATTGGATTCACATTGGACATTGAATTGAAAATGTAATTTACATTTTATTTTGGGTTGTGAATGTGATTCACAAATTTTTAATGGCAAGATTGCAATGTCTACAAAATAATTGTGAATTATTTCTGTAGAATAATTTGCAACAAAAGTTGTTGCATAATATTGGAGATTACATTAAAGAGATGAGAGCCACCTTCCATGTATATGGAATGGACGGCCACCACTCCTATTAGGAATGTGTGGCCGTCCCCTCCTTCCAACATGGAAGGAGGCACTCTCTCTCCTATGATCTCCAAGAGATCTTGATTTAATTTGGTAATTAAATTGTGTTGATTTATCAACATATATTTAATCTAAATTAAACTAATTGTTGTTGGTTTTACCAACACAAATCTTGACCATTAAAAGAAACACAATCAATGAGAGCCATTGGATTTGTGTTGACACATGGATTGAGATCCATGGATCCCAAAACCCTATAAAAGGAGAGGCGCCCCATTGCTCTTCTTTACACATAGAACACACATAATGCTTGAGAAGCATATCTCTCTCTTTCTCTTTCTCTCCCTCTCATGGCCGTCCACCATGGATGCCCTAGAGAGGCTCTCCATCGTCGCGGCACCGTCGCTATACTGCCCGATGTTTTGCTCATGGAATTCCGTCTACTTCGGCGTGCCTTGCTCGTGAAGAAGACGTCGGATCTCGTGTGTCGAGATCAGGAGATCCACCGCTTGGATCATCAACATGGATTGCGAGAAGCACGCGGTTCATCCCCGCGCTCGCAAGCGTCTCCTCCGACAGATCGGACTTGAGACAGGAGGTCTCTTCGTTTAGAGACTTGATCGCAACCACACTTCAAGAGGTAATCCTAATACTTGTTTGTGGTTCAGACGAAACAATCTGAGAAGTGTTCTTGGATCATGTGGTTTCGTCGCATAAAAAATTTTAATTTCCGCTGCATAGAACAACTAGTGCGACTAGTCGTTCTTCGTCGTATCCGATACGACGATCACGCTTCCGTGATGCGCTTTAGGATCTAATCATATCCTTCACGAAGATCCTTAAGCACATCACGGAAATGTGAGGATCGAATCGAATATGATCGGGAGCAACTAGTCGCATTAGTTGCTTCGGGCAGCAGAATTTAAAAGTTTTAATGCAATGAAACCACATGATCGAAGAACACTTCTAGGATCATTTCATCTAAATGAAAATTAGGTATTCATATTTTCTCTTGAAGCATGGTTTCCATTGAGACTCTAAATAAAGAGACCTCATGTCTCAAGTCTGATCTGGCATAGGAGACGCTTGCAAGCTCATTGATGAGATGTATGCTCCTCGCAATCCATTTTGATGATACAAGAGGCAAATCTCCTGATCTTGTCACATGTGATACGATATCTTCTTCACGAGCAAAGCACACCGAAGGAGACGATCCATGAACAAGGAGTCTGACAGCATAACAACGATGTTGCGGCAATGGCGACTTTCTCTCTAGGGATGGAGAGGCCGGCCACCCAAGGGAGAGAGGGACTTGGCGTGTAGAGAGAGAAGGAGAGAGAGTAATAATCATATATCACGTGAATAGCAAGGGGTGCCTCTTCTTATTTAGCATTTTGGATCCATGGATCTCAATCCATGTGACACAAATCCAATTGTTGAGATTGATTTGTGTTCCTTTCAATGGCCAAGATGTTGTTGTAGAAACACAACAATAATTAATTTATATCAAATTAATATATATATATATATATTGATACATCAATGTAAATTAATTTCAATACAAATCAATTGACCGATCTTGGAGATAATGAGAATATTGACCATATCCCCTAAAAAGGTGGGACGACCACTCAATCATGTCATGAGATCTCATTATCTCATGATATCTCCAAGATTTAATCAACATTTTTTGCAAATTATCTCACAAAAATAATTCATAATTATCTTGTGAACAATACAATCATGCCATCGGAAAAATGTAAATCACATTCACATCCCAAAATAAAACCAAAATAAAATATAAATTATATTTTCAATTAATGATACAATGTGAATCCAATTCACATCAATAATTAATCAACAAATATAAATCACAATATGATCTCTCTAATATATTATAAATCCCATTTATAATATATATTAATAATTAGATAGTGCTATCCACATTACTCATATCCATGATAATCAGATCACATTGAATCATATTAGGTCTCCATTCTTATGTATTCAAATAATATGAATCACATTCACATTATTCATATCTTTGATAATTAAATAACATTTAATTATCTTAGATAACTATCCTTATAATATAAATTAAATTCATATTATTAATGATAATTAAATCACATTTAATTATCCATTTTCTCAATGCTCAGATACATATATCAACAGTTAAATTATCCATGAACTCTTCCAAGGATAATGTGCTATCTCTGCGGATATTTGGAGATAAGGATAGGGAAATTATATTGTTCCACATATAGTCACTTGGATATTGAGATCACATCTCAAATCCATATCTTGCAGACCCTTCATATATGCTTGATTAAATCAAGATCGCAAATCTAATGTTCTCATTGCAGCTGAATCATTTTCAGATCAATGTCCAACATTTGGGCCAAGATTAGATCACTTCTCTACTGAGAGAAGTCACTAAAATCCAGACCCATTTCATCATTTCCTAGGAATGGAAGCATTATGGATATATAATCATTTATGATCACATCACCCTCATGTATTCCTAATACATGTACATCATGTATACTGGAAGACCAAGAACAAACCTGGAGTTTTAGATCTCTTTTAGATTATCTCCTTTAGGGTCCTATCATTAAGTTTCTCATTTGATCATTGGGAGTTGGTATCGATCATATCCTTTCTGAAAGCATATATCATACCCAGATGTTGATCATATACATTCCAAGAGCATATACCAAACCTACAAATTCAGGCAAACTTCCAAAGCGAGACGACCGTGCAGGGAATTTGATTCTTCCCAAAATCTCATGAATGGCCTCATGTCTTCTGGTTCACTAACTGAACCTGTATGATCCCTTTCAGAGATCGTATTACTCATATGCCCTTGCATGAACACCAGCGCGCCAGTGTATAGACCTTGGTTAGGTTATCAACCTATTGGTTTGCATACTACGACATATAGTAATACATCGGTCTCTGGTCAGAGTATGTGTGTCTATATTGTGATAGCATACAACATAGGTATTTGGTTATCTCGATCTCGTTAAGTCAACTCTCTGACTAACTAATACGACACCTTCGAATCTCTATTCTTACACAAAGGATCTGCGTCAAGAGGTCGGTCAGATATGATCCTTTAGAGAAAGGATTGCCATCACCTTCTCAGGCTGGAGATCATCTCTTAATAATCATTTGACGGTGCTTGATGAGTCATCTATCTAACTCTTTAGATATTCATCCAAGCACCGACCTCTATGATTCATCAATTGAACCAACAGTTGTATGATCATTAAGACGGTCATGGTACACAATCCTAATTTTTATAAGAGACGTATTCTGCAAATTAATCATTCTTCATTTCAGATCAGGGAATGATATTCGCAATAAAATTTATTGCATAATGGCTTGTCGTGGGCTCCCATGTCCAACATACTATGCATATGACAATCATCCTGATGTACAAGGAGAAGGTAAAGAAGTGGCACAACAAGCATATATGATGAAATGCTTTCGAACTGGGTCAGAAGGTTTGGTTGTTTAATGTAAAATTGAAACTATTCCTAGGGAAGTTAAAGAGCAAATGGTCGGGACCATTTATAGTGAAGCATGTGTGTGACAATGGAAGCATTGTCATATCTGTTTGTCAGCAGACACACAAGCTTTCATCATTAACAGACAACTACTAAAGACTTATCTTGAGCATGATACAATGTCCGTGGTTGATTTTATACTGGTGGTCTATTATGAAGAGCTTCAAGTCGCGGCATCATGAGATTCATATAAGGCATCCAAAAATATTTTTGATTAGTTAATATTTTTCTTCTTTTCTTCTTTTTGAATTCCATTCTTTCATTCTTCTGAAAAGTCGATCATCCCATTCATCATTGATATACTTAGGATATGCTTCATCCTAAGTATAAGGGGAATGAATGTACACTGGTGTTTATTCTTTGATCCCTCAATCGGTCTCTACAACTCTCGTATTATGTCTATACTTAGGGATATTTTACCCTGAGTATAGGGGGTAAAGACTGAGCTGGTGATTTCGTTAATTCCCACCCTTGACCCTCCCTAAATGTTGTATAAAGCCTGCTATAATTAGGATTAATTAATCCTAAGTATAGGGAGGATGGTCAACTTCTCATTCATTCATTCTTTATTCTTCAGTCGTTGTAGTACAGGATCTTCTATATTCAATACAAGTTATGTCTTATCTAATTATCACTAATCTACGAGGACATAGCTCAGGCAAAGTATAGTGGAGGCTATATATACATTGTATAGACTTTAGCCATAACTTATACATTCATATTTTCAATAATGTGGCCAATTAATAAAAGTTTAAAACACACATCAAAATTCTTGGTAAGTGTAGTTAATAAATCAGTTAAAATTATTTTTCAAAATGTTTGAAAACTAGTAGGAATTTTTCTTTGGAAAATCTTTTGTAATTTCATTTAAAAGATATTTTGTAAAATATTTTCAAACCTTTAAAAATTGTTTTCTTTATAAAAACTTATTTCATTTATTTGAATAAAATATTTGAAAATCTATTCATAAATGGCTTAGAAAATGGTTGTAAAAATACTTTGAAAAAACTATACATACTATTTGAAAAATCTTTACAAAATGATTTTCAAGTTCTGTAAATATTTACGAAAATTATTTGTCAAAATTATTTCCTAAATAAAGTCAAAATGTTTGTCAAATTATTTTCATATTATTTTGAGAATCATATACATTGAACCAAATAAAAATTATTTACCAACCATGCATAAAAAAATGGAAATACCAAGTACAAATTCTTCATCTAATTCTTGTAAATAGAGAAACACTCTCGTATTGATATATGCACATAATTCTTTTATTAACTCTTTTATTTTTCATAAATCATTAAAATTTTGCAAAATCTAAAAAACCATAAAAATTTGCAAAATATTTTCAAAAAATGCATAAAATTTGAAATTTTTTCAGAACTTCCACAAAAAGTTTAAAACCAGAAACTTACTTCACAGAAAGATTTTTTATCTACATTGCGTAGAAGTTGCATTTTCGGATTTATAATGACAATTGAATGAGTCTAAATAAAATCTGAAGATTGGAGCTTGGTTTGACCTTAATACACTTAATCACAAAAACCTTATAGGAACTAGAATTAAGGTGCTTTAGGTCTGCTAGACTTAATTCTTTGAGACCATAAGACTAGGTTCAATGTCATCTTGACTGCCTAAGTAGAATATTTCGGGACATACGTATGACTCTTGTCAACAGTGATCTAACTTACACACCTACACCTTACACTTTGCTCAACTCAGTTGAAGTGGTAGAGGGTTGGATTTTTCAGCATGAGACACAAGTGAATGGGCGTACAAAGTCACGATTCCATAGCCATTGTGCCCCAACCCGATCTAGTAGCCATGAGGTCTAATGAAAGGATGTTGTGGGTTGCAATAATGCTTCAAAAGATGGATACTCTACTGGCTTAAAAGGAAAAAAATACATATATAAATGATGTTCTATATAGTAATAAAAATGCAAAATTAAAAACTCCAAAAAAATAGTCAAGCACAAATAAATGAAAAATAAATTCATGTCGGAATATGTATATAATCAATAAGCAAACTTGAGACTCAAAGTCAAAGTGTCCATGTGAGCCTGCAGCTGGATGACTTGGCTACACTAGTCAAGCATCCCAAGATAAGTAGCTACACTAGATATTGTCCATTCTCTTCTCCACCTCCTCTTCTTGAGTCGGTTGTACTTGAACTTAGGAGGGAATACCCCACTTCTAGAGGAAAGAGTTATGGGATTGGGAAATTAGGGTCACTATGTTAGAGAAGCCTATCTTTTACTACTTCAGTCAAGAGGAGTACATACCACTGACATCATACGAGATAGGCTCATAGTTGTAAGGGATTGCATATGACATCTACTTGTTCTGACCTAGCTTTTGAGGAGACTTGGGCAAAGTTTTGTGATTCTCAGAGGTCGTTGTGTTTCAAGACTAGCTCTCAGTGAGGTTCTGACCAAAATAAAACTCCAAAGGTTCGAATGAGCTCCAAACCTTGATTTTGTGATGATAAGTTTAAAATTCAAAATCAATCCTAGTTCTTTCCCTTCCTTTTTGTTTCTTCTTTTTTGTACTTGCATGAATAAGTGTTTGTTAGGGACTACGAAAGGCAATTATAGGGGGTGATGAATCATCATTTCATCATCTTTATTCTTTCAATTTGGCCTTAAATCCCTAGCTAAATTTGTGTATATATAATTATCTTGTCAAAATAAATACTCTATGAATGTATAAAATACTTTATAAAATATTGTATAAATAATGTATTTAATTCTAAAATAAAAAAAGAAAGGAATAAAAGAAAAATAAATGAGTTACGAAAGGTATTTAATGACACTAGACCCCAAACTCAATCATCATGATGACTTGTTCGACAAAGAATAAAATAGGGGAAGATAATGCATAAGAATTGTAGAAAAAATACACAAAACCATGGTTTTTAATTCATCAATAATTGATTTTTGGGACATATTTCATTTCATTATTTTTACACCTCATATAACAAATCTCAACATGAATATTGCAGATAAAAATACAAAGAAAATTACAAAATTCATTTCACTAAAAAATAATACACAACGTGTTGTGACACATAAAAAAAGCCAAAAAGAAAATTTTATAGACCGGTATCTTCTCCATACTGTATCGAAATTGATCAGACTCATCTTTAATTATATATAAACATTAATAAGCTATTTAATGAAGGTGATTTCATTCAATTTAGATTTAAGATGCAGAAGTTTTGTTTTGAGCCTCCACAGTGCATTGTACTTGTATATAATATTCAATATATTTATTCTTTATATTTTTCACTTTCTTTCATTTTTATAAAATTGTATATATTATTTATATAAAACATGTGTACATAATTAAAATAAAAGAAAAACATTAAAAATAAAAAAAGAAGTCCATTATCACACATTGATAAAATATATATGTATATACATATACAATAAGAGTTCAATGGGGTGGCCCCCATGGGGTACCAACATGGCTGCTCCCGCCCCATTTTCACACAAATTTTTTGCTTTTTGTAAAATATCACCGTATATTTTCATCTATATATCCCTCCAATACGTCATTCAAATTTCGTTAGAAACAGACTCATATGCCCTCCATCTAGAATAATTCGACTACATCAATGTTTAGACCGTCAAAATCACTTTTTCTAGATGGAGGGCATAGGGGTCTCTACTTCTGACGAAATTCAAACGGTGTGTTGGAGGGATATATAGATGAATATATATGGTAATATTTTGCATAAAAATTAAAAAATATTATGCAAAAATGGGGCGGGGTAGTCATGTTGGCTGCCCTCTGGGGGCAGCCCCATTTTTTCCATATAATAAACATACATGTATATTTAAGTGTACAAATAAATTCACAAAAATACAATGAAATACCTAAACATGTAACTAAATAAATAAAAATATATAAAATAAATGTACATAATAATAAAATACAAAATACAAATTATTTTTAAAATATCAAAATACAAGTATATATACTTATATTTATACATGTAAATATTAACTTATAATAAATAGCCTCAAAAAATAAATAAAATTTGACATAAAATACTACATTAAATTACAAACAATTTTTATGTTTTAATAAAAAATAAATTAATTCGTTTATTATTTATTATTGAATTTCCAAGGATTTTTTACCAGAAGCATGGATTTGTTGACCTCATGTCAACTGGCCCCCCTTCTCTTCCTCAAGCCTTGGACTGTCAGAAACCCCAATTTTCTCCTTTTTTTCCCACTCGAGGCCATCATGATCTGCTTGGCGTGCTGAGCGATTACTGGAGACGTGCCACCCTTGATTCATGCCCAAGCCTGAGATTTCGTTGACCTTCATCGAGTAGATAGAAAACCTCATCGCATCTTCCCTCCTCGAGCATCCTATAGATGAAGCTCCTCTGCCTCTATTGCGCAGAATTTTGAAGGATTTTAATTTTAATTTGTAAAACTTTCATTGCGATCCCCAAAATTCTTGGCTCAAACAAACAATTTTTTTTCTACTTATTTACCCGTATTGCGGACAGGGTCGAACTCAGGGAGGCTACAAATCCCGAGGGTTATTCAATTAATCAAAAATTAATTAAGACAAAACCCGGAATCTCAAAGGATAACTATCTTTGGTTTTGTGATTTTTTATCTTTTTATTTTTTTTATTTCTATTTTTTATTTTCTGATTTTTAAATTTTTAGTGGTTTTGAATTTCACAATTTTTTATTTTAAAAAATAGGGGAACAATATTCACAAGATAAGAAATACGCACACCAACTATTTTTGTATTTTTCAATTATATCAAAAATGCTCAAAAAATCCAAAGAAAATATTTTTGTATTTTAAAGATTTTGAAATATTTTTGGGAATTTTTGTAGATTTTTCTGATTTTTTTTGTATTTTTCTAAGAGTCAAACAGTGATAAAAAAAATAAGAAACAATGCATAGGCTGAAGTAATTTGAAACTTAAAAATAGTTTTATTACCCAGAACTCCTGGAAATTATTTTTATGACAGATTATCTGCAAATATCTACAAAAATGAAGTGAATTGACATATTTTCAAATTTTGTAGAATTTTTTATGATTTTTATAAGATTTTTAGTATTTTCCATTTTTTGGATTTTATAAATATTTAATGCACAAAATTTGGATAGAAACTAAAAGACATAAAATAAAACTACTCAATGTTTTTGGAATTTTTGGAGCTATTTTCAAATTTTCATGAATTTTTGAATTTCTGGAAGATAAAAGGATGTTGTTTTTTATTTTTAGATATAATAAATGATGACAAAATACAATGAAAAATTTATGCTAGACAGATAATCACATCAGAACATGGCATGATTTTTTTTGAAATTTATGGATCAAGGAAACTATTTATTTAAATAAGGAAAGCAAGAAAAGTCAAGTCTGGAATAAACATGACTGAAACGTGAATAACTAAAGTTTATGAATTAAAAGATAACAATAATTAAAAGCGGTAAACAAAATGCCATTTACCCAGCTGGGGCGTGCGTTGCGCGTGATCTTGCTCTGGAACAGGGCTTCTATGTGAATTTTCGAACTTCCGAGGGTACGACTTTAAATTCTCCAAAAAAAATTTCATTACCCTGGGGCTTCCTGTTCGTTTCTTCAAGATGGAGGGTCAAGGGGTGCCGCCGCCCATATCTTCTTTCCCAAGCAACGGCAGGCGCGCGGCTACAGGCGGTCGGCGGGGGTTCTTCGGACCGCGCAGTGGACGATCTTCAGGTCGACGATGGATAGCGTCTGCCGCAAAATGAGCTCTTGCCGAGTGTTACACTTCGGAGGTCTGGCGGTGAAGAGCTGCAGCCGCGAAACGAGCTGCTGTCATGCGGAGCACTTCGGAGGTCTGGCGGTGAAGAGCGGTTGTCGCGGAACCGGTGGTCGCGTAGATCGCGGCGGCGATGGCAGTCTTCGATGGAAGTAGCGCGCGTGCTGCTGCGATCTGGTGGTAGGAAGGTTGGTGCGCACGCAGAGGTGGCTGGACGGAGATGCGCTGATGGTTTAAGGAGGAGGGCACTGGCGGTGGATCTGCGGGGAGCAGGCGAGCGGTGGGCTCGGGGCCGACGGAGGGGGCCACGCC
This sequence comes from Ottelia alismoides, assembly GCA_037367405.1. NCBI lineage: Eukaryota > Viridiplantae > Streptophyta > Magnoliopsida > Alismatales > Hydrocharitaceae > Ottelia > Ottelia alismoides. Next base: position 330,519 of record JAZKJV010004724.1, on the reverse strand, counting down.
CAGCGCGGGGGTTGAGGCGCGGGCGGCAGCGCCGCCTGCTTGATTTATTTATTATTATTTTTATTTTTTTTTTGCATACATAACTGATAATAAAAAAATATTTTTTTTATTTTTTTCCTTTGATATGTTTTAAATCCTTGCAAAACAAATGTTAGGCTGAAAAACAACCTATATTTTTTGTTTGTTTTTTATAATATTTTTTATTTACAAACAATTAGGATGCGAACACGATGGTTCGATCCAAAAATCAAATGGAATATGTGAATGGGGATCTGACGAAAATGGGGAATCGAATCCGTTTCTCCGACCACAGTGCATTGTCGGAGTTGATAAATTGTGGGAGATAGAAAAGAATGTGGAGAGATCACGAAAATGAGATGAAAAATCAAGTTGGTTGCGAATCAAAATGTGTTGAATTTTAAGATCTAAATAAATAAAAAATGATGATGAAAGTAAAATGCGACAAAATGAAACTACGATTAATCCTAGATTAATAATAAGAGAAAATGATGATGGATCTCGCCTTGGGAGTGGAAAACTACCGTGATCGCCTCGACGAAGGCCGACTCGCTATCACCAGACGGCTCGGAGGCTAGGCACCTTTCTCAACAAGAAGACTCTCAGAGATCGGGCTCCTCTAACGAAAGATTGATCAAGTTAGAATGATGAAGAAGGAGCCATATAAATAGAAGAGATAATGGAGATGGATTTTGAATTTTTGATTTTTTTTTTGATAAAGAAATAGTAGAGATGAAAATTGAAATGAGATAAAGATAAAGAGAGAGAAAACTATTTACAAAATTACCTAATTTTTTTACCTTTCGTCAAGATGTTTTTTTATATTTTTATGGCGTCTAATTAAGAATAGCAACTATATACATATACTATATACATATATGATATTATATACAAGGGTAAATAAGCAAATTAGCTTTTTTCTTTTTTTTATTTTTATTTTAAATAATTCGTAAAAAATATTTACAAATATGTACAAGTACAATATGTAATAAATACATGGGAAAATTGCACAAACCACCCCAGAAAACTAACTTTTTACTCGTAACTCCAAAAATTATGAACATCCAATTTAAAGATAATTTAATTTAGAATCCAATGGAAGTAACATTAGTTTAATTTGAGTTCATATGGAGTCGGAATTGATCTTTCATTAGTACTTAGTGGCTTTTTTCAATTATGGTTGCTTTTATTCTGTACATGATTTAATTATGCAATTATTTTTATTAACTAGAACACATTTTTATTTACAACTTTGGTTTTGAAAGTTATTTGATTTGAGGTAAATTAATGTACAAATAAAATAGTGTAGTATACAAATATACATATCACACTTTTTTTGGATTTTCTAATTGAGGACCCTATCTCCCCCTACTTTATTCCTGGTCGATCAGGTCAAGTCTTTATCTTCTCTTGGGGTTCGGGTCAGCCTGTATCTATTACATATATACAATCTTCCCTTTTATTTTCTTTTCTTTATTTTTCCTTTCTTTCTTTATTTGTTTATTTTAGGTTAAAATAATATACAAATATATAATATTTACACACATATGCAAGTTAGTAAGAATATGGAGTTAGTATTATATACATGTTTTTTATAAGAGATTTTAAGCTAAAATAAATGAATAAAGATGACAAATCGTAGATTCATCGTCCCCCTATGATTTACCTTTTCTAGTCCCTTAGCAAACACTTATTTGAAAGAATAAGTGAAGAAAAAGAAAGGAAAAATAAAGAAAGTAGGAAAATATTGAGTATTAAACTTATCTTCATAAAATTGTAGTTTGGAGCTCTGTTGGACCTTTGGATTATTAGTGTGTCGAAACCTTAATGGGAGATGGATTTAAAACCAAACAGCCTCTAAGTTCCACAGGACTCCTATTCAGGTCACCTCAACAGTCAGGTCAGAACAAGTCTACATACACAAATTCTTGTGACTATGAATCTTTACTTGTATGGTGTAAGTGAGATATAGTTCCCCATCTCAAAAGTAGCAAAGAAACAACCTCCCTCAACAAGGTAACTCTAGTTCCCCGGTCTTGCAACTCTTTCGTTGAGGAGCGGAGATATTCCCTTCTAAGTTCAAGTACAACCATCTCAAGAAGAGGGGATGGAGAAAAGAATGGACGGTAACCAGTGTATCTACCTATCCTTGGATGCATGATCAGTGTAGCCAAGTCATCCGCTGCAAGCTTACAAAAAAATTGTCTTTGAAGCTCTTATTGTGTTTTTTTTAAATCCTTGTATATACACTCTGGCAGGCATTTTACTTTTCAATCAGGCCTGTACACTTTTGGAGATTATGCATTTTCCATACTTTTTTCTGAAAGTATATATAAGGTGCAGCATGTACATAAGGAATTTTTCCTCTTGAGCCAGTAGACTATCCCTCTTTTGAAGCATTATTGCAACCCCACAACTCATGTCTTCAGACCTCAACATCGCTAGACCAGTTTGAGACGCACTTCCTTTCCTAGTGGAAAACGAGAGGTTACAACTAGATGTACTACCCTCGTATGCTACCGCAAGCCAAAATATTCTTCCTCCTCACTACCTCATCCATGAAGAGCTACGTGCAGAGTGCTTTGTCTAAGATAAGCCACGGTCTTAAATAATCATGTATGTGTTGTTAAATATTCTACTTAGACTATTCAAGATGACATGTGAACATAGTCTTATGGACTCAAAGAATTAAGTCACTAGGACCAGAAAAGTCTTAACTCCATTTCTTATAAGGTTCCTCTGGAATTAAGTGGATTAAGGCCCAACTAAGCTTCATTCTTCTATTTTATTCAGACATAGTTTAAATGCCAATACTATCATGAAAAATGCACATGCAAATGCAAGAAAATATGTACAATGCAAAGAAAGCATTTTTTTGAGAAAATGATGCACATGTGAAACAAACATTTTTTTAAAAACAATTTTCTAATTATGCTTTTTATTTTTCTTTTTTTAGGAAAAGGGTTAGTAAAATGTATACAAGTATGTACAAGAATTTTTTTGTGTTTGTTTTTTTGTTTTTGTTTTTTTTGTTTGTTTTTTTGTTATATATATATTTGGGTTTTTTGCACACGTGGATTTTAAAAAAATTATATACATATCCCCCCTAAATAAACATGTATAAAAGTACGAGTTATGTCCAAAGTATATATATAATATATACGATACCCCCTTATACTTAGCTCGAACTATGTCCTCATAGTGATCAGAGAGCGAAAAAGGAAGACATAACTCGTGCTAAGTATAGAAAAGTGAAAAAACTCCTATGCTACAATGACTCAAAGAAAAGATAAAATGAAGAGAAGTTGGTGATCCACCCTATACTTAGGATCAAGTAATCCTAAGTATAGTAGAGTGTACAAAAGGGAAAACTGATGAAGAGAATGTACAGACTCAAAAATAAAAAAGACACGATATGAACAACATCATCCCCCCTATACTTAGGGTAGAGTATCCCTAAGTATAGCAACAACAAGAGTGATAAACAGGACGAATATGAACAACACAAATCCTTCATCCCCTATACTTAGGATAAAGCACATCCTAAGTATAGCATATATACACACGAAAAGGGGTGAATGATAAAACGGAAGAAGAAAGAGTGAAACAAAAGGATATACAAGAGGAGTGGATGTACAAAGGTCAAGAAGGTCGAAAACGAACCGTTTTGCGGGACCGCTGAGGTATGGATTTCACAAGGTGTAGGTCGATATTGGGATCATCATTAAACATAAATTGAGTAGGATCGACCAAGAATGTATCCTCAGCAGCTTCAGCTAGTGCAGGCCTAAACCGAATATTGGAAGTAGTGTCGTCATGTCCTGCCTGGGAAGTCGCAAACATCAAAGTAAAATGGCTCGAAATCATTATCACAAAAAGTAGGATCAATTTCATCCTGGCGAGCCACTACCGGATCATCATCTTTATCAAAAGGACCATATTCCTTTATAAAAGCAATCAAATCAAATTTGGCCTGATCGATCTCATCTGAATCAGGGTGAATAGGAACAGAGTCATCAGTGGAAATAGTCAAATCATATCTGTTCTGTCTAGTCTTAGAGTATGCCTTTCGCTCTAGTGTGTCTATCGTGTAAATTCTGTGGATGTCATCAATGCATCACCACGTACCAGAAGAGAGAACTCCAAGGTCTATGCTTTCCGAGTCCTCCTTCTTGAAGAGGAATTCTCGGGTCTCAATATCATCCATCATACAACAAAAATATATGGTAGTATCATCATGGTCAAAGTCCTTGGGGTTGTCTAATATAGGAATACTCTCATGGGATGCAGGTCTTTGGTCAGTAGTGGGTGTAGTGATTAACACATCATTCCCTACATCAGAACGGAAGCGAATCTCTCTTGATCCATAATCAATAACAGCTTCCGCAGAGGCGAGGAAAGGCCGTCCCAAGATGATTGGAGGGTTCTCTACAGAGGTGGAGGCCTCCATGGGCAATACAACAAAATGGGAAATGAATTTCATGCCCTTAATAAGAATGACAACATTTTCTATAATACCCTTTGGCCTCTTAATAGATCCATCAGCAAATTGAACTATCATCCTGGCTTTGTTGAGAGGCCCAAGATGAAGAGATTGTACCATAGAGAAGGGTATTATATTAATTGAAGAACCGTCATCAAGGAGAGTGTTATCACAAGAATGTTCAGATATGGAGCAACTCACAAGAGGTATGGTAGTATTCATTTTCTTAAAATGTGGACGGTGAGAGATGGCGTAAGCAGTGGCCATGGTCAAGATGTGACGCTCAGATCTTCTCCTTCTCTTTCTCTTCCTGTGTTGAGGAGTAGATAAATCTGTCATGGTCTGTTGAAGTGGGGTTTTAATTATCTCATGAAGGGTAGCCACCACTTCAGGTGCAGTCAACATCTTTTTGAATTTTTGAACCTCCTCCATACAAGGGAGGAGATCAGAATCAACATATACACGAGGATTACTAAGAGAAGTCTGTACAATGGCATCCCCGGGGTCAAGATTGGGACATGGATGTATGGGTAAATGATCAGACATTTGGGTCCTCTCCTCACAAAATGAATCCAAAACGTGTCTCCCGAATTCCTTTTGGATTTTTGGATTTTTTTATTTTTTTGTATTTTGGGTGATTTCAAGCTCTCATGATTATCCTCAAGTGAATCCATATCCTCAAATAGTGGAGCAACGTTCTGGCTCTCATTTATGTTAAATAGATTATAAATCCTCAAATTCATATGCACCATCATTTGGTTCAATGTCTTAAGTGTGGAAAGCATGAAAGGTGACTCCAAAATCCCAAGATCAGGTGAGTGGGATGAGGGTGGGTGAGAATCAAAGTCCTCTGACTCCTGAAATAATGGTTTAGGCGGATATGCACAAAAATTATGCGGAAGATCCTCCTGGAAAAGGGAAGGTGGATCGACTGGAGGGTACGAGGCATCCACGAAGATCAGATTAAAATTACTCCCCTCGTCCATCTTCGAACAAAAGATGTGATTGGGAGAGCACGAGTGTCAAGTCAAAAGATATGGAGAAAAAGGCACAAATGCGCAGAAGGATCTAGTATGCACACAAGCAATCAAACACGATACAAACCCCCAGCTCATCAACTTAACGCAATGTGAAGACCGTGAAGGTTCGGTCTCTTAATCTTTTCTGTTTTAGAGTTAGATGATAATCACAAAGTTATACAAATACTTAGGTTGAATTATGGGATTTGGGTACTAACCTTAGTGTGTATGCGAGCAAGTTAAAATGAATACAATGAGGGGGTCACTCTCCCCAAAACAATGATTTTTCCTTATGTTTATTTTAGGGTCGAGTTTTCTTTAGAAGTCCCAAATTTTAGGCAGTTATACCTGGTTAAAATATTTTCAAAGAATCGCCTACCGAGTGTCCAATTTCCTTTTTATCTTATGTGAGTGAAAACGAGGAAGGAGATCGGAAATGCCAATGCGTTATTAAAAATGATGATGCATGCAGGGGTTAGAGATGTGTACTTTGTCGCCAGCACTCTATATGTAAGTGATCCGCGTAAAATTTAAATACAGAAAAATAAACTAACCAATATGATGCAAGTGAACCGTCCGAGATGATAGCTTCTATTAACGGGAAAGAACAAGTTAATTTGACTAACTCCAAACTACACTCTACTCTATAGGCACAGAAATTCTTGTTTAGGGTGTTTGGACCTAATTAATTATCTGGCTCAAGCAAATTAATTAAAGCAATCAAGAGGTAGCTCACGAAATCTGTGGGAAACAAAGAAAAATAAGGCGATGAAAACAAAACCGGTGAGGTCCCCCAAGTGCACCGGCACTTGGTGAAATAGACCCGCAACAAATGAATGTCTGTTCTACAAAGTTTAAATGCTAGTAAAAATCTCTCTCTCCCTCTCTCTATCTTTATGTCTCCTTCAGTTCTTCTTCTCCTCTTCTCACGCTATCCTACGGCTTAGTGGTGAATCAAGCCACCTTTGCTTCGCTTGGGTGCTTCGGCTCTCCTGGGATCGCCTCCTTCGCTCCGTGGGACCTTACAAGAAAAGGAGAAGAGAATGTGTAAGAGGCACAATAATTAAAGATGAGAAAAAAATGAAATGAATGCAATGGATATAAATAATGAAGTGAACGGCAAAAAATGCAAACAGATAATTACAACCAAGAATAGCAGGTTAAAAGAGAAACCTAACTACCCCCGTCGTGCCTCCCCGACATCGGCGCCATTTTGTTGTGTGCGAAATCTCAAGGGTCAAAAATTAATGACTATGTGATAGTCGTTGCTATCCCGAAAATTCCCGGCTCAAACAAACATTTTTTTGCTACTTATTTACCTGTACAGCGAACAGAGTCGAACTCAGGGAGGCTACAAATCCCGAGGGTTATTCAGTTAATCAAAAATTATTTAAGAGAACAACAAGAACCTCAAAGGATAACTATCCTTGGTTTTTGTGATTTTTTATCTTTTAATTTTTTTACTTTTTTATTTCTAATTTTTTTATTTTCTGATTTACAAATTTTTAGTGGTTTTGAGTTCTGCAATTTTTTATTTTCAAAAATAATGGAGCAATATTCACGAGATAAGAAATACGAACACCAACTCTTTTTGTATTTTTCAATTATATCAAAAATGCTCAAAAAATCCAGAGAAAATATTTTTGTATTTTAAAGATTTTGAAGTATTTTTGGAAATTTTTGCAGAATTTTCAGATGTTTTCGTATTTTTTTCAAGAGTCAAACAGTAAAAAAAATAAGAAACAGAGCACAGCCTGAAGTAATTTGCAACTTAAAAAAATTAAGTCCCAAAACTCCTGGAAATTATTTTTATGATAGACTATCTGCAAATATCTGCAAATAGGAAGTGAAATGATAATTTATGGATTTTTGTAGAACTTCTTTATGTTTTTTATAAGATTTTGTGTATTTTTTAATTTTTTGGGGTTTTATAAATAGTTAATGCACAAAATTTGGAAAAAATTAAAAGATAATAAAATAAAACTACTCTATTTTTTGGGAAAGTTTTGGAGCTCTTTTTCAAATTTTTATGAATTTTTGAACTTCTGGAAGATAAAAGGATGTTTTTTATTTTTTTAAATATATTAAATGATGATAAAATGCAATGAAAAATTTATGGTAGACAGATAATCACATCAGGAACATGGCATGATTTGTTTTTAGAAATTTATGGATTGAGGAAACTATTTATTTAAATAATGAAAGCAAGCAAAGTCAAGTCTGGAATAAAAAGGACAGAAATGTGAATAAGTAAAGTTTATGCATTAAAGATAATAATAATTAAAAGCAGAAAACAAAATGCAATTTACCCAGCAGGGGCATGCGTTGTGCGTGATCTGGCTCTGGAACAGGGCTTCTTTGTAAATTTTCGAACTTCTGAGGGTATGACCGTAAATTCGCCAAAAAAATTTCAATGCCCTAGGGCAACCTGTTCGTTCCTTCAAGATGGAGGGTGAAGGGGTACCGCCGCCCCTATCTTCTTCCCCAAGCAACGGCGGGCACGCGGCTACAGGCGACGGGTGGGGGTGCTTCAGACCGCGCGGTGGGCAATCTTCATGTCGGCGATGGAGAGCGGCTGTCACGGAATGAGCTGCTGCCACGTAGAGCGCTTTGGAGGTCTGGTGGTGAAGAGCGGCTGCCACTGAACCGGTGGGCGTGCAAATCACGGCGACGATGGCGGTCTTCGACAGAAGTAGCACGTGTAGCGCTGCGATCTGGTGGCAGGAAGGTTGGCGTGCATGCGGAGGTGGCTGGACGGAGAAGCGCCCATGGTAGAAGGAGGAGGGCACCTGAGATGGATCTACGGGAGCTGGCGAGCGGAGGGCTCGGGGACGACGGAGGGGGCCATGCCCAACGCGGGTGGGCGGCGCTGCCGCCTAGAGCGTGGGGGTTGAGGTACAGACAGCGCTGTCGCCTGCTTGTTTTTTTTATTTTTTTATTTTTTTTGCATACAGAACTGATAATAGAAAAATATTTTTTCCTTTTTTTTTCTTTTTTATATTTTGTTAATCCCTGCAAAACAAATGTTAGGCATAAAAACAATATATATTTTTTGTTTTTTTATTATATTTTTTATTTATAAACAAATAGGATGCGAACACGATGGTTCGATCCAAAAATCAAACGGAATATGTGAATGGGGATCCGGCAAAAATGAGGAATCGAATCCGGTTCTCCGACCACCATGCGTTGTCGGAGTTGATAGATTGTGGGAGATAGAAAGAATACGGAGAGATCATGAAAATGAGACGAAAAATCGAGTTGGTTGCGGATCAAAACGTGCTGAATTTTAAGATCTAATAAATAAAAAATGGCGATGAAAGTAAAATGCAACAAAATGAAACTACGATCAATCCTAAATTAAGAATAAGAGAAAATGATGATGGATCTCACCTTAGGAGCAGAAAACTACCGTGATCGCCTCGACGAAGGCCGAGTCGCTGTCACCGGACGGCTCGAAGGCTAGGCACCTTTCCTGACAAGAAGACTCTCAGAGATCGGGCTCCTCTCACCAAAGATTGATTAAGTTGGAATTTTGAATGGAGCCATATAAATAGAAGAGATAATGGAGATGAATTTTGAATTTTTTTATTTTTGATTTTTTGGATAAAGAGATAAGAGAGATGAAAATTGAAATGAGATAAAGATAAAGAGAGATAAAACTATTTACAAAATTATCTATTTTTTTTTAATTTTGGTCACTTTTATTATTTGAATAAAAAATGTTTTTTTATTTTTTATGGCGGTTAATTAAGAATAGCAACTATATATATACAATATAAATATATGACATTATATACAAGGGTAAATAAACAAATTAGATTTTTTTCTTTTTTTATTTTTATTTTAAATAATTATTAAAAAATATTTACAGACATGTACAAATACAATATGTACAAAATACATGGAAAAAATGCACAAACCACCCCAAAAAACTAACTTTTTACTCATAACTCCAAAAATTGTGAAAAACAGCCAATTTAAAGATAATTTAATTTAGAATCCAATGGAAGTGAGATTGGTTCAATTTCATATGGAGCCGGAATTGCTCTTTCAATTAGTGCTTAGTGGCTTTTTCCATGTGTGGTAGCTTTTATTTTGTACATGATTTAATTGTGCAATTATTTTTATTAATTAGAACACATTTTTATTTACAACTTTGGTTTTGAAAGTTATTTGATTTGAGGTCAATTAATGTACAAATAAAATAGTGTAGTATACAAATATACACAACACACAATTTTTTTTGTATTTTCTAATTGAGGACGCTATCTCCCCCTATTTTATTCCAGGTCGATTAGGTCAAGTCTTGACCTTCTCTCGGAGTTCGGGTCAGCCTGTATCTATTACATATATGCAGTCTTCCTTTTTTATTTTATTTTCTTTATTTTCCTTTCTTTCTTTCTTTATTTATTTTAGGTTAAAATAATATACAAATATATAATATTTATGCACAGATGCAAGTTAATAAGAATATGAAGTTAGTATTATATACAAGTGTTTTATAAGGGATTTTAAGCTAAAATAAATGAATAAAGATGACGAATCGTAGATTCATCAGCCTCCATTCGATGTCTGATCCCTCTTCGACTGCTCTTAGCCCCTTAGGTCTACTACAATACCTTTCCCTTGATGACAACATCTGATTGGGAGGATTTGCAGTGAGGAGGAGCGACACTCGAGGAGATCAATCCATCATCGGAGGGCTTCTGTCGGTTGGTTCCACCTCTTCGACTCTGGTCGAATTGAGGCTTCTTACTTTTGTTACTAGGTATAACTTAGGTTAACTTTCCTTTCATGTAGTTTAATTTGTCTTTTAATCATTAGGTTAGCGTAATTCGAATTTCCTATTTTGACCTGGAGGTTGAGCTCCAGGCCAAACTAGTCGTATCTGATTTAAATTGCCCTGATTTTCACTCCAAATCAATCCCCATCATGTTCTCCACAAGTTACTTCATTTAATCAAACTAGATCCATCGTTGATCTAGGGCTAGAGTTACATTCCGCCACCCCTCGTCTGAGGCTCACCGCTCCGCCCATTCCCTTGATGTGCAGCTTCAACAAGTGGTCGTGGTGACTTGCCACTAGCCACGCAATTTTCTTATTGTAGTCTAGACACCTCAAGAGGGAATCTCGAGCTTAGAAGGATGCTTAGAGCACCTCTAGGTCATGCGAGTAGAAGATCACCTCCAGATGCTCCATTGAACCCTATCGAGCTCATCTGAGCACACCTGCACACACGAAGGAGCCTCAGCTAGCTGTTGGACTTAATGGACCAAAGAAACATCGTCGGAGCATGGAGAAAAGCATGATCGAAGCTCGTCGGACCCAAGTTCTTCAACTGTTCTTGCAACCCCCTCGTCGAGCGTTGGATGAAGAACATGATGCAGATCTAATATGAGTCATCCATTTTATTCGAAGAGGTACACAACCATGAGCATCGGATCGTCTACGCGGTGCGTAGCGAGTCACCGGATTTAAGCAGCTTACGTGGGGTAGGTTGCACATAACTCCCTCTACCTTTTTGCATTTCATAAAAGGCTCTATAATATTTTCATTACGTTCAACATTTTGTGGACAAATTGCATGTGAGCCCCTATACCTTTTGAAAATTACATTTTAGTCCTCTCTTGGGTCACATCATGTGGACCCCCATGTGAGTGGATATTTTGTGGTTAAGCCCCTCTAGGTTTTGTAATTGTGTTTTAATATATAAAAACTGAATATAAGTTCAAACTTTTTAGTGTTTTTGTATGTAACCCCCTGAAGTTTACTTTATTTGCAAAAATGCTCATGCTAGCTGCTTGATTTTTATTTTGTGCATTTCTATTTTCTAAAAATAGTTCCTGTGCTCCAAAAATCTTGCAAAATAGGTGTAAATGCAATATTGGTTGCTTATTCATGTTATTTTAGCATTTTTATCGGGTTTACTATTTATGAAAATCAAAAGGAGCTATTTTATTGCCAGATTGCCTAAAACTTATCTTAAAAATCCCAAAAAATTAACTAATGTTTATTATCCTATTTTATCATCAGACCAAAATCACAAAATAATATCAAAAGAAACTCAAGAAAATAACAAACCCTCGATAAGCCGTAAAAAATTACATAACATTTTCAAAAATCCTAAACAATTTAATTTCTATCCCATATTTTTACACAACCTAGTTCTATATATTAAAATTAGTTTTGAGAAAAATTGGACATATTTTCCTTTTGTAATTCTTAAAATAATTGAACCTATTTAATATATACTATTTTACCATCTTTATAATTATTAAAATATCAAAATAGCAAAAATTCCTAGATAATTCTTAAAAACAGGAAAATATTTGAAAAAAATTAAATTTTTTACTATATATATCTCTATTACAAAAATAATACCCTATATAGCTTATATATATTATTATATAGCATTATTATTATTACTAGTTATTTTAAATACCTTATAAATATTTAAAATCCTTTAAAATAAAAAAGGACTATTTTTATTTATATTTTTAAATTTTTATATATTTATTACAAATTATATATGTCCCTTATATTGTACTTATTACATTATATTACGTATATAATCATATATATTATTAAAAAATAAAATCAAGAAAATAAATATTAATATATTATTTATTTATTTGAAAATTAATTAATTAAAACACACAAAAATATTAAGTAAAGTATTGTGTGAAGGATATTGAGTATCCTCAAGCACATCACGGAAGCGTGTTGATCGCATCGTATGCGATCGGGGTGACTAGTTGCAAGATGCAGCGGAAATTAAAATTTTAACTTTAAAGATGAAACCACATGATCACGAGAACACTTCTCGGATCGTTTCATCAAACCACAAAGTATTAGGAATACCTCTTGAAGCGTGGTTGTGATCGCGAGATCCCAAAGTAGAGATCCTCCTGTCTCAAGTCCGACCCACGGGGAAAGCGCTTGCGGGCACGATGATGAGTCGCGTCCTTCCCGCAATCCTTTGACGAAGATCCAAGCGTCGAGGCGCAGCAAAAATGATCTCCTTCCTAATACACAAAGTGGACGGCCACTTGAATATTAGGGAGACCCCACGAGAATGAGAGAGAGAGAGAGAGAGTAGAGTTCTTCAACTCAAGAATGTTGTTGTTACTTGGAAAGGCTACCCTAGCCCTCCTTTTATACTAGTTTAGGATCCAATGGATCTCAATCCATGGGACACATGGATCCAAGGGCTATGCTTGGTCCATGCTAAATCAATGGCTATGATTGTTGTTGGTTAAAACCAACAACATTAATTTAAATTAAAAATGTTGCAACATTATCAACATAATTTAATTTAACATTAACTAATTAAGAGATAATGTGATAAATTAAATGGAGTCAACCAACCTCCCTAAAATTGAGGGGCGTCACCCATGAACAATTCATGGGTGACGCCACCTATGAATGGTGATCAATTTTGGCTCCTTTTTATTTATCTTATTATTCCTTAATTAATTTTGTATTCACAAAAATATTCACCAAATTAATTCCCAATTAATTTGTGAATATTTCGATCATGCCATTGAATATTATGTGAATCATATTCACAACCCAAACTAGTTAGTAAATTGCATTTCCAATTATTTAATAAATGTGAATCTAATCCACATTATTAATTAACAAATGCTATTCACATAAATTCTCTCTCTTATATATGTATATTATAAATCATATTTATAATACACATATATCATGGATAGTGTAATCCACATTCTCTTAATCCTTGATAATTAAATCCCATTTAATTATCTTAGACAATCATTTTCACAATATGAATTATATTCACATTAAGCTTGATAATTAACTCATTTAATCATCAAGTCCTTGCTTGGATATTTCATCAAAAGAATTATTCTTGAACCCTTTCAAGAATAATGTGCTTTCTCCGCAGATACTTGGAGATAAGGACAGGGCGATTGTATTATAACACGTATAGTGACTTGGATATTGAGATCTTATCTCAAATCCAGATCTTACGAACCTCCCACAGATGCTTGATTAAATCAAGACCGCAAATCCAATCTTCTCATTGAATCTGAATCTCATTCAGACCAATGTCCAACACTTGGACTAAGATCGGATCGCTTCTCTACTAAAAGGAGTCACTAAAATCCAGACTTGTTTCATCACTCCCTCGGAATGGAAGCGTCATGGATATACAATCGTTTATGATCACATCACCCTTCAGGTATTCCCAATACCTGTACATCTTGCATACTGGAAGACCCATGGTCAACCCGAAGATCAAGATCTATTTTACACTGTCTTCTTCAGGGTTTGTTCACCAAGTTTCTCATTTGATCATTGGGATTTGGTATTGATCATATACTTTCCAAAAGCATATATCATACCTAGGTCTTGGTCATATACGTTCCAAAAGTATATATCAAACCTACAAATTCAGTCAAGCTTCCAAAGCGAGACGACCGTGCACGGAATTTGATTCTTCCCAATATCTCATGAGTGAGCGCATGTCTTCCGGTTCAGTAGTGAACCTGTATGATCCCTTTGAGAGATCGTATTACTCATATGCCCTTACATGCACACCAGCGTGCCGGTGTATAGACCTTGGTTAGGTCATCAACCTATTGGTCTGCCAAATGTACATACTCAGACATATAGCAATACATCTGTCTCCGGTCAGAGGATGCGTGCCTATGCTGTGACAGCATTCAACATAGGACTTTGGTTATCTCGATCTCGTTAAGTCAACTCTTTGACCTAACTAATCTGTCACCTCCGAATCTCTATTCCTATGCAGAGGACCTGCATCAAGAGGTCGGTCAGATATCAGCCTATGTGAGAAAAGGATTGCCATCTCCTACTCAGGCTGGAGATCACATCTTAACAATCATTTGACGGTACTTGATGAGTCCTCAATCTAACCCTTTAGATATTCATCCTAGCACCAGCCTCTATGATTCAATAATTGAATCAACAGCTGTATGATCATTAAGATAGCCATGGTACATAACCCTAATTGTACTAAGGGACCTATTATGCAAATTATTTATTCTTCATTTCAGATCAGGGAATGATATGTGCAATAACATTTATTGCATAATGGCTCGCCGTGGGCTCACATGTCCAACATTGTGCATATATATACATGCATATACATATTTAGAGATAAATAACGCAAATGTTATGCCCCTTGTTCTTTGAGTTCAACACCATACCATACATGCCCACTATACACACTTGTTTGTAGGATTTATAATTAATTTCGACCGATCTCTTTGATTTGCATTGCTTTATTCTATTGTTTTGGGTTGATTATTGATTTGTTTATTCGGGCTTCGTGTCAATCACCTCAACGATTGTGGTTCCGCCTTCTGAGGACCATACGATTGATCTGCTCTATTCGGGTAGCTTTTCAGTGATTGATGAGGTTTTTGTATCGACAAACTATGTCCGAAATTACCTACTTCACTGTAGAGGCCATGCTCAGAAATAACGATTTTTTGTAATTTTTGGATAAATATTCAAAATTTTATGGATTTTAATATTTAATTAGGACAAAATAGCATATTTTTTATTTTAATAAATAGGAAAATAACTTTAAATGTCAAATTAAAATAATATATGATGTAATATACTTTCATACACTTAGTTTAATTTTCATATAAATTTTTGATACATAGAAGCAATAAATAGAAATAAAGCACACAAAATAAATTAATCTGAAGCACATGGACCAATATGAAATTTAAATAAACTTTTCATGCATTTCATAATGTATATAAAATCCAAGTGTTAAAAGTGAAATATTTCCAATTTAAAATACAAAATATAAGTTATATGTGACTGGCAGGGACCAAAATGCAATTATACAAAAAGCTAAATGTGTTCCATAACATGTTCAAGAAATATGGGGGGTTCCCTGCAACATGTCCCAAAAGTGCCTCATGTGGACCCCATATGAGGTGACCTAGCAAGGACTTAAGTATAAACAATAGATAGTTTGGGGGTCCTTATGTAAAAAAACTAAACTTAATACACTACAGATGAATGTTTAGTTACTAAAATTAAAAGACAAAAAACGAAGGGTGCATGCCGCAAAATACCCTTCATGTACGTACTATTGGACGATCCAAGAAGCTTTACTTAAGGCGATCTACAACTGAAGACATGTAGTAGTTCGCCTCTGATCGATGGATAGGATTAGAATGGGGACCTTGACAAAATATGACAAATCTGAGATGAGGACGAAGGACATGGAAGAAGGTATTCTTTCCCTTCCTTTCATAAGTTGTCAACCCTTCTCTAATGGTGTATCAACTCGACATTCCAAATCCTCCTAGAAGCACTTCACGTCGATGAAGGTCGCTCAGAAGATCCAGGTCTCATTGGAGAAGACCCGGGAGTCGAGGTTACTCATATGACCTGAAAGGTGCTTGCAGTCCTTAATTATACTCTAGATGGAGTCTTTCAATGTGGGGACCTGCACAAGAACATTCCTGGACTCGAGGGTAATACCCTCAACCCATAAAAAAGGTGCAAAACAAAAGGGGATGAGATGGAGTCACCGACGATGGGTAGCAGAAGGAGGTGATTCGTTGATCTTTGTGAGATCAGGTTGGGTGCATGGATGAATCTAATGGAGAATAAGAAGAGAAGTCAATGAGATGATCGGTTTAGCTGAGAACATGGTGTTGCACAATGAGAATAGTGGCCGGAGAAGAAGCTTTGGTGTACATTAAAATGCTTAGAACTAAGCTAACTTTGCTGCAGATCTTTGGAAGCAAGAGCCATTGTTGTAAAATCGGTCGACTAATCCGATTAGTCAACTCAATGTGGTAGCCGAGTCGACTAGCTATAGTCGCTATGAAATCGGGTGCACCTGATTACTCGGTCGAGTAATCGGTTTAGTCAGTCGATTAAGCATGTGCCTTTTAAATTACAAAATCTAGTCCCCAAAATCCGATTACGAATAAGTTCATTTAAGAATTTACTATCAAACAATAAGCTCTCCTCTCGTTTTCTCTTCTCTAACATAACCTGGTCTCCCGACCCCCGTAACCCTAATTTCCTAATTGTGTCCCCTCCCACTCGAGGCCTCGGTGTTGCTCCATCGCTGCCTTGGTGCTGCTCCATTGCTGCCTCATTGCTGCACCATCGCCACCTCGGTATCACCCACCTCGCCACTCATCACCTAGGTTAGGGTTTTTTATTTTTTTTCATTTTTTTTCTTTTTAGAACTTTATTATATGAATAGGACATTCACTAGACCTAATCATTCAGGTTTTGTGTTGGCATACTTTATTATAATTGCATCACTAGAACGTAATTATATTGATGATGGCAGTGAAGGAGATTCTGTTATTGACAAATCCTCCATTCCTAAATCCTTCGACTCACCGTCCCTAAGCTGCTCGAGGCTCCCAGATCGGTCCTTCGTTTCCCTCCTCTGTAGAAGGTATTCTTCGATTTTTTTTATTTTTTTATTTGTTTATTGCTTGATTTTAGTTATTAATGCTTAGGTTATCTTGTTAGTTTGCATTAAGGTTAAAAAATGTTAGTCTTAGGTTATTTTTTGAGTAAAACTTATATTTAATTAATGATGTGCATGTTGCATAGATATTTTTTGCTTGATTTGATGATTATGTATATTATTTTCTAAATCTTGGTTAACTCGGAAATTTGTTTCTTATATATTGGCACTGATTAGATTATATTTATATGATTGGCATTGGTTAGCTTGTATGTCAATTTGGTCAACTTATAAATTCTTATATGATTGACATTGCTTAGCTTAAATGTTCAAATTAGCCAACTTAGAAATTTGTATATGATTAGCATTGGTTGGATTATATGTTCATTTTGTTCAGCTTAGAAATTCTTATATGGTTCGGGAAGATGGAGAAGGTGTTGGGGGAAGTGAGGAGGTGGTCGGTGAAGCGAAATAAGGAGTGTGACACGGTAGAGGTGTTTGTTTGGAGTGGAGCGCCAACGAACTTTGAAGAGGTGATTTTACACTAATTCAAGCAATACAAGACTAAGCTAAAAGTAGGGTTTAAAAGTTAAGACTAGAACTAAGCTAAAAATACAAAAAAAAACCTCAAGCGGTCGCGAGCCAAGAGATGAACCGTCGGGAGTAGACTCCGACAATGGGGCTGGGTAGACCTCCTACATCGCTCCTACGGATTCCTAGAGCATGGAGAGCACTCCCTGTCATAAAGGATCAATCCTAGGGTGCTCCAAGGTGGTTGTATTGGGCAGAAATGAATTGAGGATAAAAAATGGCGAGGGCAAGATATTTGTAGGAGAAGAAAGGGGAGATGTTCGAGGGAAGATCACATGTGAATCGAAGCGGGATGCGAGGAGGATTTGATTCGACGAGAATCATGGATGGTTAGAGAAGAAATCTCATGAAGGGTCTACATCTCCTTAAGTTCTATATCGAGGGGGGAAACTCAAGAATTAAGGCATGTACTTAGTTCTGTCAGAGGTTAGGGTGCTTGTTAGCTAGTTGACCAAGGATAACAGGCGAAGCCACCGGGTTGGTCCATGCGGACCTACCAAGAAAAATCAACATAGAAAATATTTCAAAAAATCAACAGAAAATAATAAATGATTTTACTAATTGTAAGTTATAAAATAAAAAATATTATATTTATGTAGTATTTTAATATGATTTTATTTATGTAATATTTATAGGTATATTCATCTATGTTTTGGGTATTTTATTTTTTATTTTGTATTTTTTATTTTATCATTTTATTTAATAGTTTTATATATTTATATCTCATGTTTATATACATAAATATATTTTTATTATATTTTTTGATGTATCGTGTGCACTTAAATAAATAGAGGTAAAAAAATATAGGTATAAGTATTGTATATTCATCTATATATTTTTCATATTATTTTATTTGTATATTTTATTTATAATTTTATTGTATTATAAATATGTATAGATATTATAAATAATATTTACAAAATTATAAAAATATATAATTATAAAAATAATAAAGAGTAGATAAAATGATTGTTTTATATAGGTAAACTATACAATAGTGGCTCAAAACCTAACTTTCACACACTAACTCCAAAAAATATGAAATTACCTTCATTAAAAATAACTTATTAAAAGTTATACACAATTAAGTGATGATTTTGATATATTCTGAGTTTTATTTATGAGATATGGGTCTGGGAATATGGGATTTCAGCTTTTTATTTAGAGTATAAAATGAACACAATGTATTATTTTTATATAAAAACAATTTTATATTTTTCTATATAGTATTAGTTACAACTTTTGTGTACAAAGTTTTTTATTTGAGGATAAATAATAGAAAATAAAATAGGTCCAAAAATAGGTTATTGATGAAGAAAAGAATGGAATTTTAATTGGAGTTATTAGCTCTTATTTCTCCCTACTTTATTCCTTGTGGACCTAGTCGTCAAATGCACAGGTCTCAGGGTTTAGGATCATAAAATACCTTTGGCATTTTTATTATTGTTCTTTCCTTTTTTTATAATTTTGGCACTAAAAATAGTATTCTATACACAACAAATGGATGAAATAATGAATGTTAGTTTGTACAAAATAATGATATTTACATGCATTAACTAGATTTTTAAGGCCAAAATGATAGAATAAAAGTGATGAAATGGAGATTCATCACCTCCATGGGGGAAAAATGACCAACATATTCCTACGGATTGTAGTGGGGCATTACGCAATCCAAATTGCATATGTCTAAAAGCGTAGGTGCCAAACGGACAAGTAAAGTAGCCTTCTCATGATCCTCTAGAGAAATTGCAAACTGGTTATATCCCGGATACCCATCTAAGAAACAAAAGAACTCCCTCCCTGCTAACCACTCAATAATCTGATCAATAAAGGGCAGTGGAAAGTGATATTTCGTGGTCGTTGAGTTCATATACAGGTAATCTTCGCAGACACGTTATGAAGTAAGTACACGAATCGGAATATCCTCACCACAGTTATTCCTCACAATTTTAATCCTGAATTTCTTCAGGACCACATGTAACGGGCTATCCCACTTGGAATCTGAAATGGGATAAATAAAGCCAGCATCACACCATTTCCTGATCTCTATCATGACAACATCCCGAAGGTTCGAATTTAGACGATGCTAACACTCAGGGGTTGGTTTGTTGTCTTCCTATAAGTAGATACAGTGCAAGCACAAAGTTGGACTAATTCCAAGGAGATCTGAATTATTCTAACCTATGGCATTGCGGTTTCTTTCAATTACCTCTACCAAGCGAGATTCTTGGTCGTCGGTCAATTGTGAACCTAGGTGATCGGAAACATTTGGGGTGCTCCCGCAAGGAAGGCATACTTCAACGTCGATGGTAAAGCTTTAAGCTCATGTGGGGTCTAAATCGTCTCTACAACGACCTCTGCAATTGCACTGTTAGAAGATACGATATGTACTCTATGAACTATCCACCATGGTTGTATTAGGCTCAGAAGGTAAATTCTCATTAAGGTATGTTGGAGTGATCTCTGCTCAGAATGGGATGGCTCTTCAAGATGTTCAAAGATCTCAGAAAATTCATCAATGAAAATCTCATATATCTCAACAGGAGGTATGTCATAAGTAAACTCAAAAGAATCTATCTCATGTATCTCAAAATGTACCACCAAAAGTAACTCCGAATGATCCAAAAAAATAGATCAAGTAATCCATCAACTAACAACTCATAATAATCAACAGGATATATGAAGATGAATGTGCTTTCTCGAGGTTCCTTCTGAGAAAAGAACTCATGGGTGTCCATGAAATTAGTGAAACTATCTGTATCTCGAATCTTGGAAAGAAAGTCACAATCCTCAGAATCTATTATAGCTGGCTCTTTCTCATCTGTTGCTGGTGGCGATGAAGGCTTTGGATCTGAGATCGTCTCTATCTTAACCTTGTCACTGAGGGAGTCAAATGTTATCTCTTTAGTACCATAATAAACTACCGCTTAGGTCATTCGAAGGAACGATCGACCAAGTATGATTGGGGTGTGCAGTAACGGTGTAGATGTATCCATATCCATGATACCAAATCAACTAAAATGTGCATTCCTTGCACCATTACAATAACATCCTCGAGAATGCCCCTCGGACTCTTGATTGATCTATCAGAAAATTGAAGGATCATCCTGGTGGATCTAAGAGGCCCCAACCAAAACTCGGTGAGTAGTGAGAATGGCATGAGATTAATGGAGGATCTGCTATCAAGAAGAGTATGATTAAACTGTTGATCAAAAATCTAACAACGGATGTGATGTGCTCCCTTATCTTTCTTTTTGAGTGGAAGGTTGTCAATGGCATGAACTATGGCCATGGTTAATATGTACTTCTCTGTTTTCTATTGTCAGTTATACTTTGGTTGATGCTTTTGAGTACATGCTTCTTTCATTCCCTTTTTAACTGTGGGTATGTACTCCATGGCCTTAAGGAGTGGCATCTCTAAAAATATGTTCTGATGTATCTCTACTACTCCAGGATCAGATAATGTTGTTTTTAATTTTTTTTAATTTTCTAGTTTTTTTGAAGCAGAAGGAAATGGAACAGAGTCAAAATAAACATCAAACTGAACATTTCTCTTATTTCAATCAAAATCATCATGTACATGAGGATGATTAGAATTAATCTGTACACTATCATCCAAGACATGTGGGAAGAAACAAAAGGGAAAATAAGATGGGCTACTCAGTCTGAAGTCATGGAAGAAGTCTTCTCAAAAGTAGAAGTATCGGCTGCAGCACTCGCACTCTGGCATGAATGAATCGTACTGACAAGAAGCTCCAGATGATTTGTGGTCTCATCTAGCTTATCCAACTACTATGTCGTCTGCCTAATCACATGTAACTTTTCGAGCTATTTGGATCATTTCTCTGTTATATCTACTTTGAATATGTGATTACCAATGATGGTCAGATTTCTACTGTCTACACTATCTACATCGTGTGATGCCGTCAAGTTGACAACCTTGTGGAGTGCTGAAGAAGAAGATATAGGATGCTTCTAGAAATCACGTGAAGAAGAAAGAGACACAGAGCTCTCTACCAGATCTTCGAAAATATGATGTAGAACATCATCGTAGAACATCATCATCCTTATAGATTTGGTACCCCCCCCCCCCCACAAGCGATGTCTACCAATCTTTGATTTTCTAAGCTCAAACCCCCTCAAATGAATTTTGCATAAGGCAAGTCTTTGGTGGATCGTGATGGGGGCACTTCTTCATCAATCTATGAAATGTTCCCATGCCTTAATCGGCTCATGGGACATGTGAGAGAGGTTAGCTATCAACGACCACATCTGATTGAGTCACTCTAGAGGGTAAAACCTGCGCAAGAAGGCTGATCTCAGTTCCTCCAAAGATGTGAAAACTTTTCCTAAATGATTAATCCAATGACGTGCCTTATCCGTAAGGCTAAACGAAAAGGTTGTCATCTTCATTACCTCTAGTGGAATGTTATGGTAGTGTATGGTACTCAAATACGATCGAACTGCTAGAGGTGTATGTAAGGTTCCTCATGTATGTGTCCATGGAATATAGGGGATAAAGGGAGAATCGTGGGCTTCAGCTTGAATTGCCCATGAACTATAGGTATCTGAATCCATGTACTCGTCTGTCCTGCGCCTGGGTTATATGCATCTCTAAGTGTGAGCTTATCCACTGGCTCAACTAATGGATATGCTCCTCCTCCCCCATTCCCACCTCCTCTCAATTTCTCACCCTCCTCTCTCATATATGTTATATCATTACTTATCTCGAAGATCATATCTCTCAATTCAGCCTACATAAGCCTAATCAGTCAATTGTTCCTGAATATCCTGAAAGGAAGCTAACATCGTACTGTTGATCTCACTCTGGTCTGTCATGGGTTCTTACCCTTCGGTGGAATCAAGTGCTAAGATTCTATCTCTGAAAATGTATACGATACTTGATTAGTCCTTAAAAATGATGTAATCTTATATGAAAGTTTGAGATTATAATCGATCTTAAACAAGGAATTTATTAGTGAAAAGATTGGCGATGTACAGAAAGAGGGATGTTCGGAAAGTGAGTCTTCGATAATAGAAGACAATCAAACTAGAGTGTGAAATGAGCTTGTAAAACCCTAACAAGAAGTACTCCAATCTGACATCCTTAATGACAAAAGGTGAGATGCGAGAACACGAGGTCAAGATAAGAAGAAAAATGAAGAAAAGGTGCGACGGGCATGGAGGGATCTTTACACTAACAAACAAACACAATACAAATCCCCGATTAACCAAATGAACACAATGTAAAGACCGTGAAGGTTCAGTATTTTATCTTTTCAATTTTAAGTTTAGTTAATCTAAAAAAGTTACTTACTACCAAACATACCAGGTGAGTTGCCCTATTGCCTAGTATACGTCCTCAAACCTTTCAAAATAGTGGAGCCATCTTCCCGAGTTGTCAGGTTTAATATCATGCCCAAAGAGAGATAGGAGGCGGAACACACCAAAACAAATTTCTAACGCTTGAGGCAAGTG
The DNA here is from genome assembly GCA_037367405.1 of Ottelia alismoides. Lineage (NCBI taxonomy): Eukaryota > Viridiplantae > Streptophyta > Magnoliopsida > Alismatales > Hydrocharitaceae > Ottelia > Ottelia alismoides. The sequence goes on along the minus strand of JAZKJV010004724.1, from coordinate 307,472 downwards.
CTTGCAACTCGACCATGCATTAAAGAGTAATACACAAGATCATAGGGCACAAGTCTAGGGATTTGGACTCTATCCTCAAGGCTATGTCCTCCCTCACCATGTCTGGAGGTAAGTACCTACGAATAATGAGAGGGTTACTCTCCCTAAAATAATGAATGATATATCAATTATGTTTGTTTTAGATAAAGTAGATTTAACATTCCTAATTTTATTAATTTATCACTTTTTGGATTTTTCAAAGAAATCGATCTAATGAATTTTCCCATTCCTTTATTTCCGAAGTGAGAAAAATCAGGAGAGGAGATTGTAAAAGCCGATGCGACATGAATCAATGATGCATGCAAGAGATAAGAGACACATACCTTATGCTAGCAGTCTACATGCAAAATGATCCTCACATAAAATAAAGATAAAAAATAAACTAACCTAAATGATGCATGAGAAGCATCCTAAGTAGTAACTTCTATTAGCAATCAAGAACATTTAATTTGATTAAATCCAATCATACGATCTTGTCTGTAGGAACATATATTGTTTATGACTTTGGACCTAATTGATTACCTGGCTCAGCCAAGGAAATAGAACCTACTTGTAATGTCTAAGAACACTAAAATCGTGAGAAACAAACTATAAAAGGCGAGAAAAGAAAAACCACTGAGGGGCCCCAAGTGCACCAACACTTGGTGAAACTGACCACGCAATCCATATAGGTATATAATGACCTTATAAAAAATAGAAAAAGAGGCAACTTCCAAAGAATTATTACATTTTTTACAAAAATAATGATGGAAATAAAAGACTAAAAAGAAAACAAAAAATGTATGTGCAAAATTCTTCTCCAAAATCTTCCAAGCCTTCTCCAAAAGCTTCTTTCTCTCCTAACTCTCATGTTGCTCGACAAAGAAACGAGTTGCCCCTGCTTCCTTCAGGGTACATCGGCACTCCTAGGAGTTTAATTTAATAGAATTGATCAAGTGTCGATGCAATCCTAATTATCTCTCAACAAAATAGTTATTTAATTCTCAAGTCAAAAATAAATCAAAGAAATGTAAGAAAGAGGAGTTTACTATTTATTTACATGTATAGTATACATGATCAAACCCAAGGAGGTAATAAATCCTGAGTGTTATTTAAATCAAAGACATGAAGCGAAATAAAAAGAAGGATTCTTCGATCAAACTACCTTGGTTATTGTTTTTTACGTTTAAATTTTTAATTTTTATGATTTTTTCAAACTTTGATTTTTATGATTTTTAAATTTTGAAAATGTTTTTTATTTTTTAAAAAAAACAAAGAAAAGAATAATGGGAATAAAGAAATAATTTTTTAAATAAGTAAAAAATATATAGAAAATTCAAAGAAAATTATTTTTGTGTTTTCGATGTTTTCTACTATTTTGTGATTTTTAGATTTTTTTAGGATTTTTAAATTTATTAAAAACAAGACAATAGATAATGTAATTGTTGTTTTAAAATAAAAAATAAAATAAAAATGAAGGAAATGAGCATTAAGAGAAGGATTATTTTTCAAAGAATCCACAAAGGTATTTTATTCAATTTTTTGATTTTTCAATAATTTTCTATGATTTTTAAGTATTTTTAATGTTTTTGTAGTGAAACTTATACAGAAAATAAAACAAATAAAAATAGGTAAACACAATTTTTTTAGAATATTTCAAAAGATTTTTAAAAATATTTTTAATAATTTTCTGCAAATAAGGAATATTTTTGTTGTTTTTCTTTATTAAAAAGAATTAAATTAATTAAAATATGAAATAAAAATTAGGGACAAAAGAACAATTTAGCATGTGCTTAATACAAATTTTATGGAGTTTTTAATGACGATTTGCTATTCATTAAGCAATGTTAACAAACAAGTAAAAAGACTAACTCACAGGGGTATAAATGCCAACAATTTTATTTAGCTGATTGAATGAATAAAAAAATATAAAATCTAAGGGGCAACGTGTAATTTTTCACTAAAACGCTCGTGCTAGCGTACGTGAGTTACGTTGGCATGGGCTATTATGTGACTATTTTATTATGTAGGTGTGAACAGTAACACGAAACCACAAGGCCTTTATTACAAAAACACTAGATATGCATGCCCAAAGCACATTTTGCAGTTCAAGTATGATGAAAATGCAAATAGAAGCAACATTCAGGAAAATAGTGCAATTGTTCTAATTATCACAATATGACACATGTCCACTGAGGGCTTATTTGCAAAATATGAAAACAAAAGGGCCGGTATGCAAAATTTGCTGAGGCATGTGGCGAGGCGTGCATGTGTTGAAAAAAGTGGATTTGATATGGAGGGTCTGATCGATGGTGTGGAATTGGGGCTTTTAGTATGGTTCAGATTCAATCTTGTGTTGCAGGTTTTCGACCGTGAGACCAAGAAGTATGCTGAATGAACTGGGAAGAAGGTCAACTCTGACGACTTTCAATCGGTCGTAGGTCGGTTGTTCTGGATTGCTATCCGCTCTTGTAAGTCAGTGAAGCTCCCGACAATACTCCTCCATCGATTTGATGTGTCGGTGATGCTCGATAGTGACCAATCAAGGTTCTAGAGCTCTGGTTGGTTTGTTGAATGAAAAATGAAGCTCCATGTCTTTAATCTCAGCTCTAGTTGAGCCCTACGCACCTGCAAAGACTTCCCATGTTTGGAGACAGGACTTTGACAATGTTGTTATCAGCAAACAAAGCACAAAGGGGATAAATGATTAGAATGCGACCTATGTGGTCAGAAAGGGAGTCAGGTCTCTAGATCTGAGATGATTTGGGGGTTCGAACGATGGAAGTAGATGAAGAAGGGTGAGGTGATGGTACGACGTGGTTCATATTTGAGAATAGATGGCTTGAGCGCTCCGATCATGCAAATCGGAGCTCCGACAAAGATAACAGAAATTTATCTAAAACTAGAATAAAAGTGTAGAATGAAAATATGAATCAAAAGAGAAATTAATATGTTACCTATGGTGATGGAATGGATGGTAACTTCCTTGATTCAATGTGGCAACTGAAGAGACTCAACGTCTCCGACGAAGGGTTGGCGACATTCTGGATAGTGTCCTCTTGCTGATCTAATGTACTCCCATCTATAGAAGCGAAGCCCTGTCACTGTTATTCTATCTAGAACTCAACCTCGGGAGAGAAACCTCCAGAAAAACTGATCAGCGTGCACATGGGAAGATCTGATGCTATAAATAGGCGTGTCGAAGATAAGTTTTGAAATTCAAAATGCAACATGAGCCGAAGCGTGAATGGAGGAGTCAGTGATGTGGCGATGGAGATGGTTAATTAGGTTAAAAAAGTGGAGAAGAATTTGGGTTCAATTAGTGACTAGATGAAATAGGAAAAAGTGGAGAAGTAGGTCTGACAAATGAAAGAAGTGGGCCAGGTTGGAGGATTGGGGAGTTGTCCCAGGTCAATAGATGTGGGTTCAACCAATCACAAGGTACATCTCGTGCCTATGGGCTTCCCTAACTATCCAAGAAGACACTCAAACATTCTCCACTACAAGACAAAAACGCTAAACGACAAAATGATGTAAACAATGAGAAATAAATCCAAATAAATTAGAAATTAATTCAAATTAAAAGCTTAGTAAATAAAAATGTTAGTAATTAAATTAGCTCATTTATGATATTTTTTAATAATTTAAATAAATTATATACATAGGTAAAAATAAATAAAACATTTTATTCATGGGTATATATACCTATATATACAACACTTAGATTTTTAGTTATTTATTTTTGAAAATATACGTATAATTTTATAATTTATTAGTTTACAACATTTTACAAGGATTTAAATCATATTTTTATTTATTTTGTGAAATAATTATTTGATAAATAAATAGGGGTATTTTACAGTATATATAGTAATAAATATACAATATATACATGATTTTATTTTTATTTACTTTTGATTTTGTGATATTTATTTGTATTTTATATAATCAAATATAATATATACAAATATTTAAAATAAAATTTATATAAAAAATGAAAAAAACTATTCATGAAAATGCACATGTGTTTGATATACGTTAGCACCCCTAAAAGTACATTCTACATTTTAACTCTGATTTTTTATGATACCAATTCCATTTTAAAGATTATTTATTCTAAGTACAATAAAGTTGAGTTTGCTTCATTTTGAGTTTTTATGGAGAAGATATTGATCTAACAAGTTGTGCTTTACATCCTTTTCAAAGTGTTGTTATTTACAATTGTACAATGATTCTTCTTGCAATTATTTTTAATAATTTTCAACTGATTTTTATATACAAGTTCCAAGAAGAAAATCATTTTTATTTGAGATGAATTTGTTCATGAATAAATTAGTGGATAAAATGTTTAATACATACAATGATATACAAGCGATGAATACACACAAGTGAAGATTGATTTACTTGATTATTCAGGTTACTAGGCCTTATCTCCCCCTACTTCATTCCTTGTCGATCAGGTCAAATCTTGACCTTCTTTCAGGGTTAGACTCAGCCTGTGTTTATTTCTCATATACAATGTTTTGTTTTCGTTATTTGTTTATTTTAGATTAAAATAGTGATAAATATACAATATTTACAAAAGAAAGGGTTAGTAAAAGGATATATTTATTAATATTTACAGATTTTAATAATGGATTTTAAGCTAACATAAATGAATAAAGATGATGAAATGCATATTCATCACCCGCTCCCCTCTCCACCGCCTCCGCCTGCAACAGGAGCCTCTGCCCCTCCATAGCCTCCTTCTCCTCCCTTGCAATGTAAATAATTTAGCAGCAATAAATACTTGATTAATCGATTCAAGAATTTATCCTGAATATTTTTTGAAAACCCATTTTTTCATTATTGAAAAGACATGGTTTATCCATGAAAATAGGAAAAAATTGTGATTTGGTGGACGGATGAAGATGTGGTAAAGATAGAGAAAATAAAGAGAGGATGGAGAAGAAGAGGAATGGAAGAAGAAGAAGATGCTGAAGAGGGAGAAGGATATGAGGAGGCGAAAGATCCACCGTCTAGTGCACCTATGATTAGATTAACCTAGTGTTATAAAAATCTGTTGATAAATCCGATTAGTCGGCCTGATTAGTCGACTCGGTGGGTTAGTCGAGTCGACTAGCTATAGTCGTTATATAATCAGGTATACCCAATTACTTGGTAGTGGGCTGATTTAGCAGCTGCATTTTGCATCACCGAGTCTTGAAAATCTGATTACCCGAATGAATTCATTTGAGAACTTATTGTCGAATAGTATGCTCTCCTCTCGTTTTCTCCTCTCGAACATAACCTGGGCTCCCGAGCCCCACAACCCTAATCTCCTAAATGTGTCCCCTCTCGCTCGTTGCCTCAACGATGTTCCATAGTTGTCTTACCGTTGTTCCATCGTCGCCTCGGCATCACCCACCTCATCGCTCGTCGCCCATGTTAGGGTTATTTATTTATTTTTTCCATGGTTTTTATTTTTAGAACTTTATTGTATGAATATAATATTCACTAGACCCTAATGATTAAGGTTGTATGTTGGCATACTTTATTATAATTGCTTCACTAGAACCCTAATTATCTTGATGATGGCAGTGAAGGAGATTCTTTTGTTCACGAATCCTTCATTCCCGAATCCTTCGACTCACCACCCCTAAGCTGCTTGAGGCTCCCGGATCGGTCCTTCACTGCCCTCCTCTGTAGAAGGTATCCTTTGATTTTTTATTCTTTTTTGCTAGGTTTATTGGTTGATTTTAGTTATTAATGCTTAGGTAATCTTGTTAATTTGCATCTTAGGTTAAAAATGTTAGCTTGTTAGGTTATTTTTTGAATAAAACTTAGATTTAGTTAATTATGTGCATGTATGTTGCTTAGATATTTTTTGCTTGGTTTGTTGCTTATGTTTATTATTCTCTAAATCTTGGCTAACTTGGAAATTGTTTGCTTATATGTTGGCATTGGTTAGCTTATATTTATATGGTTGGCATTGGTTATCTTATATGTTCAATTTGGTAAACTTAGGAATTCTTATATGATTGGCATTGGTCAGCTTATATGTTCAAATTTGCCAACTTAGAAATTCTTATATGGATTGGCATTGGTTAACTTATATATTCGATTTGTTTAACTTGTATATTCTTATATGGTTGTCACTGATATGCTTGTTATTTAATATCTTCATTCAACTTGTGATTTTGTTAGTTTATTAGGAAGCTCAACTTGTGAGTTTAGCTAGCTATGTGTTTGTTGATTGCCTAAATTGTGAGTTTGTTGACTATGTAGATGGCTACACCTCCAGTGAACGTCTCTTCCGGTAACGGCTCGTCTTTTTACATGCCACAGGGATCATCTGATCTTGCATGGAAATATTGTTACCTTGCAAACCGTACATATCCGAATACGACCACTTGCAGACTGTGCAAGAAGATTGTCAAGGGTGGTGTGTACATGTTTGAGCAACATCTAGCACACCAAAGAGGGAATGTAGTTGTATGTCCTAAGGTGGACGAGGAAATAAAGAAGAAGATCGCATATCTTGATGTTTCCAGGAAGAAGTCACAGAAAGTCATTTGTGTTCATGAGATGAGGGACAAAGCTGATGTCACTGAAGATGTAGGTTTGACGAAAAGATGGTGAGTCTCTGAATTCTTGGAGCAGACTGTCACAGTGGAAGGGTCATCACGTCAGATGACCATCAAAGATACGTTATCCAGGGATCATCATTATAGGGTTACCTCGTACATATCCAAGTGGGCATATACATCAACGATTCTGTTTAATGCATTGACGATGAAAAACTTCATGCATATTGTGGAGGCAATTGGGAAGTATGAGCCTATACTAAAGCCTTCCATGAGGCATGAGCTTAATGGTCAACTTCTGAAGAAGGTAATGAAGGAGATTCACGATGACTTGCAATGCCATCATGATATGTGGACATCGATGGGATGCTCTTTGATGATTTAATGAGAGGACGAACACACAAGGAAGGAGCATTATCAATTTTTGTGTCGATTGCACCTTGAGAACTTCATTTTTGAAGTTCATGGATGCCTCGTATGAGGCTCAAACTATGGAATACATTTGCAAGTTGGCAGATGAGTGTCGGAATGAAGTGAGAGTAAATAAAGTTGTTCAAATAGCAGCAGATAATGCATCTACCATGTTGAAGTAGGAAGATTGTTGGTCACCAAATATCCACAGATTTGGCAGACTTCTTGTGCCACGCACTCCATTGATCTTGCTTTAGAGGAGATAAACAAAGAGACAAAGGTGAGGAGTGCAATCACAGAGGCGAAGAGGCTTACGGTGTTCATATACTCTTACACCAAAGCTCTAAGCTTGATGCAGAATTCACCAGCAAGAGGGATATTGCAAGGCCCGATCAAACAAGATTTTCAACCACTTTTCTCACTCTTGAGAGCCTAAATTAGAAGAAAGATAAGACAAGATTGATGTTTTCCTCAGAAGAGTGGAGAAACTGCAAATGGTATACGACTAAGAAGGGATAAGCAGCGAGTTCCATTATATTGGCCCTACATTCTGGAATGATACAATACATGTTATCAGAGTTTTCACTCCATTGGTTCATTTATTACCTGTGGTTGATGCAGATCGACGCCCACCCTTGGACTTTATCTACATAGGGCTGGAAGAGGCTAATTCGGAGATAATTGCATCATTCAATGGCATGGGGTTGTCTTATAATTTTTTGTGGATGTTTTTACCTCCAAGACCAAAGGGAGGCTCGATAGATTATTGGTTGAACTCATTTTTCTTCTACACCAAGTCTCATGGTGATCCAAATGTTGTAGTGAGGAGATGGTTTAAGGACTGCATGGAAAAATTTTATCTAGATTTAGATATATAAAATAAAAATACCAGGGATGAGCTTCAAGCATATAAACTTGGTCGTGGAGATTTGGCAAGCCTTTGGCTATGAGATAGAGGATGAAATGATGATAATTATGATCCATGTATTTCAGCCATTGTTTTCTATTAATGTTGATCATTATTTATTATTTTCACCAATTCTCTATTTCAATAGCTAATTGGTGGCATAATCATGGATATGAAATGCCTCATTTTAAAGTTATGGCTATAAAAATCTCGAGCTCAATGTCTTCATCTTTGGGATGTGAGCGTAACTGGAGTGCATTTGACTTGATAATGACTCCACTCCACCACCCGATTCGATTAATAATAGTAAAATTTAAATTAGTAATTGATATAAATTTATTTTTTGGTCTCCAGATCCATACCAAGAAAAGAAATAAGTTGGAGACGAAGAAGCTGAACGATCTTATGTACGTATGTTTCAAATCCAACCTGTAGGAACATCGAGTAGAGAAAGAAAGAGATCCTCTCTCATCTTGTGATCATGCACACATGACTGAATGGACTAGAGATGTTGATGCTCATGGGGAGGATGTTTTTCCATCTTCCGAATTGACATGGGGTGTTGTAGCACATGCTAGTGGTTCCGAAGAGAATTTGGAACCTAGAAGGAGCCAACGAGATGAACGTGAAAAGGGAGCTTCATCATCAAGCTCCAATTCTACATTTATGAATGAGGAATAGAAGCTACATCTTGAGGATATAGAAGAAGATGATGAAGAAGAAGAAGAATGCGATGATGAAGAAGAATAGCTAGACTTGGATGATGACATTAGGGATTGAATCCGTTGACTTGTGATACTTGTCTCACTTTTCACTTGTATTGTTTTTTTGGGTATGTTGTAGATATTTTTTTATTTTGAACATCTGCTTGTACTATATACCAAAAAATTTGTTCTTAACTTGCTTCATTTTTTATTCTCTTTGCAATATTTTTGAAGATCTTAAAAATATTAAAAATGCTAAATATATGAATATAAATAAGAGCATATGCTGTAAATATTGATTTATATATTTAAAATAATAAAAAAATTCCAAATCGACTAATATCTGACTAAATCGAATTACTCCCCTAACTGTCAATTAATCCTTAGTCGGTGACCATGCCGATCGAGTACCGACTACTCACTTCTTCAACCTTGTATTAACCCATATTAATTACTCAAATAAAGGTGAAAGTAACAACAATGTTTGTGGGGGTAAGATGAAGCAAGTTTATAGAGTCGAGGGAGGAATTGCATTGTTTCAAAGGTCGAGAAGATAATTTATAAAGTTTTATTGGATTCTTGAGGGAAAAATCCCATAATAACAACTAACAGAAGCAACCACGTAACTTAATAGTAGATTCAAATCCACAACATGACAAGAACATTAGTAGGTACCACTCCACCGGGCTACCATAGTTTATTGTTAAAGAGGCAAGATGATTAATATTGTACCATTTTTCTCTACATAAATTGCAATTGTCAAAACAGTAACAGTAACAGACTAACATGCTATTATGCATTAATTACATTTGTCGAAACAATAATACTTGACGGGCTGTTATATTATTATATATAACGACGACCCTTTCTTTGTTTTAAGTCGTAAATACCTTAATTGTTCTTTTTTATAGATGTGAACTTGCTGGAAAACAATCAATAGTGTAAAGGGATTTTTACACCCATAACCCTGAGTAATTTTGTAATTACATTCATAACCCTATGTGATTGCGAATTACGCTCAAGACCTTGAATAAGTGCGTCGTCTTACACCCATAATCTTCCGTTAGTTTAGTTCAATAACTCAACTAGATGGTTGATTTAATCTAACCAATACTCGATTGGTCGACTTTAATCAAAATTTTTAAAAAAGAAAGCCCCTTCCTCTTCATGCTATTTCTTGGCATTCATTAATATGAATAACTTAGAAGCCCTCCACTACTCCTCCTCCTGCCGTTGCCGCCGCCACCCTCTCTCCCTCTCCCTTTATTTGGTCTCCGACTACTCCCTCTCTCCGAGCTCTGAGCTTGCAGGGGAAGGGTTGGTTTGTAGGGAGGGACTTGTGGACGGAGGTGGTGGGGCTTCAACGAAACTTGGGCTGATAGAGGTCTTGCTGGAGGGGCGATGGAGCCTGGTGGGGGTATGGGATTTTTTGTACGACATGGGAGGGGGGTTGTAGGAGTGGCAAGGATGGGTTTTCGGCTAAGATACTTGATCGGCGTCGGGGAAAGCAGGGTGGCGATCGGGAGGCTCAAGGATTATTGGAGGGGTGGTAGGGAGGCGATTGGGGGGTGGCTTTGTAGGAGGGACGGAGATGATGGGGATGGGCTTCAACGACAATGGGACTGGATCGGCCATGGGGGCAGCAGGGAGGCAACCGACGGAGGGTGGGCACTCGGGGTTGGTTGGAGGGGTGGTAGGGAGGCGATCAAGGGTGATGGTGGCTTTGTATGAGGGGCAGAGATGGTGGGGGTGGCTTTTGCATGAGGGACAAAGATGGTGTGGATAGGTTTCGACGACGACGGGACTGGATCGGGCATGAGGGGGCAACATGGAGGCAATCGGGGGGCTCAGGGCTTGTTGGAGGGGCAACTAGGAGGCGACCAGGGGGGCTTTACAGGAGAGGCGACGACGGTGGGGATGGGTTTCAAAAACGACAATACTGGATCGACATGGGGGCAGTCAAAAGGTGACTAGATGGGCTCAAGGCGTTAGGTGGCATGAGGGGAGGAGGTAGTCGCTGGGGAGAGAAAGGGGAGGACGACGTAGGCTGATCAGATGCATTGGTGCTTTACGGTAGCGACTGCGGTGGGGAGGAGGAGACGGTCGATGTGGAGGAGGAGGAGGTTGGCAGGGGGAGGACGTGGATGCTGGAGAAGGAAGGGGAGGAGGAGGTGGTTGACATGGATGAGGTGGGAGGGGGAGTAGACTCATTTTTAAATAATAGAACTTAAATAGTAAAAAATGTAAAAATATTTAATGGATCCCATCATAATTAACGAGAATTTAGATGGAAGTTAACACAGAGGTTATGGGTGTAAAAGTTAAGACTATTAAGGGTCCTGTGTGTAATTCACAATTACGCACTGTTAAAGGGACACAATGGGATGCATTATGAGAGGCCCAAGAGTTCCCTGATATAGGAGAAGAACCCATTGGGCAAATTACAGAAAGAGGAAAAGAAAAGTAGGAAATTACAAAAGATAATGCTAAAAATAGTAAATATCTCAACACTCCCCTTCAAGCTGGAGTGTAGATATCAATAAGACTCATCTTTGAACAACATTTCTGATAAGGTCCTCTCACTAAAGCCTTTGTAAGTATATATGTTGTCTGGTCTCCAGAGATGACATGCGTAGTAGTAATAATATCCTTCTGTATCATGTCACGAGTGTAGTGACAATCCACCTCTATGTGCTTCGTCCTCTCATGAAAGACTGGGTTATTTGCATTGAAGAGAGTAACTTGATTATCACATTGGAGGTGCATGAGAAGAGGCACTTACAGAGTCATGTCAGTAAGAACAGATCTGACCCACATCATCTCTGTACTAGCTTGTGTCATGGCCCTGTATTCCGATTCAGCACTTGATCTAGTAACCACAGTCTGCTTATTACTCTTCCATGAAATAAGAGAATTCCCTACGAACACAACGAAGCCAGATGTAGACTTTCTATATTTGGACACGCAACACAATATGCATCTACGCATGTTGTTACTGAGAGAGATGTGCCTCTACTGAAAAGAAGTCTAGTACCAGGTGAAGACTTCAAGTATCTCGAATCACATGGACTAATCCATATGTGCCTGTCTGGGCTGCTCCATAAACTAACTTACTTTGCTCACGACAAATGATATGTTGGGCTAGGTAATAGTTACATATAGTAGCTTGCCAACAAGCTCTTTGTACCTCTTTTTGTCGGCCTCCTCAGTATCATCATCATAGAACTTCATGCTTGGGTCAAGCGGAGTAGTGGCAGGTCTGCAATCTGCCATGTCTGTCGCTGAAAGAAGATCCATAACATACTTCCTCTAGGTCATCATAAGACCCTGTTGGTTCCTGGAAAACTCTATTCCAAGGAAGTAGTATAAATGTCAAAGTCCTTGGTCACAAATTGTCGCCCTAGGAAGTCCTTGACACCTTAAATACCCTGCTCGTCATCCCCTGTAATAATATTGTCATCAACATTAACAAGAATGATTGTAGTACCTCTCTGGGTCTTCTGTATGAACAAGGAGTGATTAGCAGTTGATTTCACAAACCCATGCTGCTTTATCAAGTCAGAGAGATTTTGGAACCATGCTCTTGGACTCTGCTTGAGGCCATAGATAGCCTTGTGTAACCTGAAAACCTTCTGACACTCCCCCTCAGCAGCAAATCTAGGTGGCTGCTGCATGTAGATCTCCTCCTGTTGATGAACGTCAAATTTGCCTCTTTAATAATCTAAAATTGTCATGGTATAGGAGGCAAATTCGGTTCAACAAAAACCACAAACTTTGAATGTTGTGGAATATTTTTACTTCGTAAGTCTACCAAGGTCGAACACAGGGAGAGGTGATTCTTAGTTCCGTGATCTTAAATCAAATTAAATAATTAATTAAATGCTTGTTAATTTCTGTGTCAGACGATAAAAAGACAAAATGATGATGGAATGTTAAAAATCTCAGAGAAAGATATTAAGCGCAGGATCTGAGACAAAAATTTTAATCCAAATAAATTGATCAGTTCTCTCAAAAATAGTCACAAATCGAATAAATGCAGGTAAGATTCCAAATAAGCATGCAATAAAAAATAATCCTCAATTGATCTCAACATTCTCTCTGATTCAATTCTCAAATAATTCGAGTTCAATCACACTATTTATTGTCAAATGAGTCGAATCCCCCACAAAGGTTAGATCCTCAAAAATATCCAGAATAGTGTAAAGGGATCAAACAATTTTCAGGTCCTTGCACTTAATCCCCTACAAATAATGTCAATGATCTTCTTAGTTAAGAAAGGTACAAATAAGTCAAGACGAAGCCTGCATATGTCAACAGAGATCCTCAAATAATAATTATTGATAGGCAACCTCAAATCTGTCCACAAACTACGCTAAATGGTAGAGCATGAAAAGAGCTTCAAAATGACATATTATATGCTAAAAATGGATTTCGTATGAGAAAGATATGCTAGAATGAAATTGCAGGGACTAAAATGTAAATAAAATAAAAGTTTTCTTTCAAAAATAGTCCTTAGAGGGACTTATATGCAATTTCGCAAAGTTGGAGGGGTCTTCTGTAATTTACCCCAGGTGGGGATATATCTACAATTTCAGAAACTTCTGAGGGTCTTGTTGCAATTTACCCCCGGACGCACGTGCCTAGCACGTGCTCAGGAGGCTCGGGTCCAACGCAGAGGCTCGGAGGCTTCGAGGCTAAGGCTCGGGAAACGAGCCTGTGGTTCGAGGGCTATGGAGGCTCGGAGGCCCCAAACCTCGAGGTATGGAGGGGTGGTTTGGTGCCTCCATGTGGCGGCTTAGTAGCCGTTGGATCAAGGGCTATTGCCCCGATCCAACGGTGGCTGGAAGAAGGCCTCGACCTAGCCGCGAGCGGCTGGCGGGGAAGCTGGATGATGAGCGGGGCTTCGGTCGATCGACACACGACCGGCGGAGCTTGGAGGCGATGGTGGCGAGACCGCGCGATCGGCAGGGAGACCGGTGGGTAGACACCTGCAGAAGGCGATGAGAGGATGGAGAAGAAGGGCCTTCACGGCTGGGCGCGGCGAAGGGCTCGCGTGGAAGATGGAGGAGGCGGAGGCGCTTAGGGGTGACGGTGGTGGCCGAGCTTGGGCGGCAGAGATGGCGGGGGAGCGGGAGCTCCATCGAGGGGTTGCCGGCGACTGGAGGAGACGGCGTAAGCAGGAGGTGTTGATAAAGCGGGAGCAACGTTGTATCCGAGAAAGGTCTGGAGATGGATGAACTCGCCTGGGAGAAGAGTTGCGAGGTGCCGCTCTCGATGATTGCCTCAGAGGTCCGGCGAAGGGGTTCCTCGAAGCTTAAGCACATCCAGGAGCTATGCAATGAAGGCGGGCCTTCGGATTACACCACGAGTAGAGGAGTCAGTCGCTGCCATCAGCTGAGCTAAAGAAATGGCGGATCTTCTTGACGAGGGAGGCAACATTGAGCTTTATAGGGAGGTGCAAGGGGCGTTACGTGGGCGACCGTAACGGCCGGTGAGCATGAGCAACGGCCAGGCGGAGGGGCGTGCGTGCATTTGAGAAATTGGGGGAGATGAAGGAGGGTCACGTGCCAAGCACGTGACCCGAGGGTGGCGTAGAGAGAGAAAGTGGGGGTGCCACGTGGTGTGCCCAGGGGCTGCCACGTGGCACCAAAAATTTCAAAATTTAGAGATAAAGAAAAATGAAAAAGAAATAGAAGGAGACCTCGGATCAAAAAATTTCCTTCATGAAAGTTATTTGTCTAGACGAGATCTACAACTTTCATGAAGAACCTGGGAGCAAAAGAGGTCATCTGTGTGAAGTGGGATTTTGGTGGTTCTCCATGTGTATAGAAAACCGACTTTTTGGGTTTTGTAATTTTTTAGTAGTTTTAGAGAGGATAAAAATTATAGAAAAAATATAATAAAATACAAGAAAATTATTTACATACTAATATATTTTTTAGATTTTTAATAAATAAAAAAATAGGAAAATAAAATAGAAGTAAAAAACACACAATTTTTGTACAGGTCGACAACGGACACTTGGACTCAGTCAGTTTCTTTGATTTCAGTTTTAATGTGGATTTGGACTTCTGTGTCGCTTAATAAAACTTTCTTCAAAGAACACAAATGAAGAAGAATTAAAATTAAAAGGGTTAATTATGTACATTAAAACTTAGGTCAAAAATACCAAAAAGTCAAAATGTGCAAAAGAGGCCCAAAATCCAACATTCACAAATGATCTCTAAATTTTACGAATTTGGTCTTGTTTTGAAGTTATTTGAAAATGGAGTACTTTAAATTGAGTAGACTAAAATCAGACACTGTATGAGGGAGATATGCTCATTTTAGTCCATTAGATGTGAAATTAGACTTTGGATTATTTGACACTTATTAGAGTTAGTAATTTTTTTATATTTTTTATTTAATAAGGTTACTAATATCTACACAATGGAGGTGGTTTAGGGTAAATCGGAGTTAGGATGAATTATCTAAAAATACGAGAAATTAGCGGCTTTTTGGGCTAATTTACAAGGGATTTTTAATGCAATTATGTGTGATGAAATGCAAATATTATTTACATATGTATGTATGCTAATGATGCTTTATTAATGTTTAAAATACATGTGAATATCGGGGAACAGAGCCTAAATGACCAACTTTAGCATGATGAATACGGGATTCATCACCTGTAGATCATCATTGAGGAATGCATTCTTTATATCAAGCTGATAAAAAGGCTAATCTCGTGTCACAGCAACATCAAGGAGAATGCATAGAGTAGAATGTCTAGCAATTGGGGAGAAAGTATCATGATAGTCTACCCCATATGTCTGGGTGAGCCCTCGTGCCACAAGTCTCTCCTTAGCGATCCACACTTCCATCCGCATGGTGTTTCACAGTGAACACCCATTGCATCGTACAACTGTTGTATCAATAGAAGCAGAAACAAGACTCCACGTACCACGTGACTGTAGCGCAACCATCCCCTCCTCCATTGCTAACCTCCACTGACTATCTTTGAGAGCCTCCTGATACATCTGCGGTATATGCACGGCTGATAGTGCTAACGTAAATCTCCTGAAATCCTCTGACAACCTACTCAAAGAAATATGGGTTGCAAGAGGGTAAGTAGAACATGCTCGTTTCTGCCTTCACAGAGCAATCAACATGTCAAGATCATCTGCTAAGTCATGGGCATGTATATTTCCCTCTTAAGAGGGTACATGATCCTCCTATCTAGAATCTTATTGTACAATCAACTCAGTAGTGCCATCAAAAGAAACAATATGCTCATTACATACCTGAGGTGTGCTGGATGATGGGAAAGGCTTGTGAGCATGGCGAACAGAGCGAGATCTGCAAGGGAAAACACGAGGCAAGAACTGAACCAATGGAGGAGGTGGTGTAGGTCGTGGTGGAGGAGGAAGTGGTGGTAAAGGACCAACTGTAGGAAGTTGTGGCATGTATATATCATCAGAGTTAGATGGAGTAAGTCTGTCACCTGTAGGAGAAAAATACATGACCAACTCAAAGAAAGTAACATCAGGAGTAACAAAATATTTCTAGTTTAGAGGATCAAAGCAGCGATACACTATTTAGGTATGAGAGTAGTCGACAATACACACTTGATAGTTCTATGAGAGAGCTTGTTGCATCCTGGAGAGGCATCATGAACAAAGGCAACATATCCAAACACACGAGGTGTAAGAGAGAAGAGATCCTTCTCGAGAAACATAATCGAGTAAGGAATCTTTTCTCCTAATACAGATGAGGGCATATAATTTACCAAATAACAAACCGTAAGGACAACATCACCCAAGGAGCATGACTTTGTATCAATAATGTTCTAGTCACATCAAGTAAATGATGGTGTTTGCGCTCGGCAACACCGTTTTGCTGGGAAGTGTAGACACATGAGGTTTGGTGAACAATGCCATGGGATCTAAGGAACTCAGAAAAGATGTAAGGTACGAAATTCCAGGGCATTATCATAATGGAGATACTTGACATTGGCAGAAAAATATCATATATTTCATTAATAAAATACTTGATAACATATCCAATCTCCAACTTATTCTTCAATAAGAAGACCCAGGAAAGTCTAGAAAAATCATCGACAGCTACAAGATAAAAAAGGTGTCCTTGGAGATCAGGAACACGATTAGGACCCCAAATGTCTAAATGAATGAGCTTAAATAGCCGAGAACTGTTCTGTCTCTAATGGTATGGAAAAGAGGAACGGTGATGCTTCCCAAGTTGACATGCCTCACAAGGAAAGATGGATCCCATAGAAATATGAGGGAGATCATGACATAACTTTTGCAGAGGAAGATGTACAAACCTAAGATGCCACAGATAAGGAGAGACAGGTCTAGTAGGTAAAATAGAAACACTAGCACGAGGAGGTTGGACCAGTCTATAGAGTCCCCTCTACTTACGGCCACAACCAATCACCTTGCCTATGAGTATGTTCTGAAACACAAGAGATGAAGGATAAAAAATGGAACGACAATGCATATCTTTAGTGATATGACTAATAGAAAGTAAATTTATCTGAAAAAGCAGGAGCATATAAAACATTCTTTAGGCGTATGGACAGTGTCAACTGCACCTCCCCCTATCCTATAATGGGTAAATGGTTGCCATTAGCAATGACGACCCATCTGCCATGTGGTATAGCCCTGTATGACTTCAGTTGCATTCTGTCTCCACACAAGTGGTGAGAAGCACCATAGTCCACAATCCTCTCTATCATGTCTGCATTCATACTACCAATAAAGGCATAAGTGATAACTGAGGAGATCAAAGAGGCTCTGGCTGCTCCAGTGGTATTCGTGGTGGTGTCAGCACTAGGAGTCATGATCTCTCGAATACGAGAGACAATATCATCCATGCGAGGATCGACCTGGGGAGCTGAAGTCTCTGAAGGTACAATCTGCTCTGCTGCTCGACCAGAAACAAGATATCCATTCTTCTGATAGCACGTATCCTTTGCATGTCCAGGCTTGCGGCGGTAGGTGCATGGACCACATTGGCATCCACTGCCTCTTCCTCGAGCTGTGCATCCTCTAGAATGGATCGCCCCACCTCGACCACGAGAAGTGGCCATCGCTGAGGAGTGCGAAGACTTGGTTGTCGAAGGGATGATGAGCCGGTTGAGACGGCTATAGGCCTCCTCTACGGGGGGAATGGTTGCTCCAGTACGGAGATGAGTACGTGCATCATCATATTCTATATCAAGTCCAGCCATTAAAACTCCGACCATCATGGAGTTCCTGTATGTTTTCTGCTGCTCAATAGTCATCATAATGGGCATGTAGCTATGAAGCTTTTCAAACATGCCACGCAACGAAGAGTAGTAAACATGTAAGGGGCGGTCATTCTCCTTGGTGCTGTAGATATCAAACTACAGTTGAAGGAACTTGGCCTCATTCTTCGCATTTGCATAGGTGGATGCCAAAGTGTCCCACATTGCCTTGGCAGTGGGCTGACCTAGAATATCACTGGCTATCTTTGTAGTAAGAGTCCCACAAAGCCAAACGTGCACATACACATCATCTTACTTCCATGAAGCATTTGCCCCAGTCTTGTCTGCTGGCTCTGGATCTATCAGGATGTGCTCCTTGTTGTTGCATTGCATGAGGGTGAGAAACTGCATGGACCACAACTCATAGTTGGTCCCATTCATCTTAACGATGGGAGCCCTTGAAGGCTTAGGAAGAGAAGATGCCACCCTTGTTGACTGACATTATATAAGATAGCCAAATAACAGAATTCGATCGGAGAGTAGATCGATATAAACAAGTCTACGTAATCATACGAAGGATTGGTTGTACGTGTAGATTCATACAACCATCCTTCTTAATATTGTCGCTCGCTAGGGTCGGAAAATGTGATTTAGAGGTCCGAAATCACTCCCTCTAGTAGAAAATCAGATTGTAGGGACCTGGGCGCCCAGGCACGGGTGGTCTGCGTGCAGGGAGAGATCAGAGTCGTGAGGGCACAGGGCCTGCGCGGGTGGCCTGGCATGGGATGCGCAGGGGGTGGTCCTGGACGCACTGGGTGCGCAGGGGCGCTGGGGATGCACTGGAGCGCGCTGGAGGGGGCAGGGGTGCGCAGGGGCGCACAAGGCAAAGTCAAAGGCGTTGGGAGCACGTTGGAGGGGGCAGGGGGTGCGCAGGGGCAAAGGCGAAGGCGCTAGGCGCGCGCTGAGGGCGCAGGAGGGGCACCAGGCATAGGATGTGCATCGACGGGGCACAGAAGGGCACCGACAATGCTAGGGTGTAGGGCACGCGGGGCGCACGGGTCGGGGGGGGGGGTGTTAGGTAAGGAAGGGTTAGGGTTAGGGATAGATACGGTAACTCCAGTGTAGGAGGACTGTCGCTCTAAATCCTTGTTAAGAGAACATACTGTGATGTACCATGAGGCCCAAGGGTTCCCTTATGTAGGAGAAGAACCCATTGGACAAATTACAGAAAGAGAAAAAGAAAAATAGGAAATTACAAAAGATAATGCTAAAAATAGTAAATATCTCAACACAAACGATCATGACTGTAATTACAAATTTACTTAGGATTATGGGTATAAAAATCCCTAAGGTCGTGTTCGGTTGGGGTTTATCTCCCCCCCATGGGGTGAGTTTGCCCCACAAAACTCCCATTTTCTCTTTCTTGTGGAACCCACTCTCTATTTTTTATTTAAATATTAAATAAATTACTTTTCTTTCATCTATTCAACCAAAAAATAATATATTATACTATTATATCATCTAAAAATTATAGACTACTCAAATTGTACTCACTTTTTCAAACTTCAATACAACCACATCACAATAATTATTCACTTTTTCAAACTTCAATACAATCATGTCACAATAACTACACACTTTTTCAAACTTTAATACAATCATATTATAACAAACCTAAACCTACCCTTAGGCCCTGTTTGGTTGGAGAATAGGCCCTGGAATAAGGGGCCAATTCTCCTCCCGACACGGTTCCTAGTTGTACGACTATTCCCCATTATTCCATCTTATTTCACTCTTATTTCTATCTTTATCATACCTTACCTACCTTTATTTCACCTTATTCTCCTTATTCCTATCCTCCAGCGGATCAAAGAATAGACCCTTATTCTCCTTATTCCCTATACTTATTCCCGCTTAATCTCGAATCGAACGCACCCTTAATTTAACCTCTATCTAAATACCAAAACGTAAAAATAAATTACCTCCAACTAATTTAGCACTCCCTAATTTAGTTACCAAACGCACCCTAATATAAATCATATGAGAAATTGATCAACGAGAAAATGATGAGGACACCGCTTAAGGCAAAAAAGGTGTTTGATGTAGTAAACAACAAAACACGGCTGTTACCACCAGAGGATGACGACGTCTACGCCTGGTGCTACTTTCCGGCCGATGACAGCGACCCTCCACGCCGCTCCCACCTCAAACCACGAAGCTTCCAGACCCTCTCATTTCCCCTAATATTTTAATTCTCTCACATGCCTCCTTCCAGCCACTACCCTGCCGCCATTTGATACACCCCTTCTCTACCACAAACTCGATCTCGAATCTTCCACGTGGAACCTCGGGGGATCCCCATCTCCGCACCCCCGTCATCTCCAACCACTAATCCCTTCGTCTTTCTGTCTCTCTGTACCCACGCCGGAGGGTTTCGCAGAGCTGCACCAAATCCCCCTCTTTCTTTCTCTATCCCCTTTACCGTGGTTTCTCCTGGTGGACGCTCTGGATCGGTCTGCAGTGGCGTCGCCGTGGATTCTCGCGGAGTTATCATCGGCAAGGCTGTCGGAAGCGTCAGCTGAGCGATGTTAAGATCGGAAGGGAGATGCGCAGCGGGTTGGGCGGCTGAGACATTTAAGTTGCTTTCCCGCTTCGAAGATGTTTGAATGGAATGACGAGGATGGGGTATGCTCTCAATCCATCTCTTTCGTCTTTCCGATCGGCTGTTTCTTGTGATTTGGTTCAGATATTATATCTCGGAGAGGCTTGTTTTATTGGCTTCTTGTTCGCTCGCCCGGGTGGGATGGGGTGGGTGGGGTGGGGGGAGAGGGCGACTCATTTATGATTAATGGTCAATTTTGGCGTTGCGTATTGAGGGTCTGAAGTCAAATTGGAGCTTGTTTCCGATTAGGTTTCTGAGGCGTGGAACCTGAGTTGATGGAAAACTAACAGCAAGTGGAGATTTATCATGCTGATGAAAAGCTAACAAGACTTGGGGACGATTTTGAGTTTATCATGGATTAGCTATAAAAGTTGAACACTAGATGATGCCGTAGACTCAAAATCAGTGAAAAAAGCCAGTAGCGGAGGGATTATGCAAGTGCTTGATGAAGAGGACGTGGGTTGCACGAGGAAGGGGTTTGCTGCAGGCTGGCATGGTCGGTGATATAGGCACAGATCAGTGTGGTGATGTCAATCGAACAAATTTACAAAGTGATGCTCAGTTAGGGGAAACTCAACATGCCTCCACGTGAATCATCATTATTGATTGGCGATAAAAACAACATTGAGATTCATGATTGTAAGAATGATCATAAAATGTTAGCTTTGATACCAATTTAAGAACAAGCTTAGCGATTTTGGGGTTTCTTGGATTCTCCTGGTTCTTATGTCATGCTCCTCCTCCAAGAGTACCTATTTATATGTTTTTTTTTGTTTTCCAAGTTCGACCACCTTGCCTCCATGGGCGAACATTTTTTTGTTATAAAACCTTCATTTAAACATGTTACCACCACAGTTCATCATCATGATTGCTATTAACCATTGAAGGTTGTTTCAGTAACAAACTAGTAAGAAGCTCAAGGAATTACATTAAATGGCTCAATAAGTTTTTGTTTTTTTAAAAAGCTTTAATAATAGAAAGTTATACGATTAATAATATCGAATGTTCTAGACACTACTCATAGTAGATTATCTAGCTTAAAGCGACTTTCCATTTGTGAAGGGGCTCAACCTTGAGATATTATCCCATTTCCTGCTCGTTCACAATTATATACACGAGATATATTCTTGGTTGAATGTAATTCTCATTGCGTATAATATTGAACAACTAAAATAATCAAGTCATGGTTTCCTAGTAGGTAAGCCTTGCATTGATGGAAAGTGTGAGGGTTGTGGAGGGTGAGTAAGAGAGAGAATGCAGGGGAAGGCAGAAGGACAAATGGAAGAACAAATAGGAGTTTGATGTTAAGATGCTAAAATGGTTACTATTGACATCAATGGCGAGGTTGAAAACTTGAAAAATGTTGCTAGAAAGAAGCTGGTGCAGACTTAGTTGATGCATACTTAGTTGTTGAAATCCAAAGGATTGTATCAAGCAAATGACGAAAGCAAAAGGAGAAAGGGAATGGCAAAGGAGTTTGTTGTTAAGATGCTAACATGGAGGCTATTGACGTTGATGGCAAGGTCAAAGATGGTAGCAAAAAATAAGATGATGCCAACTTTATTGATGAAGCGAGGAGGACTATGTCAAGCAAATGATGAATGCTTCCAAAGGGTAATAACTTGACCTCCTTTAGTCGTGGTAGTTGATCTTTATGCACGCTGCTTATGTGCACGAGAGCTCTGTTAAGAAGATAAAGTGCTTTTTTATGTAGTAGGAGGGGCCATATTGCTAGGGACGGTAGAAACCCAATTATGCATTTTTGTTGTGAGAAATTAGGTTATTAACGAGCTACTTGTATGCTGCAGAAAGTTTGGCAGAATCGAGACGGAAATGTGGCTACCAAAATTATGTGTTCGATCAATGCAATCCTTGTGGAGGGAAATTCCTAAGTAGTACCTCGTATTACAAAAATCCCTAGGTACTACAACATTTTTCTTACATGTTTATTACAACAATGTCGCATTCTAAAGATGCAACACTGCCTTTTTTACCCAGGTACTACAAGGGTAGCGCATGTTAAGAATACAACATTGGTATCACATACTCGGGATGTGATATAGCCTATATCGCATTCTCTTTATGCGATATCCAGTAAAATCCCTGTACTCTTAAACCTAATCAATCTTATTCCATTTTTCCTTCGCCACTTCTCCCACCGATCGAGCCTCTTCGACCTCGGCAACCCTTTTAGCAACCTCACGTCCATGCTCCGTCGTCTCCTCATCATAGGTCTTCTTGTGCCGCCACCTATGCATCATTGGTGGTCTTCCTACACTACTGCCTCTCCTCTTGAGTTCTCCGTTGTTTCTCGAAAGCTTAGGTAAAGTCAATGGATTTTAGGTTGTTAGGTTTAGGATATATCATACACATTTTTTCTCTTAATTTTGTATTCCTGTAATGTTGAGTTATATGTGCCCTCATGCATTAGGTTGGAATGGTGTCAATTTACATTTGAAAAGGTTAATTATTGGTTATTTGAGGACCAATGTGCGTGGTTTTAGGTTAATGCTGATCATGACCTTCGATGAGTTATTGAACCTAGTCTACTGGACGTTCAACCTAGACAAGAACAATCATAAAATCAAACTATCACATCGCATTCCACCCGGGACAAGCGAAGAGCCTACGTTGATGTCTATCATCGATGATGATCTGTAAGGAGTTTTTGTGTATGCCCCGACTATTGGGAAATCGACACCTACTGACATTATTATTGAGACACTGTCGACGGACGAAGTGCCGAATGTTGTTGATGCGGACGATCGCCTCACTTCCGATCTTACTGTTTTCTGGAGCACTGGTGATCCCATATCGCAACCATCTACAAATCACAAATGGTGTATGAGTGACGTGTTCCTAAGAGAGGTTAATCAGGCCTTGGATGATGTCATCCCTAGGGTAACCATTGATGAGCTGGAAGATGACAATGATTGTGAGGTTGAAGATAATGTCGCAAATGAGGAGATGTGAGCCGATGAAACTATTTCCCAAGCAATTGTTCTCCGTTTACCATTTTTTAGGGTAAGAGGATCTTAAACTCATTCAACATATGAAGATGACATTCAAAATAAGTCTGGGCTTGACGATGTTGCTGCTGAACTTTGAAAAGGAAGAACAATCAATTGTAGATGATTTGATGTAAGGTTGCAGAAAGCGGTAGTCGGTACTCAGTCGGCGGGGTCACCTACTAAGGATTAATCGGCAGTCGGGCGACTAATCGGAATTAGTCGATCATTAGTCGGTTTTGAATTTTTTAATTATTTTAAATATATAAATTATTTTTTATACATATATTCTTATATATATATATAAATACATTTGTACATTTTATATGACATCATGATGAAACAAAAGAAGTAATTGACTTTAAATATAACATTAAGTATATTAGAATATGTTTGCTTTACAAAAAGTGAAAAACTTAAAAAATAAAAAAGGTTGTTGTAAAAGTCGGCCGATTAGTCGGCCCGACTAGTCGGGTGGACTGACTAACAGCCGACTAGGCCCAGTCGAGTCGGCTACCCCCCCGACTCAAATAGTCGGACCGACTAGTCGGCCTAGTCGACCGACTTTTGCAAGCTGGATTTGATGTATAATGCGAAGAAGCATCACATCCTTGCCCACTATGATTCAATGTTAAAGAATCCACATATAGATCTGGTATGTTTTTTGCACTAACCAACCTAAAGGATGTCTTTGGTATCTACGCGGTCATTATAAGAAATTCGATGGTATATGGGTGATCTTTAAGATCGTTGGCATGCACACTTGCATAAACCCAATGGTTAATCAGGATCATCCTCATTGGACTACAAATTCATGTCTAGATCACTTTTATCTTTGGTAATGGATGATCTTACTGTTCGGGTGTCAAGCTGTAGAGCTCACATTCACGAGATATTCAACTACTGGGTAACGAAAAAAAAGCATGGGATGCTTGGAGGAAAGTAATTGGAATAATATTCGGTGATTGGAAGAAGTCCTATGTCGAGATGCCGTATCTTCTACATGCAATGAAGGCTGCCATTCCGTGGACTGAAATAGATATCCAATACACCAAACACCCCGACCCGCGAAAACCACATTGTCGTAGATTTCAACGATGTTTTTTGAGCATTTGACCCTTGTATTGAAGCATTCCAACATTGCAGGCCTTTGATAAGTATTGATGACACTCATTTGTACGATAAGTACAAACAGAAATTATTGATTGCTTGCAAGATGGATGGAGACAAACATATCATTCATCTTGCATTCAGAATTGTTGACGAGGAATCCGACCCTACATGGAAGTGGTTCCTTTCGTTGATACGCATCAGAGTACTTGGTCTGTGTGCATGGCCAATTTGTATCATTTTTAACCACCATCTTGGTATAAAATTCGCAATGAATGATGTCGATGTTGATCTATTAGAACCTTTCGCATGTTGATGTTTTTGTTCAAGGCATGTCACAAGCAACTTCAACAATGCTTTTAAGAATTGGTCTATGAAAATGTTGGTACAAGCTGCCGTACTTCAAACGATGAGTAAGAAGTTTGCGTATTTCATGCGGAAATTGCAAGTATATGGTTTTCAACTCACGATTATCGCATGGAACAATGGACTTTAGCATATGATGGTGGGTATAAATTTGGGCAACTGACTACGAATTTAAGTGAAAGTTACACTGTGATTCTTAGTGATGAGCGATGTTTTCCAATTGCTGCACTAATCGAGAAGACCTTTTATAATTACGTCTTATGCTTCAATGAGCGAGCAGATGATGCTATCGTTGCCCTCGTTGGCAAAAAACTCAAGCATTTTATCTCAATGGTTGGCATTCCAATTTGCAGATGCGATGACGATACATGAGGAGTATGATGACCAGGCTCAGCCATAGGCTAGACGAGGAAGGGCTAGAGGTAGAGGAAGAGGTAGGGACAGAATACACGATCCACCTGCCGTACCAGTGGTAAAGGAGGAAGAGGTAGGGGCAGATGCATATGTTCCATCCCCAGATTTGGATATAGAATTGCTAAATTATGTCTTGGAGACCCAGTTCGTCACACTAGTTGTTGAGTCACCAAGTGAAGACATGCTAACACCACAGTCACTGATGAGGCTGGGCATGAACGTAAGGGGTACTCAACCCACTTACTGCATGCTTACATCGCCACCGATGTCAACGGTCAACCTTCGAGGATGACGGTGCAAGATCCTCCCAAATAACGAGATTGATGAAGGCAGCCATTTACTGCCTTTTGATCCACATGATAGAATGAGGACATATCAATGGAGAAGAATACGATAGAATTAACAATTGTATTTCAATTTTATAGGATGTGATGCTGTCGTGGAGACACTTTCTGTAAATTCGACGTTGTTAATGAGATTATAATGTTTTTGAATGTTTGGAGAATTTCATTATGGATGAGAGTTCAATAAAGCCACTGTATTTATTACTAGGAATGAAGATCTATTATGAATGAATAGTTCTACGCAAGGGAACATGGAAATGAAGATCTATTATGAATGTGTGCATTTTGTTCATTCCAATTTCATTGTGAATGAGAGTTCAACAAACTAACTGTATTTATTTCCATGAAATGGAGATCTATTATGAATGAATGACTCTATGCAAGAACTTCCGGGAATATGCGATATAGAAGAAACTCCCTGGAATTGCATCATTTTCAGGAAGTTTTGGGTATATCGCATGTATAAGGTGCGTCTTCTATTTTTCAGGAACCTTTTTGGTGTACCGCATTTCAAGTATGCGATATGTAAGAAACATCCTGGAATTGCATCATTTGCATAAGCTCCCTGATATATCGCATCTTGGGTATGCGATACCAATGTCGCATTCTTAAGATATGTTACCTTTGTAGTACCCGGCTAAAATAATATTAGGCAGTGTGACATCTTTAGAATGCAACACTGTTGTAGTACACAGGTAAAAAATATGTTGTAGTACCTAGGGATTTTTTAATCCTAAGGTACTATTTAGGAATTTCCCTCGATCCTTGTACCATCCAACCTCCTGTTAGTTGATCGACTTTAGGTGGCCTCCTTAATAGTGGGTGAAATTCTCATTACATATTTCAATGGAGATATGTGTTGGGAGAAAAATAAGAGTTGTTTATTTCTGAGAACCCTAGGCTCTCTTATATAGAGGAAAGGCCTACGGATATATTACATAATGTGGAAATATAGAAATAAAAATAAGAGAAATATACATATAGAATGTAGAAATACATAAATATCTCTACACTCCCCCTCAAGATGGAGCATAGATACCAATCATGCTCAGCTTGGACGAACACTTCTGGAATGATCCTCTGAGTAATGGCTTGGTAAAGATATCTGTTGTTTGCTCTCCAGAACTAACACGAGAAGTAGAAATCAAGCTCTTTTGAACCATATCTCCGGTGTAATGACAATCTATCTCAATATGTTTTGTTCTCTCATGGAACACATGGTTGTTTGCAATGAACATAGCAACATGGTTATCACAATGTAACTCCATGGGTAGAGGAATCTCTATATGCAAATCAACTAATACTGCTCGAACCCACATCATTTCTGTACTTGCTTGCGCCATAGCCCTGTATTCAGATTCAACACTTGATCTAGCTACGACTGTTTGTTTCTTGCTTTTCCAAGAAACGAGAGAACTGCCAACAAACACTGCAAATCCCGAAGTCGATTTTCTATCCTTAGGACAACCTGCATAGTCTGCATCAGCATATGTGGATACAGAGAGAGTTTCTCCTTTCTTGAAAAATAGTCCTGCTCCTGGAGACGATTTTAGATATCTCGATATCATGTACATAACATCCATATGTACTTGTCGAGGCTGCTCCATGAACTGACTCACTCGACTCACTGCAAAAACGATATTCGGTCTGGTGATTGTAACATAAAGGAGTTTTCCCACCATCTCTCTGTATCTTCTCTCATCGACTTCATATATATCATCATCATATAACTTCATGCTAGGATCCATAGGAGTAGTAGAAGGTCGACACCCAATCATGCCCGTCTCTACAAGCATGTCTGTAACATACTTTCTTTGGGTCATCGCAAGACCCTGTGCATTTCTAGCAAATTCCAACCCTAAGAAATACCTTAGGGTACCTAGGTCCTTAGTCACAAATTGACTGCCCAGAAATTCTTTTGCCATCTTGATTCCCTGCTCATCATCTCCTGTAACGACTATATCATCAACATAAATCATAATAGCAACTGTACCTCTAGGTGTTCTCTGCACGAATAAAGAATGATATACATTTGACCTCTTGAACCCCTGTCGTTTAATCAGATTTGAAAGCTTTTGGAACTATGCCCTTGGACTCTGTTTAAGGCCATATATTGCCTTATGGAGTCTACAAACTTGTTGACACTCCCCCTCAGCAGCAAACCCCGGAGGCTGCTGCATATAGACCTCCTCCTGTAGATCTCCATACAAAAATACATTTTTAACATCAAGTTGGAATAAGGGCCAGCCACATACCACAACAACTGAAAGAAGAACATGCAAAGTGGAATGTCGAGCAATCGGAGAGAACGTGTCCGTTTAATCAACTCCATA
This sequence comes from Ottelia alismoides, assembly GCA_037367405.1. Lineage (NCBI taxonomy): Eukaryota > Viridiplantae > Streptophyta > Magnoliopsida > Alismatales > Hydrocharitaceae > Ottelia > Ottelia alismoides. The sequence continues at coordinate 279,400 of JAZKJV010004724.1, read as the reverse complement.
GGTTTGCGTAAAACCACGTGCCACCAACCTTGCTTTGTAACAATCAAGGCTTCCATCTGCATGGTGTTCAACAGTAAACACCCATTTGCAACTGGCAAAGCAGCCATTTCTTCTCCCATTGCAAGACGCCATCTTCTATCTCGCAATGCATCCTGGTAAGTCTGTGGAATTTCCACGACAGATAGAGCAACTGCAAATCTCTGGAAATCTCCTGTAAGACGATGAAAGAAAACCTGAGAAGCAAGCGGGTAGGGTGCACAAGAACACCTTTGCTTCCTAATGGCAATGGGTACGTCCAGGTTCTCAGGAACCTCATCCTGCACTGATCCCTGTATAGAAACATCTCCAGACCCATCATTAGAAACCATGTTATCAGAACAAACCTGGGGCATGCTAGATGACAGGCAATGACCATGAGCAGAAGGGGGGCGACGAGTATAGAATTTTGGTAATGGTGGAACCACGGTCACAAGCATGTGTAGATGGGGGTGGTGGAGGAGGTGGTGGTGGTATGATTGGTACATGAGATAACTGACTCGTAGGAGGAGGTGGCATATAGATCTCAGTATCAGATTCGGAAGTAGTCATCCTGTCACCTGTAGGAGAGAAACATCACAGATTTAAAGAATGTGACATCGGCGTTAACAAAGTATATAACACATTCTGCAATCACATGGAAGGCGTCAAACTAATCTCCCCCTGTCCTGTAATCAGGGAATGAGTCGCATCGGCTATCACCACAGTCCGCCGTGGAGAAACCTGTTTATATGCAGTAAGCTACTCTTTGTCCCCACATAGGTGATGTGTCGCTCATGAGTCCATAATCCATTCTGTAATCATAGATCCATCACAAGAGGTGAGGGCATAAGAACTACCTGAGGTATTGGCTGTAGCTGATGTACTGGCAGAAGCAGAGGCTGCCACATCTGAATGGCCTCCTGGAGCTGTGTCAGGAGGCATGATGTTCCTCAGTCTGGCAACGAGGTCATCGAATCGCTAGTCCAAAGAAGAAGTTGCAGGAGACTCAACTTGTTTTGCTACCCGAGCCGATGTTGGAAAACCATGCTTAGAATAGCACGTATCCTTGGAGTGGCCATGACGATGACAATAAGTACAGGGCTGACGGATCCGACCCCTACGACCACAGGGACCACGCCCACGCAAAGTAGAGGAGCCACCTATTCCTTTGGAGGCAACCATCGCCGAAGGTGTCTGGCTAGTAGTAGAGCTCGAGACAGTGATTCGACTAAGTCAGCGGAAAGCTTCCTCCATAGGAGGAATAGTGGCGTCAGCAAGAATCTGAGAACGGGAAGCATCGTACTCTAGATCAAGTGCAACCAGGAATACACCCACCATGGTAGCATTCCTATATGTCTTTTGCTTCTCAGGAGTGGCCATCAAAGGCATGAAGCTAAGGAGCTTCTCAAACATTCCTCGCAGTGATGTGTACAGTCAGTGGAGAGGACGTCCATTCTGTTTGACTGCAAAAATATCATGCTGCACTTGTAGCATCTTGGTCTCATTCCGCGCCTGCGAATATGTCGCCGCCAGTATATCCTACATTGCCTTCGTTGTGGGCTGATGCAGCACGTTGTTGGCGATCTCTATCGTCAACGTCCCAGATAGCCAGACGTTGGCATACGCGTCATCCGCCTCCCATGAGGCGTGAATCCTTGTTTTCTCCATCGGCTCATCTTCGGTAAGGATATGTTTCTTACTGTTAGACTTCATGAGGCTCATGAACTGCATATCCCAGAGCTCATAGTTCGTCCCGTCCATCTTGACAATCGGTGCCGGACCTCTGAAGGCACCTGTGGCGGGTACGTCAACTTTGTTTTCTTACATGATGCCGAATGAAGATCATAGGGTATGTAGACCAATAGAGATGCGACTACAATGACATATGGGGATTTGATTGCATATGTAGACCTATGCAATCAAATCCATCACCCGAGTTGCGCGAAGAAGGAGAACGACGACGAGGACCGACGACACTTGAGGCTGACGACCTAGGCGGTCTTTAGGGGCCCACGAGAATCAGCGGGAGACCGCTGAGGCCTGGGCGGCAATGGCGAAGGCCTGGGCAGAGGCCTCGGCGGCGGCTTCGGCGGTGACGGAGGCCTGGGCGGCGGCGGTTGGCCAGCAAGAGGGCGGTGCCGAGAATAAAGAGGAGGGGGCTGACGGGTAGGGGTCTAGGATTAGGGCTAGGGTATACGAGTTCCGGTCTAGGACCGTCGCTCTGATCCATGTTGGGAGAAAAATAAGAGTTGTTTATTTATGAGAACCCTAGGCTCTCTTATATAGAGGAGAAGCCTAGGGGTAAATTACATAAGGTGGAAACATAGAAATAAAAATAAGAGAAAGATACATATAGAATGTAGAAATACATAAATATTTCTACAATATGTTTGAATTTCTTAGTAACTAAGTATGTGCTAAAGGTATTATAGAGGTTGAAATGTAGAAGTTAACTTTACACTAAAATGAGGTTGCCAATCTTGAAGTATGATGAAGAAGGCTTTTACCGCCCTATACCTAATCTAATCAGTTCAAATCCTAGACTCAACAACCCTCCTACTCGCCCACCTTTCGATTAATCCAACACCATCTTTGATTCATCTATATATCCCCCAAAGATTGACTGTTACAACCTAACTTTTCTGCACAGGAAACCACCTGGCTATTGCACCACCTTCCCCATTGATTTTCGCCGCATACGGCGGTGACATCGCTTAAGGAGGAGATCTGCGTGGAGGAGGAACATCAGAAAGTTCCAAGGTTGAGTCGCTTGAATCACGGCCAACATCACCGTCTCGAGCTCCGGGAAGGCCGTCCTATCGAGAGAAGACTGCAAAGTCATAAACTCTGCTGTTCCTAGGTACCATTCCATTTCACTTAGATTTCCTCAATCCTCGAGCACACATTAGCATATTCTTAATCACTTGGCCGATTCCTTGGGAATCGAGAAAATCAATCATTTTCAAGTCCTTCATCACTTCTGGAGCTTCATCTTCATCCATCTGGAGCTATGTTCTTCGCCAAATGATTCATCGAGCAACTATTGCAGAACCACTTTCAGGTTTTAAACCCTAGTCGACTTCCGCTGTTGTCGCCTCCATCTTCCTCGACCTCACCCTGTCGCAGGCGAGCTCGGAGGGGATAGGCTATCCCCTCCTGGCCCTGATGGGGGAGCTGTAGCTGGAGAATGCCATAGATTAGAGAAGAGCGCCGCCACCTGCATCAGATTTAGGGAAGAACTCCCTAAGAACGGACCCACTGCACAGTTTGTCGACATGTGGCAAGATTGAATGGCCATGATTACATGAGCGAGTTCTAATCGAGACCGTTGATCGATGAAGCAGTGGAAAATATTGAAGAAGCCCCTGCCAGTTGCCATAATTTCAATGCACCACCAGAAGTATTTTTATTTACAATTAGGTCCCTACGTAGGGACCTAATTATAAAACTTCAGAGTTTTCTTACAATTAGATCCTTAACTAGGGACCTAATTGTAAGAACACCTTTATCTTTTATTTGTATTTTGTCTAATAATATTTTCTTGGACATTTTGGACACTTTGGACATTGCGGGACCATATTTATATCATCGTTGTATTTTTTACATTTTATTTTCACATCGAATTTCGAAGATTTTATATCGCTTCTTGCTTGAAATTTGATCTTCGATTTGCAATATGTTTTGTTTTCTTTTCGTATCCATTTTCGAGCCTGTTGCTCGAGTCACTTTATCTACTATATAGTATCACCTATATCCATATCATTTCACCTACTATAAATGGACTAAGCCTTCTCCCACCATAAGTAGGGTCGGCTACATGGATTCTTGATCAAATCCATGTTGAAAGATTAGACTATTTTTTACGCTGGCCGTCGACTACCTAACACAACCCCTGCAAGAGTGACATTTGAACCCTGGTCTTTTGTGTAGTAGATCATTTCACCTACTATATTGTAGATAAATCTTTTGAAAAAATATTCCTTGAAAATTAAATAAAAATTGGGAAAAAATCAATTAAAAAGAAAAAAAATTAAAAATACAAAATTGTTTGCCATCAAAAAAGCAAATAAAAAGAAAAATAAAAAATATATCGCAAAATATTATTTTCCATTCGAAGATTTTGAGTGAGACTTTCTGCCTCCTTGTATTCGATCCAGGCACACTTATCTAGATGAATAAATAGTAAACAACACCGAATTTCTATAGGTGTTGAATTTTTGTTTGATCAACTATATTCTTGTCCCGAGCGGTTATCTACAATCGACATCTCAATTTTCTTTTTTAACTGCTCGCAAATCCCTCGTTATCAAAATGGCATCGTTGCTGGGGAGGCATAGTCGTGTTTGAGATTTTCGATCATATTTTTTTGTGGATATATTTTCTTCTTTCTATATTTTCTTTTTCTTCGTTTTTCTCGATTTTTCCAGATTTTCTTGATTTTTGTGTGTTTCTTCTTCTTCTTCTTCTTCTTGTTTTTTTTAATTTTCTTCATGGTTTTTATGTGTTTTTTTCCTTTCTTTGACCTTTTCTTCATTTTCTCGTTTTTTCTTTTCTTGTTTTTTCTCGATTTTACTTGAGTCCTTTTCTTGATTTTGATTCAGTTGAGTCTTTGATTTCTTTTGATTTTTTCGTTTGATTTTTTTTCTGTGTTAGCTAACCCATTTTGTAGGGCCTGCAGGATTAGCTGACATCTTAGGAAGCCGACTCAACTGAGAGTGCATAGACCGGTTCAATTTCGTACGAGCCGGTTGTAGAGGGTAGAGCGAGTTATCTACACAGATTTTTTGTATATTTCTTCATACATTATATTTTTCATTTTCTTCTAGGAGAGGGCATTTGCCCATTTTTCTGTTTTTGTGAGAGAGGAATAGGCGTTTGTCCGTGTTTCTTTTTGTAGCAAGGGGTCGATTAAGGATATCCCGATTGTACACGAACTTTGACTATTTTTCAAGGTCTATTTCACCAGGTGCCGGTGCACTTGGGGGACCTCACAAAGGTTTTCGATTTTCATTGATTTTTCTTTGTTTCACCCATTTTCGTGGAACCTAGGGTTGCATGCCTATTCGATTAGACGAGTAAAAATAAAACCCAGATCCGTAATCCATACATAGGCGTATGTAAGATTATTTTGGAAATTAATTCATTCATATACCAGTGGAAATTAATTCATTCATATGCTAGAACTGCTAATTAGGACTCAAGTTTTCTCGACTTTTCATGCATTAGCCTAGCATTTACATTTTTATGCGATCACTTGCATGTAGAGTGCTGGAGAAAAGTACACCTTCTATCTTAGCATTCATCATTGTATTTTGCTGCTTTCCTTGTTCCCTCTCCATGAGACACAAATTTAAAAATTAAAGAAAATCGACATCGTGTTAGATATTGTTGAAAATATCAAAAAAAATGAAAACCATCAAAAATAAAAAATCATCGAAAGACTTGCATGTTTTTCACCGGGTTCTTATGAGGTTTTTTCCTTCCTGGAGGATCTGAGGATCATGGTTAGAGGGAAGGAACCAGTTGAGGACAGAGCTATTGAGGAAAGACCACATGATGATGAAAGACGTATAGACGAAAGATCTGATCCAACTTCGAACATTACAGATGGAATTCTAGACTCACTTCGACAGATGAGCTTACAGATAAGAGATCAGTGTAGAGTCTAGGATGAGTTTAGAGCTGAGATCACTGCGTTGAGAGCAAAAGTCAGGAGCCCACCACCACATGTTGTGGTTTTTGTGACATTGAGAGTTCAGTATGACCCAGGAGCGAGGACGTTGCACTATTAGATTTGATTACCACCGAATCAAGGGTTATACGAGCTTAGACTGTCTTTCATTTTACTTCTCCCTATTTCTATGGGAATACTTCAGAGGAGACGTTTACCTTTCTACAACAATTTGAGATGATATGTGGTATGACTAGTTATTCAGGAGTTACGCATGAGGCTGTACACCTCATGGCCTTCCCCTTTGCCTTAACAGAGAAAGCACTTTACTGGTTGAGTCACTTGGGAAGGGAGATACATACATGGGACAATATGAAGTTCACATTCCTGTGTAAATATTTTCCTCTGGGACGGACGGAATAACATGATGAGTCAGATCTCCAATTTCACACAGCTTCCACATGTACAGAAACAGGGAATATATTCTAGTTGAGTCACTTGGGGAGGGAGATATATACATGAGACAATATGAATTTCACATTCCTGTGTAAATATTTTCCTCTGGGACGGACGGAATAACATGATGAGGAGTCAGATCTCCAATTTCACACAGCTTCCACATGAGTAATTACATGAAACAGGGAATATATTCAAAGATTTGACTGAGAGATGCCCGCATCACGGGATACTTTGAAGGTGCTTGTTCAGAACTATTCTAGGGGATTTCAGTCGGATGTTCAGTGCCTAGTGAGCGCCGCATGTGGCGACAATTATCTGAATAGGGATGCTGAGTTAGTTTGGTCCATCTTCGAGGGGATGACAGAGAATTCACGTGTAGTTGACTCCACTCGGACATTCCAGAAGGGCTCACAACCACCACACCGCTGAGAGCATCAGAAGGTGGCACGTGTTTCAGAGTCTGATTCACGATCTAACACATGATTCATTAGTGAAAAGCTGACATTAGTCGACATGATTCGGAAACAAGTCTTAAAATTACAGCTGCTGTGAGAGTTAGAGAAACTTTTATCGCTGCCTCTGCAGTTGAGTGTTTTGACGAAGAAGTTGACCGAGTTGCAGCTTCAGTACCAGCAGTCTCACCCTTCTTCCACTTCCTATCCTATGCAGAGATCTTTACCCGCTCCTCTCACTTGTGAGATTTAGTACATTCAGAGCGAGACGATATCATGGAAGGACATATCGATATCGGTACCATGTCGATACCGATATATCGCCGATATATCGGCGATATATCGACGCCATATCGCCGACATCGGGATTCAGCTCGCCTTTTTTGCGTGTCGATACCCGATATCGGACATATCGACGATATATCGGTGACCTGTCGATACCGATATATCGTCGATATATCAACGATATATCGGGATACGGCCTTCCATGGCTGATATAACCTACTGTGCCACCATAGTTGGATTGGCATGAGGATCCATCGAATGCCAAACATGAGTCAGGATCACTAGCCCTGGAGATGATGATGTTGATTCTCATTCCACTTTTGAGATCAACGGGATATGACACGCTCCTGTTCAACCACCATCACATTTTACTCCTCATATCATACACCGCCACCAGCAACAGCAACAACATAGTCATCCGCAGTTTGGACGTCCACATTTCTAGCACCGCCAGCACTTCACATAGTAACAATCTCACCGGCATGCCTATCCGAGATCATATTCATATCAGTATCCTGCTACACATCCACATGCCTATCAGCATCAACAACAGTCTTCTTTTACTCCACAGAGGTCTCCGCAGCCTTTTACACCACAACAACACACATTTAGGTAGGAGAGAATAGATAACCAGGGGCAACCCATATATTCACAGTCCTTAGAACTGAATCAGATCATGGATATGATTGGCACACCAAAGTATGCATAGGACATAGATGGAGCGGGTTAACCATTGTCTGGATGAGTTAGCTGCGTTCAAGACCACTCTCCCAGCCCAACCTCAGATGAATCTGAATAACAAGAAGTGACATTCAGATCAGGTGAACACCACTACGGGTATGATCTCTTTTCCTGAATTGTTATCTAACTTCATTCGTCTTAGGAGCGGTAGATCACCACGAACACCTGATCTGTAGGAGGAGAGGTCACTTAATGAGAAGCATGAGTCGATCCATGATGATACACATTTTGATGCCGAGGAAGACCACCACGATGAGGACCAACATAATGTCCATGATGATACCATTTAGGGGAGTGATGCATACACAATTGACATGGATAAATGCGAGTCAGATGATGATATCACGCCAGACCATGCATACATTTTTGATGCGGATTTTTCTTCTCCCATTTTAGAGATTTTTGTACGTATTTCTGAGACTCTCCATGTTCATGTTGATTCCACTTTTAATGTGAATAAAAAGAAAAATTTTGTTGTTCCTGATATTGTTCCTTTTCTCGATGCTTTGTATGGAAAAGGAAAGAAAAATACCAAAAAGAATGTTGTTACTCCTAAAACAGAAAGATTATTGAAAGTTTACATATTCATGAAGATTCTATTACATGACGTTTGATCACTTTTCTACGCTCAAGAATCAGTTGAGGAACATATGCACAACACGTAGGAAAAGGAAGTCACGAGTTGAGAAACATGTATTGACCAATGCTACTTCTTGTGCTATTTAAAACAAGGTACTAAAAAAAAAGAAAGCTCATGAGTTTACTATGTCACATGATAGATTGCAGATGCCGCATTCCATCGTACTCTCTTAGATAACGGTTCCTTGATCAATTTGATACCATCTTCTTTGCTTGATCAGCTCAAGCTAGATCTTCTTTACAAATCACGAGCGTTACTTCAGTTTGCAGAACAATTTGTGAAAAGACTTAGAGGCGTGTTAAAGAACATTATCATTACTGTTCAGGGCTTGTAGTTTCGAGTGGACTTTACCGTCTTAGATATAACATGCACTACGTAGTTACACCTTACTCTAATCATTTTCGGGAGGCCTTTCTTGCAGACAACGAGAGTACTATGTAATTATGATGCTGGGAGAGTATCATTTCACATAGACAGTGGAGAGATACACATTGAGATGGCGAGAGGTTGTAGCAGTCAAAAATCAGTATTGTCATTTACTTCAGAGGACACCAGTCTTGCAGATGATTGCCAACACATAGATGAGACACTGTCTCTTGATCTTGAGAATATTTATTTTGATACCCACGATATTCTACACAAGGATGTGGTAGATCATATGGTACCTAATTTTTTAGACGACTGTTCACATACAAACGTAGAGTTCACATCAGATCCAGACGAGCAGTCACTTACAGTAGATATCTCAGTGCTGCAGATTGAGAGTACACATATCGCAGCATGAGAGTTCACAGATTACATTTCAGAGATTATTCGATTTATTCAGTGTAGAGAGTCGGATGGTATGATGGATACATGTATATACATCTTCTGTAGTCCGACTCCAGAGACGCATATTACAGTAGAGAGACCTTTGCCACATACATCGTTCACTCTCAGAGGTATCTCTACTTGGATAACCAGGGATCAGTACACACTTGCATAGTAGATGATACCGTACAACCTAGGTTGATGCAATCAACTCTGTACAAGACTTATGTCTACTCTTTCACTTCATTTTATCCTGTACAAAGACCTGTGAGCCTTTCAGTTTTCTGGAGTACACCATGACTTACATATTCTTTGTAGCCCCCAATCGTTCCCATTTTTTCTCATCATTATACTTAGGATACCGAATCCTAAGTATAGGAGACCGTTTGCCTGTTGATTTGCGTTTTTGATTTTGTTGTTTTTATTTTTTTGGCTTTCCTTTCTTTTGCACAAATCACTGGTCCTTAATTTTTGGCCACATTCTTTTCTATACTTACGATGCCTAATCCGAGGTATAGGGAGGATCAAGTGATTTTGTTTCTCTTTCTTTTTCTTTCATTCCTTGGTATGTATATTTCTTTTCCCCAGTCACCTCATTTTTGTCTTCCACTATACTTACGATGACCTGATCGTAAGTATGGGGGGGGGGGTGATTGACTTCACTTCCTTTTCTTCTTTTTCACCAGCTTTTACTTAGCATGAGTTATGTCCTTATGTCCTCTGTCTCTTTTCATGCTACAAGGACATAACACAAGCTAAGTATAGGGGGATGCATATATATTGTATATATACTTTCGTACATAACTCGTACTTCTATGTATTTTCTCTATCTATAAAATCCATAAAAAGTGGGTAATGGTTAATTTAAAATTCTTTCATTCATTCATTTATTATTTATAAATCCTTGTAAATAAGTAAACTATTTGTAAATTCTTATTTAAAATTCTTAAGTTAAAATTTATATTTAAAATATAAATTTAATATGTATAATACTTATTTAAAATCTCGTTTGTGAAAATATGTGTAAAAGTAATTTAATCTTTGTTAAATTCTTAGCATTTTTCAAAATAAATTTGATTTCTCGAACTAAAGATTGGGAGTAGTCTAAAGGATGGAGCTTGATTATGGTCTTTGACTTTCATTGTAAGGAGCCTAGTTAGGTACTGTAATTTAGACTCTTCAGGTCTTTGACTTAAATCTTTGGGTTCCATGAGACCATATTTGAAAAGTCAACTTAAACTCACCTAAATAGAACACTTTGTGTCATCCATTTAACTCTTCATCAGTAAACCAATTTTGGACACATGCACTTTGCACTTAGCTTGACTTGCATGGCGTTGCGAAGGGCAATTCATTTTAGTTGTGCACTTTCATCCTTGTCCAGTGGCGCGGATATCTAAGGACAAGAGTTATGGGGTTGAAATAATGATTTAGATGAGGGAGTGATCTGTTGGCATAATTTTTTCCAAGACCTCAAAACATGGATGGAAATAAAAGACTATAACTGTCGATGCACAAAAGATTGATGACCACCAAATACCAAATATGACCACAATAGTCCGAACTTCCAAAAAGCCTGCATATTTTAGTGGAGACTTAGCTACACTGGTTAAGCCTAACAAGGAGAAGTGACTACAATGGTCGAATTCCAGTTCTTTTCTCATTCTTCTACATTCTCTCTCTGCTTGATTGTGGACACAACACGACCTGACCTTAGAAGGGAATACCCCCTCCTTGAGGAAAGAGTATCTAGATGAGGAGCCAATGAGAGTGTTGTGGGATGAGCAGTTTCTTCGTTTCTTTAAGCATGAAGAGCTAACACAATTCACACACAGTACAAATTGAATTCAAGGTTGATAGAGTTAGTGATATGGATATGTGGTTCTGAGCTGGCTGTTGAGGTGAACTTAAATAAGGATTTGTGGGACTTGAGAATTGTTGAGATTAAATTCCTAATCCTAATCAAGGCTCCGATAAAATGCTTATTTTAGGCCCGATCAAGCTTTGTCTTTTGTCTGTTCTCATGATTTGGTTTAAGAAAACAAATTCGTTCTAACTTTCTTTCTTTTTTCCTTATTTTTCAAATAAGTTCTTACTAAGGGACTAACAAAATCAAAGTGTAGGGGGTTGATTTAAGAACATTTTGTCTTGAAGCCCTTAACAAATGCATGCAAATATCCATTAATTTTCATTTCTTAACAAAGTTGAATAAAAATGCATTTTATGCATTAAATTCATGTAAATAAATAAAATAATAAAAAGAAAGGAAATAGAAAGAAGACAGAAAGGAATAGAAAGGAGAAAGGAAATAGAAAGGAAATAGAAAGAAATCAGTAGATAGCCATGTGCTGGCATTACTACTATTCCCTCTGGATCTGTTTCACCCTTCATGTGGCATCTCCGTTTTGGCCACCTTCCTCTACAGAAGATGTGTCACGTGCTACCACAGATCTCTCCCGTACTGCGTTGGATTGTGAAGCCTGTCAGCTTGGGAAGCATCATCGCTCATAATTTCCGAGTTGTCCAAGTCGTCACAGTAGTCGGTCCTTTGAGTTTTTTCATTTTGATATTTGGGGTCCGAGTCGTGTCCTTGATCATCAGGGGCATAGGTTTTATATGATTGCTGTTGATGATTATTCTAGATTGTCTTGGGTGTTCTTGTTAAAACATAAGTCTGAAGCATGTGCCATCATTAGAACCTTTCTTATTGAAGTCAAGAATATTTTCTTTGCCAATGTCAAATTCATTCGTACGGATGATGCAGGTCTCAACACTTAATTTGTCTGAATTTCTCAATTCACTCGGAATTGTCCATCAAAATTCTTGCAGTTACACTTCACAACAGAATGGTGTGTCTGAACGCAAACATCGTCACCTTCTTGATGTCACACGTACATTGTTGATACAAAGTCGTACCCCTCACTCTTTATGGGGGGATGCTGTTCTCACTGCTTGTTATCTGGTGAATCGCATGCCGTCTACAGTTCTTGGAGAGAAGGTTCCCTTCTTGATTGCATTTTCCGAGAAGGAACTGTTCTCTCTCACACCCAGAGTTTTTGGTTCTGTGGCTTTTGTCCACAATTTCACTCCTGGTCGTGACAAGATCTCACCAAGAGCTCTCAAATGTGTCTTTGTTGGATATTCTCGTACTAAAAAAGGGTATAAATTTTTTGATCCTGTGGGCAAAAGGTATTACGTGAGTGCTGATTTTACTTTTTTTGAATCCATTATGTATTTCTCTCCTACAGGTGACAGGTTATCCAATAACCATTCTGGGGAGGACGTAGTTGTTCCTCCTCCTCTGTCTCTTCCACCATATGAGCCAAGTATCACACCTCAGCAACCACCACCTCCACCATCACATCCTCTACCGCCACCACCTTCACCTCCAGCTATCCAGCTGAGATTCTTACCTCTTGTTTACACTCGCAGGTCTTCTACTAGCTCCTCTGCTCATAAACTGTCCACATCATCCAGCACGCCTCAGGTATGTCATGATAACATTGTTTCTACTGATGGTACTGGAGATTTAAATGATACACAGGACGACTTGGGCCCGGAAGACATAATGGATGTCGATATGGACATTCCTATTGCCCGGAGGAAGCCTCAACGTAAGTGTGCCACATACCCACTTGCTGCATATGTTTCTTTGGATCACTTTTCAGATGAGTACAGGAGGTTTGTAGTAGGACTCTCTGCGGTTACTATACTACGTACATATATGGAAGCGTTACAGGATATCAGGTGGCGCAGTGCCCTTGAAGAAGAGATGACAACTCTAAGATCACGAGGGACGTGGAGTGTTGTACCTGTATCGCAAGGTGCGTCGATTGTCAGTTGCAAATGGATATTTTCTGTCAAGCAAAATGCAGATGGCAGTGTGGATCGATACAAGGCAAGGCTTGTGGCACGAGGTTTCACCCGGGTGGATTATCATGACACTTTTTCTTCAGTGGCGAGACATTCAACACTACGAATTCTGCTTTCTGTTGCAATTTCGCGAGATTGGCCGTTATACCAACTTGATGTGAAGAATGCCTTCTATACGAGGACCTTCAGGAGGAAGTTTACATGCAGCAACCACCTGGGTTTGCTGCTGAGGGGGAGTCCCAGAAGGTGTGCAGGCTACACAAGGCTATATATGACCTGAAGCGGAGTCCAAGAGCTTGGTCCCAAAAGTTATCGGAATTGATTGAGCACAACGGGTTTGTGAGGTCCACTGCAGACCACTCACTTTTTGTTTAGAAGGCACAAAAATGTACGGTTGCTATACTTGTTTATGTAGATGACATTATTGTTACATGGGACGATGCCCAAGGCATTCAGATAGCCAATGAATTCCTAAGTCAACAGTTTGTGACCAAGGACCTTGGCACTCTACGTTACTTCCTGGGGTAGAGTTTGCTAGGAACCAGCGTGGTCTAGTCATGACTCAGAGGAAGCTTGTGATGGATCTCCTTTCTGAGACATGTATGACATGATGCAAACCTGCTACTACTCCTATGGATCCAAGTATGAAATTGTATGGTAATGATACTGAGGAAGTAGATAGTAGGGGATATAGAGAACTGGAAGGGAAGCTTTTATATGCTACTATTACCAGGCCAGATATTATGTTTACAGTAGGCAAAGTTAACTAGTTCATGGAGCATAGCAACCCAGAAAGGTAGATTTGGATGCCATCTATATGATCTTGAGATATTTAAAGAACTCACCTGGTTCGGGTCTCTTATTCGGTAGGGATGCATCTCTTGAGGTGACAGCTTGTGCAGATGTTGACTATGCAAGTTGCCCCATAGACAGAAAGTCTACTACGGGCTTTACGGTTTTTGTTGGGAACTCGCTTGTCTCATGGAAAAGTAAGAAGCAAACAATGGTATCTAGATCTAATGTAGAGTCCGAATACATGGCCATGGCACAAGGGAGTGCAGAAATGATGTGGGTTAGATCTGTGTTGACTGATCTTACCATTGAAGTTCCTCTTCCTATGCAACTTTTATGTGATAATCAAGCTGCATTATTTATTGCCAATAATCCTGCTTTTCATGAGCGAACGAAGCATATTGAGGTGGACTGTCATTACACTCGGGACATGATACAGAAAAGGCTCATATCTACCTCTCATGTTTCAACAGGAGACCAGACGACAGACATCTTTACCAAGGCTCTATCTCGAAGTCCATTTCAGAAGTGTTTTTCCAAGTTGAGCATGATTGATATATATGCTTCAGCTTGAGGGGGAGTGTTAAGATAACTATCTTTCTCTGTCTAGTTTATGTAATCGTATTTTCTCTGGGTACTTATCTTGTAATTAACCCAAGGGCTATTCTCCCATATAAGAGAGCCCTCGGTCTATTCTAATGTATGAATCATTTTCTCCCAACATGTACAATATAACTAAATCAAATATAAATATAGCTGAAGGATATATTTATATCCTAACCTTCGAGATCAAGTCAGCATGGATTGGTCGGCAAACAAACAAGTAGGGGAAATAATGAAGAAAACTTCAAAAAGAAGTAAATATGCACTCTACACATTATTCATTATTTATCCAATAATTATCAAAACTTCATTCATTTTTAATTAATTTATTTGTACACATTTTTACTAATCTCTTTTCCTATTCTAAAATATATATAAAAAATATAAAAATACATAAAAAATACCAACCTGTATATATGCCAAGAAATACAACTTTCAAATTGTCAATTTCTCAACTTCCGAACATTATAACTTCTTCATACTAATTCCAATTTCATTCTACTCATCTTTAAAGTTCATAAAATAATATTTTCTAGATAATGAATGTGATTTCACTAAATTCAGAGTCTATTTTTATTTATATCTAAATTAATTCATTAAAATTTATAAAAATTCAAATACACCTTATTTATTATTATATTAATTAATAAAATATAAAAATGACATGTTATTTATTAAAATAATAATTAAACATCAAAATCCTATTTATCAAGTATACTATATAATTATTTATTAATAATTTATTTATAACTCATTTAACATGTATTATTTATAAAAAAATAAACAATATAATAATTTACGTAATTTCATTATGCTCATTTTTATTTTTATACCTAATTTTGGAGAGATATTTATATATTTCCATATTATCTCTGTACCATTTTCTTTATTTTATTTCTCTGTATCCATCTTATATGTAATTTACCCATAGGACTCTCTATATAAGAGAGCGTAGGATTCTCAAAAATAAACAACGTGCTCATTTCTCCCAATATGATATCAGAGCAGCGGTCCTAGACTGGAGCTCGTATACCCTAACCCTAATCCACACCCGCTAGCCCTCCCCTTCAATCTCGTCGCCGCCGCCTGCCAACCCTCCCGTCCGCCGACACCGTCAGCCTTCCAACACCATCTGCGCATCCCCTCGGTGCCGCGAGCCCCCTTCCCCCACGCATCTCCTCGACATCGCCACCCCACCCCTCGGCGTCGTCAGCCCTCCTCGAGCCTCTCCACCACTGACGCCAAGCTGTCGACCCCTGTCTCCGCCGTTCTCTCTTCGTTCGCTTTGGTATGGATTTGATTGCATAAGTCTACATATGCAATCGAATCCTCACATGTCTGTGTAGCCATTTATCTATCAGTCTACGAATCCCCATTTTCATTCGGTAACATTTTAGAAAATAAAGTCGTACCCGCCACAGGTGCCTTCAGGGGTCTGACACCAATTGTCAAGATGGACAGGATGAACTATGAGCTCTGGGCTATGCCCTTCATGAGCCTTATGAAGTCGTATGGTAAGAAGCATATTCTTACCGACGATGAACCGGTGGAGACGACAAGGATTCACGCCTCATGGGAGGCGGACGATGCATATGCCAAAGTTTGGCTGTCAGATACATTGACGATAGAGATCGCCAATGATGTGTTGCATCAGCCCACTGCCAAGGCATGTGGGATATTCTCGCATCGACATATTCTTAAGCACAGAATGAGATCAAGCTCCTTCAACTAGAACATGATATCTTCACTGTCAAGCAGAACAAACGACCTCTTCACTCACTGTACACATCCTTATGAGGGATGTTTGAGAAGCTCCATAGCTTCATGCCTCTTACAGCTACCCCTGAGCATTAGAAGACATACATGAATGCTATCATGGTTGGTGTATTCTTTGCTGCACTTGAACGTGAATATGACGCTGCTCGCTCTCAGATACTTGTGGACGCTACTATTCCTCCTATGGAGGAATCTTTCCGTAGACTTAGCAGGATCACTGTCCCGACCTCTACTACTAGCCATACTTGAGCGACAATGGCGGTCTCCGGAGGCAGATGGAACTCATCTATCTTTCGTGGATGTGGACCCTGTGGTAGAGGGGTCGAATCGTCAGCCCGGCACGTATTATCATCGTTTCGATCATTCAGAGGATACATGCTATTCTAAGAATGGTTTCCCAGCATCAACACAAGTAGCGGAACAGGTTGAGTCTCCAGCACCTTCTACTTCAGATCAGAGATTTGATGATCTCGTAGCCAGACTAAGGGATATCATGCCTCTTGCCTCATCTCCAGAAGGCCATTCAGATGTAGCAACTTCTTCCTTTGCCGGTACGTCCGCTACAACCAGCACCTCAGGTAGTCCTTGTACTTTTACCTCTTGTCATGGATCTAAGATTACATAGTAGATTATGGACTCCAGGCCGACCTATCATTTATGTGGAGACAGAGCAACTTGCAGCATATAAACATGTTCCTCTAGGGAGAACCGTGGTGATAGCCGATGGGACTCATTCTCCGATCACAGGATATGGGGAGATTAGTTTAACGCCTTCGATGTATCTGCAGAATGTGTTACATGCTCCTGATTTCTCGATGAAATTGGTATATGTTAGTTAGAATACAAAGGATTTGCACTGTTGAGCTATTTTTGACACATCATCTCTCTTTTTTCAGGACATTCTTACATGCAGAGTGATTGGCTGTGGTCGTGAGCAGAGTGGCCTTTATTGTCTAGTCCGCACTCCTTATGCAGGCGCATCCTTTCATTCAATTGGACCAGTCTCTCCTTATACTTGGCATCTACGTTTTGGTCACCTCCCTCTCTAGTAGATGTGTTGTATTTTGCCGTAAGTTTCTTCGAGTTCCTCCTTCCAGTGTGAAGCGTATCAGTTGGGAAATCATCATCGGTCAGCTTTTCCCAGTCGTCGGAGTCAGAGCAAGAACTCCCTTTTTGAGTTAGTTCATGTCGATATTTGGGGTCTAAGTCATGTTCCTGATCACCAGGGACACATGTTTTATCTTGTTGCATTAGATGATTTTTCTCGTTTGTCGTGGGTGTTTCTATTGAAGAATAAATCTGAAGTAGGGGATGTGATCAAAGTTTTTATCAATGTAGTGCGGAATCTTTTTTCTTCTTCTGTGAAATTTGTGAGGACCGATAATGCATTGGAATTTGGTACTCGTACGCTATCATATTTCTTTTCCTCCCGTGGTATAATACATCAAACATCATGTGCTTGATGTCACTCAGATCCTACTCATTTAGAGTCGGGCCCCATATTCGTTTTGAAGTGATGTTGTTCTTACATCATGTATCTTGTGAATCACATGCCTTAGTCTGTCTTGGGTGAGAAAATTCCTTTCTCTATAGCCATCCCTGAGAAGGAGTTGTTCTCTCTTACTCCTCGTGTCTTTGGCTCTATTGCATTTGTTCACCAGTTGGCTTTAGGTCTTGACAAGCTCTCTCCTAGAGCTGTTAAATGTGTGTTTGTTGGGTACTCCAGGACCCGGAAGGGATATCGGTGCTATAATCCATTACGCAGAAAATACTATATCAGTGCTGATGTCACATTTTTTGAGTCCGTGATGTATTTCTCTCCTACAGGTGACAGGTTAGCTCCTTCAGAGTCCGATACTGAAATCTACATACCACCTCCTCCTACGAGTCAGTTGTCTCCCCTACCCATTACACTACCATCTCCACCACCACTAACACTACTTCCCTCTTCACAGACGCCTGCGACCATTGTTCCGCCATTACCCAAATTCTATACCTGTCGGCCAGTTTCTACTCATTGTCATTGCCTGTCATCCAACACGCCTCAGATTTGTTCTGATAACATGGTTTCTAACGATGGGTTTAGAGATATTTCTGTATAAGGATCATTGCAGGAGGAGGTTCCCGATGACTGGACATACCCATTGCCATTAGGAAGCAAAAGCGTACATGTGCATCATATCCACTTGCTTCCCATGTGTCTTTTCACCGCCTAACAGGGGATTTTCATAGATTTGTAGTTGTTCTGTCTGCCATGGGTATTCCACGGACTTGCCAGGAGGCCTTGAAAGATAGTTGCTGACGTTTAGCTATGGAGGAAGAGATGGTTGCCTTGCAATCCCGTGGTACTTGGAGTTTGGTGTTTGCTCCTCCTGGCGCCTCTATTGTCAGTTGCAAATGGGTGTTTACTATTAAACATTATGCAGACGGGTGCCTTGATCGTGACAAGGCAAGATTGGTGGCATGTGGTTTGCATGTGGTTTACTCAGACCTATGGTGTAGATTATATAGACACGTCCTCTCCTGTTGCTTGTCACTCCACTTTACGTGTTCCTCTGTCAGTTGCAGTGGTACGTGATTGGCCTTATTTCAGTCATATGTTAAAAATGCATTTTTGTATGGAGATCTACAGGAGGAGGTATACATTCAACAACCTCCGTGGTTTGCTGCTGAGGGGGAGTGTCAAAATATTTGTAGGCTCCATAAGGCAATATATGGTCTTAAACAAAGTCCAAGGGTATGGTTTCAGAAGCTCTCAGATTTAATGAATGACATGGGTTCAAGAGGTCAAAATGCAGACAATTCTCTATTTATGCAGAGAACACCTAAAGGTATAGTTGTTATCATGGTGTATGCTGATGATATAGTTGTTACAGGAGATGATGTGCATGGAATAAAGATGACAAAAGAATTTCTGGGTCGTCAATTTGTTGCTAAGGATCTGGGCACCCTAAGGTATTTTTACAGACGCGTCGAGGGAGCTAAAAAAATCTCCCCCTGTCTAACAATGGGTAGATGAACCCCATTGGTAATAACCACTGATCTACCCGGAGAGATAGGCCTGTAAGAAGTAAACTGTGCTCGATGCCACACATATGATGAGATTCTCCGGAGTCCATGATCCAGTCAGACAAATCTGAATTGCTGCTATTAGTAAGGGCATAAGCAATACCTGACGAGCTCGAAGAGGCTCTAGCAATATGTGCGACATTTTAAGAACATGCAAGCAAAGTAGTTTGAGTAGTCATCATCTCTCGTATCCAGGAAACATTATCTTCAAAGCATGCATCATGAGCCTGCGCAGTGTAAACGAAGGCTCGGTTTGCTCAGCAACTCGGGCGGAGGCTGGATACCCATGCTTCTGATAGCACGTCTCCTTAGAGTGACCAGGATCGTGGCAATGTGAACATGGATCTCGCTGACGACCTGCTCCTCGACCATGTGGTCCTCAGCCACGCTGCGAATTATTCCCTCTGCCACGAGAGGCTGCCATAGCAGAAAGAGTCTGAGCCACAGTAGTAGATGATGTAGTAATTCTGCTCAGTATTTTGTAAACCTCCTCCATTGGAGGTATCGTCTCTCTTGTATGAAGTTGAGTACGTGCTACATCGTACTCAGAGTTTAGAGATGACAAAAATACTCCCATCATAGTTGCATTGCGATACGACTGTTGTTGCTCATCACTCGTAGTAATAGGCATGAAGCTTTGTAGATGCTCGAACATGTCTCTAAGATGCGAAAAGTGTGCATGAAGAGGTCGACCATTCTGCTTGGTCGAAAAAAAATCTAATTGCAATTTTAAATTTTTGCTCTCATTTTCGCCTTTCTATACGTGGCTGTTAAGATATCCCACATAGCCTTTGTTGTGGGTTGATTGACAATATCATTGGCAATCTCCGTGGTGAGCGTTCCGGAAAGCCAAATGCGAGCATATACATCATCTTGCTTCCAAGAAGCATTAGCTCCAGTCTTGTCCTCCATCTCTGGATCCGTCAGAATGTGTTCCTTGTTATGGTATTGCATCAGGATGCGAAACTACATAGACCACAACTCGTAGTTGGTCCCATCCATCTTCACGATGGGAGCTGGGCTTTTGAAGGCACCGGACGAAAAGACATCACCCTTGTTCTCTGACATGGTAGCAAGAATGCCGAAATCCGGAACAAAACTGAGGATTAGATTTTTATAAACGAGTCTACGTGATCACATATAAAGGATTAGTTGTATCTGTAGACACCAAGGCCTTAAATGTCGGTTTCGGTCACCATTTCGGTATCGACCAAAACAGAATTTCCGTGGAATTTCGATCGGAATTTCAGTCATTTCGATCATTTTTTGTACTAGGATCCCCGTATTTCGGTCATTTCAGTGGAAGTTCGATTTCAATTGGATATCGATATTCGACAGAAATTCGACCGAATTTCGCTGAAATTTGAGGCCATGACACATACAACTATCATCATCTCTTGTTTTAAGATAGGGTTTCCAAGTGCAGCAGTGCGCGTTGATGCATGTAGATGTACGGACGATGCTCGCAGGGGCACACTGATGCACATGAAAGGCATGCAGATGCATGCATGATGCACCCAAGATGTATGCACGATACACGCAACTGCACTTGCACACATGTGCGCAGGGCACGGTGGCACATGGCGCAGATGCATGGATGCGCACTGTATGCACAAGGGCAGGCACATGCGAAAAACTGTGTGCGCAGGGGCAAGGCGTGCGCCGACATCGGGGCAATCGTGGTCCTGCGCAATGAGGCGGTCGTGGGGGGGGGGTGCGGTGGGGCGGTCGGAGGCGCGGGAGCGGTTGGGCGATCGCAGGCGTAGGGCGGTCGTGGAGAGGAGGGTGTCGTGCGGTGGATCCGCGAGTTGCAGTGGGGCAGGGTGGCATACGCAGAGGGGGGTGCTAGAGGGGCGGGGGAGGTGGGGGTAAGGTGCGATACAGGGACCCCGGTCTAGGATCGTTGCTCCGATACCATGTTGGGGAAAACCAATAACTTTATATTTGTAGAACCCATGAACTTATATAGGAGAAAAACCTTTAGGTAAATTACAAAATAGATACGTGAAGAAATGAAAAAAAACATAAATAGCACATAAGATAATAATAATCTCAACATTGATCTTGGTAAAATTTTGGTAAAAATAAATCTTGGTAAAATTTTGCCATTTAATATTCTATCATTATTTGTATTTCGCAGCTCACTGTATATCAGAGATCATTTGACTGGTCAGTTTTGTCAGGTTAGTATAGCCTCAATACCCGTCGTCTTATGTAACCAAGCATCGGCTAACCATTATTGATAGGTTATGAGTTGAGTTGAGTCAACCCACCTAAAGGATGGATCTACTAAGAAATTCTTCTTGAGGTAGACTTTTTTCTTTAAAAATAAAAAATATCATTGATGATGAATGAGTATGTCATGTTCTTTTGTCGACTTACAAGATTGTGGGTAGACTAAATGCTCGTAGGGCTATATACCATTGTGAAAGCCACCAATCAACTTATGAATCCATAAGTCGACTGATGGTCTCCTAAACCTTAACTGATTATTTACATTTCCTTAAAAAAATACTTCTTGAAGTAAGGAACACATGTGGGTTTCAGGGGTTAGATACGTCACTTAAATCTTTTTCATATTGTTAGATACTCCCAAAAATTAGTTAAACATGCATGTGTACTTGAATTAAGGGAGCAGGCGACTCAGATGTTGTGAATCTATACTGTGACTGATGGTCTCCTGACGTAGATGGTCAACTGACCAAAAGATACCCTGCTAAGCTGACAGGAGGTTGAAACAAAATGCCCGAAACCACCCTCCAGGGCGAAGAAGGCAGACGGGTCGCCTCCGCTCTCATCGAACCATGGACCCCATAATGCTCCGCATCACCCTGCAAACCAGATCATCGGACTCTCCCTAAATGTTGGGGGACCACTTAGCCAGGAGTGCCTTGGTCATGTGCTCCAAACTGCGGACACCAGGATCATTCCTCTTTGCTCCCGTAAGACTAGTAATTGTCATATAAGTTAGAACTTGAGAGAAGTATAATATACCAACTAAAGGAAATAATAATATGCAGGAACTCGTGGACTGACATACTATTTCATATAAGTAGGGCTAAGACGGACTATATGGAATGCACCTTTGATGGAAGCAATGGTGAAGGAATCAAGGTGAAGATTGGTGACGATAACATTTGGAAAAGAGATTCTTTTAGCTATATGGGATCTATTTTGCAACATAATGGGGAAATTGATGGAGATGTTACTAATAGAATAAATGTATGCTGGCTAAAGTGGAGAGGAGCCTATGCTGTTCTTTGTGATAAGAAAATTCTTTAAAAATTAAAGGAAAGTTTTACAAAGCAGCCGTGGGACCTGTTATGCTCTATGGATCTGAATGTTGGCCTGCGAATCATAGACATGTGCAGAGAATAGCTGTAGTAGAAATGAAAATGCTAAGGTGGATGTGTGGACACACACACATGTAAAGATCGGATTCAGAATGATGCAATCAGAAAGAAAGTTGGTGTAGCTCTGATCGAGGATAAGATGCGAGAAAACTGCTTAAGAAGATCAGTTGATGCACCAGTTAGGAGATGCGAGTGTTGGGATGTTGAGCCGGTTAAGAGAGGGCGAGGGCAACCCAAGAAGTGTTGGGAAGAGATTATACAAATGGATCTTAGTTTTTTGGATATAAGCTCGAGATTGACCCAAGATAGATCTGAATGGAGGCGAAGAATCCATGTAGCCGACCTTCCTTAATTATGGGAAAAGGCTTTGTTGTTGTTGTTTGTATGATCAAAACACTGATATCCCTTTTAGGTACAAGAGTATTTAACATACATACATTTAACATCTCTATAAGCGAGCTTGTCAAAACCTAGATGTAGAAGGTGAATAAATGCCACATAGTTGAAGACCCCTTTATAAGAGAGAAAAAGTACTTCTCAGGCAGGAAAAGAAAGAGAGAAGGTAGGGTGCCATTTCACCCAGAATGGTAGAGAGCATCCAATTGATTAGGTAACATGCTGCCATCACAACATCACCCCAAAAGGAATAAGGAGCCCGACTCTGTATGAGAAGCGTCCCGGTGATGTCTAAAAACGATTTCTGATGGATAAAGCCATACAAGTTAAAGAATTGGGATAGTTGAATAGTATAGAACATAATTAATCTATTTAATATAAGCAGAAAAAATATTCTTCATTTCAATCACAAAATTCTGAAGCTTATTACTAGCATTAGACTTATTCTTTTAAAAAAGACCCATAACTGTATGAAAAAAGCATCCACAACAACAGAATAAGGAGAAAACTCTGATGATCAGGGACACGACTCAAACCCCACATATTAGATTGCGGGCCTGCAAGAGATGCTAAACGAAGCATAGGAAAGAGGTGCGTCAAAGTCACAGTTAGTGTCGTAATTATGAATTGAGATTGATTGCCAGACTGGACAGTGTAGAGGACATGCAAGACCTTATCCAGGAAGAGTTGCTGGAGAGAAGTGAGCACTAGAAAGTCGTGGCAGAGGATGACAAGCGGAAGGGGGTGGAGTGGTGTCAAAGGTCTAGATGGAAATGGATAATGGAAGGTGATGCGAATACGGAATTCTTCTATACAATGGCTAGTGGAACACGAAGGAGAAATCTGATACACAACATGTAGGTGAAAGGGGTGAGGGTTCATGGGAACGGGGTGATAGGTGTTGCTATTGTGAAACACTTCGGGGATTTTAGCGGGAAGGCGTCATCCTCTTGGGCTAGATGGCTCGGAAGGATGGTCAGAACTTTGAGGCTTGATCAACATGAGTCGCTTATTTCTGTTTTCAATAAGGGAGGAGGTATAAAGAGTAGTTTTTGATCCCAATGCAGATGGATACCCATGACCAGATAGCTTACTGGTCTTTTTACAGAGAATTCTGGGACATGGTTGAGGAGGATGTCATGGGGCATATGCTAGAGTTTATAGATGCAAACAGGGGCCTGGAGAAGCTCAACATATCCGTGCTCTTCTTACTATCTAAGAAGGATGGTGCTAAACAAGTGGAAGCATTTAGACCGATAGCATTACCTAATGTTGTTTGCTAGTCTTCACTTAGCCCCAAACCCTGCTAACTCATTTAAGAAGATAAGCATCATTTATGGTTTTCCAAGTAGGAGATCCTAAGGCCGCCGACCACCTTTGGCAAGGGTAGGAGGGCGGAGGTCGAGGACGGCCGCAGGCGAAACTGGAGGGTAAGGGTGAGGGCGAGAGGGCGAGGGAGGGAGAGGGCATAGGTCGGGGAGATGGAGGGTGATGGTGGAGGTCGGGGAGGAGGAGGGTGAGGGCTCAGGAGGAGGGTGAGGGCAGAGGACGAAGAGGTGGAGGGCGAGGTCGTGGGAGGAGGAGGTCAAGGGCGGAGGTTTGGAGGGCAGGGCGAGCACGGAGGTTGGGGGGGTGGAGGGCGATGGTGCGAGAGGACCTGTACCTGGACCTGAAGGAGGAGGGCGAGTGTGGAGGTCGGGGAGGATGAGGGCGAGGGGAAGTCCGAGAGGAGGTGGGCAAGGGCGGTGTGGTGGTCGAGGTAGTGGTGGTTGCTGGGTGGGGAAAGGGAGATGAGGAGGGTGATGGGAGGGGCATCTAATGTAAATTTGACAAGTATAATGTGTATAATGTAAATAAGCATAACAAAATCAGGTTAGTTTTAACGGGTAAATGGATGTAGGTTAATCACATGGTATGTAGGGTAAGGGTTAGCAAGTTTACGGGGTTGAGGAGGAACTACCTTATTTCAAAGGTCGTGAATGTAATTTACAAAGTTTATAGGGTTCGTGGGGGTAAAATCTGATAATAAAATGTAGTATATACTATATAGTAATTTCAAGCAAATGAATTGGTTGTTAGTTGCATTGGATTGATAATTAATTTCATATAATTGAATTAATTTAGTATAATTAAAATAAACAATTTATTATCAATAGAACTGAAATTCCCTTGGAAGGACTAATCATGAGAATTTGATTCAAAATGGTTAATCAAAATTTGAACGAGATATGGAGGATCATATGATGGCATCCATGGCTTCTTGTTAAGGCAAATGGTTTCGTCATCGTGGATTGTACGATAGAGATGTTTATGCGAAGTCATAGCTCTAACATACAAGCGCACATGGATCGAGCTCTTTGCTTTTCGAAAGAGATATGCCTTATGTGTAGCGACCCCAATATTGTTAATGAATGCTATCCCTATTGACGGTTGGTTCAATTAACGAGTCAACATCTTCTTAGGAATGGTGGGCTCGGGTGTTAAAGACCTAATTGGGAAATGCAAGTTGGACTTGCAAGGCAGAATGAGTTCCTGTTTCTTTCACCCGAGTTACATTTTCTCATATTGTTGGTGTGTAACAAAGGTGGAAAGGAGATCTTAGATCTTGCTAGAGATATAATGGTAAGTATATCTCTTGCTTTGAATATTACTAATGGAATGAGCTTTCAAAGTACTAAAAAGCAAGATTACTTTGATTTAATATTCTTTAATTAATGAATCAAAAATTGAATATATCATTATTTATATGTTGTAATAAGTGCATTTCTTAATCTCAGATATGAAAAAAAATTCATGAACCCATTCAACAAGCTTCTGGTGGTCAACTAATTGACTGAACCAAACTATTTGAATGGCTCCGAAATTTGAAACTTTTTCTCTCTGTGGAGCGCATCGGCTATGTGCTTACCAAGAACAAGCATATGAACTCTGTGTCAGTGGAAGAACTAAAATTTAATGGAAATTATGATGAAGATCATTCATTGGCTCGCTGTTGGAGTATGCATCACTTATATGTAGATGGGTAAATGGATCTTCGTAGGGTACATTTAGAGTTTAGTCCCACATCTACCGGTGGTGGGATTTGGAGAGTATGTGGAGGCTATATAAGAAGCCCCGGACCTCCTATATCCAGTAAGAAAGTGCAATGCATACACTTTAAGGCATTCTCCTGTGGTTTCATTCCGCTCCTTAGGGAATAGGTTCCACGTAAACTCCTGCGTTCTTCAATGTTTATTTATTTTTTATCTAATTAAGATTCCACATTATTTATTTTTTGACATGGTATCTGAGCAGTGTGTCTACCACACAAAAAACCGGGGTTCAAATCCCACTCTTGCAGGGGCTGCGTTAGGTAGTCAACAGCTAGCGTAAAAAATAGTCGAATCTTTCAACATGGATTTGAGCAAGAATCCATGTAGCCGACCCTATTTATAGTGGGAGAGGACTTAGTACATTTAACATGGTATCTGACCTATGCATATATTCTAATATGGTATCAAAGCGGATTCAATTCTCGAGGAGTTGTTTTTTTATCATGTGTTCGATATTCGAATTTGATGTTATTTATCTTGAAGATTATTATATGTGGGATTGTTCAAGCTCTAGGGTTTCTATCGAAACCCTATTTTTTGCTCAACGTTCATCATGAGCCATGTTATGTTCGCTGCCATTCAATCACATCTCCTTGTTCCAGCGACAAAACCCTTATCGGCCTGCCATCTTCAGCCTGATCTAATCAGGACACAACTGTGTTCAACTATTATTATATATGCTCAAGTGAGATCATTATCGACAGTGTTTCAGAGATTTTTTTGGTCAATTATTTTGTTCTGATGAATTAGTTCTGATGAACATGCTGCACAAGATCTGGAGTTTGTTCAATAAAATAAGGGTTACTGTTACCCTAATTTTGAGGCGGATGACCATTGGGTTCCACATCTGAAGGTCCGTGCTGCATCAAAAAAATTTGATTAATCTTCCAAGAAGCGATATCTCCACGACCAAGGTTGCAAAAATGGTATGCGGTATTCTGTCGGTAGGCGGGAATTTAAACGGAAATTAAATGAGTTAGGTGTTTTACATTTTTAATTAATAAAAAAATATTACATGCATATAATTAATAAAAAATATAAATAAGTAAGAAAAATATAATCTTATATTGACAATATAGATCAAATATTGTCAAATTCAAGGAAATGTTTCATCCAAATGTCAAAATAGATAACATAAACAACTAAAATGCATAGCCAAATACTAAAGTAGACAAGACAAACAATTTCAATTCATAGCATGAATCCAAAAAGGTATGGATAATGGTGATCTTTTGAAGAAAGTAGATCCATGTTCTTAAAAGGTTATTTCTGACTATTTAAATGGTCGTTTAAGGCCTTTTAAGACTGTTTAAGCAATCGTTTATGGCCGTTTATGCGGTCCGATCGTTTATGGACCCGATTTTTGGTTAAATAATGCAGTTGAGTACCACAACTGTTTAAACACCCGTTTAGACTTTTTTTCGCATCCCTACCTACGACAAGAGAATCCTCCTCCGTAGAAGAACATCGTGACTCAGGCACAACCTCTGAGTTGGATTCACCCCTCTAGAACCCCATACAACACAACATCGTCTTCGACACCCCACAGAAATCCAAGATGCCCTTCATGCGTATATGGTCCCAAGAAGACGAGATCACACTCCTCCACATGCAAATCGAGTTCCACGAGCACCACATGGACGAGCCCACCTCCAGCTCCGACCTGGCGGCGCTTCTGGATGCGGTTCGGACGACCTGTGCTCCGAGTTTAGCACCACGCAGCTCGCGTGGAAGATCTGACAAGAGATGAAGACCTCCATCGGGGGTAGAGGGATTCGAGAGATAGGGTTCCCAATTGGATCCCTAAATAAGAGAAAAAGGGGCCAAGTGGGTCGTGTTTTGTTTAAAAAAAAGAAACGAGGGCCCAGTTGTGGTTAAAAAATGAAAGAAATGAGAGGCCGAAAGAAGGAAGGTGGCCTGCGTTGAAAAAAAGGCTCGACTGTTTTGAGAAAAAAGTGGGAAGTCGTAAAAAAATGAAATGACTCATTATAAAGAGAGAAAGAGGGGGGAGGCAACTATAAAAAAAGGAATAATCAAAAGAGGATCGTACAAAAAATTTGTACGAAAAAAATGATTTAAATAAGTCGAAAAATACAAGATTGGCTAAGTGATTCATTGTTGTTTTGTTTTCTCGATTTTATTGTCTTCTCTCAGTATTGTCGATGTCATTATTTTCCGGCAAGTATGAGAGAAAGGGGGAGTATTGTATAGAGTTACATGCTCGATTGTCAGATTCTCCATATTCAGATTCTTCATACTTTAAAGGGCAGAGGGATTCTCAGACTACGGTTTTTTCAGTTTCAGACTCGACGATCAGATTTCGAGTCCTTTTCAGATGTGCACTTGTTTTCCATCGTTTGTTGTGGTTCATGTGGTACGATACCACAAAATTATGCAAATACTTTAGCAGAGATAGCAGAATGAAGCTGGACGCCATGTCAATATCAATATGTGCCACAAGGATATCCAGTTCAGAGAGGTAACCAAACATTTTGGTTACATGTTCTCTAACTGGGGTTCCTCTTACATCTTGCAGCGAATCAGTTCTTTTTTCATGAGGTTGTAATGTTGTGTGTGATTCACATCACTGAACATCTCTTTTTAGATACAACATTATGCCCTGAGCACCTTCTATGTCCATATGTTGCTTCTAAATCACATTGGATAAAGAGACAACATTATGCCCTCAGCTTGGACAAACAGAAAGAAATTTCAATTCACAATACATGACACTACAGACAATATCAACTCAACGCGCACAATTGTTAGCTGTTGTCAAGGGCATCGCTTCTCATGCCATGCAGGTGAGGAACAAACGGGCTGAAGTGTGAGTCAAACTGAATTTCCTTGTCGGAGAGCATGTGCCATGTATTGTTCCTATCAAAGTCACTGCAACTGAAATGAGTATCCTCGTCGGAGTACTCTGGCCCGTCATAATATGTGGACAACTACTCCATCTAAAGGGTCGAACTGAAAATATCGTGGAGACATCCTCGTCGGAGTTCACGGTCGTTGGAGAATGGAATCTGAAAAAGTCCCCACGTCGGAGAACTAGGTCTCTCCCATACCATCTTAGAGAATGGGATCTCTGCTCTGAAGTCCCTATGAAACCACATGAAAACCCTATCCCACATGGCATAGGGAATGGGATCTCTGCTCGAGACTCCCTATGGATCACATGAAAACTTTGACCAAAATAAAGGATAGGAACCACAACAAATGATGGAAAACAAGTGCACATCTGAAAAGGACTCGAAATCTGATCGTCGAGTCTTCCTCAGAAACTAAGAGGTAAATATGATTTACTAATAATTGATCAGACCATATCCACAATGGTTCTGTTGTGTCTTTCAGCAACACCATTTAGTTAGGAGTTCCAAGAGGAGTGAGAATGAATACAATTCCTCTCTCTTTAAGGTATTCCTTGAATTCATCTGAGAGGTACTTGCCACCTCGATCATATCAAATCCGTTTAATCTTCTTATTGATTTGATTCTCAACCAAAGCAATGAATTCTTAAAACTTTTCAAAGGTTTTAGATTTATGGGGTAATAAGAAGATAACCTTGTATCGCGAATGGTCATCAATAAACGTCAAATAATATTGATATCCATTTCAAATCACGGTACTGAATAAACCACATACATTGGTATGTATTAGGTCAAGCATACCCCCTTGTTGGTATTATTTATCATATTTAATGACTGTAGCCAATTAAGGGGTGCTTATATAATTTGTTCTTATCGGCTCCAAGGATTTCATGCTATATAAGAAAGCATACGCCCAATGGAATAAACAACTTCTTCTTTTCTTCTCCACATGGTATAAGAGCAACGGTCCTAGGCCATGGCTTAGGCCCAGTAATTCCATCTGCCACCACAAGCCTCTCTCTCTCTCTCCCTTGGGTGGGCCTTCTCTTGCCCTAGGGACCTGCACAGGGCTTCGCCAACGCTGCTCCCAAATCTAGAGGGTGTTGTCGCACACCCTATCGTTGCTCCAGATCCCACTAAAGAAAGATCCAGAATGTCGCCGCCCATACCTCTCGAAGGCGCTCGCCCTATCGCTACTCCCAGACCTCGAAGGCGCTTGCCCAAACCAACTCGAGTTCCACTCGGGTAGCTGCTAGGAGACCTATTCTGGTTCCATTCATCCAAATCTGCTCGGGTTCCTGCTCGGGTTCCGCTCGCCCAGATCTCGAAGACGCTCGCCCAGACCATGCTAGGGCATCGCTCGCCCAGATCCCTCTCGGGTGTTGCTCACCCAGATCCTGCTAGGGCATCATGTTCGCCCAGGTCATGCTAGGGCATCACGTGTGCCCAGATCTACTGCAACCAGTAGATCTGGCATTTGGCTCATCTGCGACGTCAGTGGGAACCTCCCATCACAAATCATCGCCAGAAGATCTCGAAGAGATCTCGCTATCAGCGATGGTGTGTCTCGTCTCGGTAACACACTAAATAATTTCCTTTTAGACAAGCTTTCTTGATTTCAATGCTTGATTAAAACATTCCGTCCATGCTTGATTGAAAATAAGTTTGATGACTTTGTAATTATCTATCGTTAACCACAATGGCCGCTACGCCTACCGAGAGAAAACCTTTATTTTCCGCATCAAATATGATGATGCAGGGTATTTCTATCAAACTAAAAGGCACTGAAAAGTATGTGCTATGCTCTCGGGCATTCAAGGTCTATTGATGATGAAAGGAAGATTCCAATACTGACTAAAGATCCTCTAAAAGAGGAAGATCAAGAATATGAATCACGGCTTACAAACAATTATCAAGTGCTGAATTGGATGACGAACAACGTCGAACCGCATATTGCAGCCAATCTTCTGTTCAAAGGGATGGCTAAAGCGATATGGGATGAGTTAGAACAGACATATTCCCAACGAACTACAAGGTCATGATTAGCACATATCTATATGAGGATTTATTATGCATCACGTGGAGAATCTACCTTGGTGTAATATTGTCGTCATCTCATGGGACTTTATGAAGAACTTGCTATATTTCAACTTGCATGTCACTCAAAACAAGTAACCGAGAGATCAGAATGGCAGGTGTATCGTTTTCTTGCTGGACGACATTCTTGCTACCAGAATGTCAAAGAGAAGTTCCTTACTTCAAATATCTTACCTTCGATCAAAAGGTAATATTTGGACGACTCCAACAAATTGAGAATTCCACTATTCAGGTTCAGCATTAGCAACCTGCTGTGACATCTAGATTTCTTGCATCCCATGGACAAGGAGGTCGGTTACAATTATGAGGGGCCCGTGGTTGTGACTATGGACGAGATCAAGGATGAGGATGAACATTCGTGCCATGCATTCATTGTCAGAAACTTGGCCATCCTTCTGAAAAAATGTTGGGTAAAATTTGGGAAGCCACCTCAAGTCCATCTTGCATATGATAATACTCCAACAGATAATAATACTCAAGCATCTAATGACATAATGTTCAACTCTCAGCCTCAGATTATTCTCGTCTAATGGAAATGCTACATCAAACTGAAAATACATCCAATGACGCTACCTCATCTGCTCATTTAGCCATTCCATCAGGTACAATTGCTAACACTACAACTGCTCATGTGCCTACTTGGATCATTGACTCTGTAGCATTAACTCACATTGCAGAAGAAGGTAGTTTACTGAACATCATCTCAACCTTCCTCTAGTATAAAATCTGTTAGAGTGGTAAATGGGATACATTCCCTCGTTAACTCTGTTGAGACTGTAGAACTCTCTTCTAAATTACGACTTGTTGGTGTTCACTGTGCTCCGGATTTTCCTTTGAGCTTACTACCTGTTCACAAATTATGTTCTAAATTACGTTGTCATGTGATTTTTGAAGAGTTATATTGTTATATTTAGGACATGCAGACGATGCTGATTTTTAGTGGGGGACATGAGAAGAATGGACTCTACTACCTGGACATTCCAACAGACTCTACCTTTGCTGGAGCTGTCTCTATTGCTAATGACCCCCTGTTATGGCATCTTCATCTTGGCCATCCATCTGCCAAAGCTCTATCCATGATGTTTCTAGAACTCTCTACTCTAAAACCTTTTGAATGTGAAGCATGTCAGTTCGAAAAACATCATAGGATCTTTTCCTACTAGAAGTGTTCCTCGAAAGTCTACTCCTTTTGCTTTAGTTCACTGTGACATCTGGGGACCTTGTTCGGTTCGTGCTACAGGTGGTCACAAGTATTTTGTTGTCTTTGTAGATGACTATATTAGATGTTCCTGGGTCTACTAATTAAAAGAACGATCAGAAATTAATAAGGTTGTTCCATCTTTCTTTCAGTTAGTTAAAACTGCATTCTCTTTGACTATCCAAATTCTGAGAACTGATAATGTATTAGAGTTTACTCAACATAACTTGAAAACCTTCTTTATCACCTAGTACACTATACCAAACATCATGTGCCTATACCTCTCTGTAAAATGGGATTGTTGAGCGAAAGATTCGCCATCTTCTTGACATTGTCATGTCCCTTTTATGTCATATGAAGGTGCCTAAAACTTATCGGGGGATGCCGTTCTTATTGTTGTTCACCTGATAAACAGAGTTCCACCATCAGTTTTACAGGGCGCTACTCCTTACTCACTACTTTATCCTAATGAAAGTCAGTTTCCGTTACCTCTACGTATTTTAGGATGCATTGTATTTGTTCATAATTTCCATCGTGCAGATATGTTGATTGCTCGAGCTATCAAATATGTCTTCATAGGGTACTCAATGACTCAAAAGGGGTATCATTGCTATGATCTGGTTGGACAACGCTATTATGACTCGGTCAATGTCACATTTTTTAAACAAACTTGTTTTTTCACTAAACATGTCAATGACATACCCTTAGCGTTACCACCCCTACCTCTTGTATACACAAGAAAGAATATTCAACCTACCCCTTCTATTCCTCTGTCAACTCCGTTCAAATAGGATGATGTTCATTCTTCAATTATTCCTCTCACTGCTCGTATGGATGCTCCTCAGGACCTTCCTATAGCTCGACGACGAACAAAAAGGAAGTGCACTATTCATCCAATAATTTCCTTTACATCCATTGACAATCTTTCGAGTAGTGACAGACAATTTACAGATGCAATAACGAGACTACAATGAGGCTTTACAAGAACATGGTTGGAAAATGGCCATGGACGAGTAAATGAAAGCTCTTACTTTTAGAAATACATGGGTTCTAGTACCATGTCCTACATGGGTGAAACCAGTTGCATGCAAATGAGTTTTTACAACTAAGCAGTCCCTCGATGGCACTATTGACAAGTTTAAAAGCTTGCCTTGTGGCTAAGGGTTTTTACGCAAACTGTTGGTGTGGATTATTTTCAGACATTCTCGTCAGTAGCCAGATTGGGATCTGTACGCACTATTCTATCTATTGCAGTCAACTATAATTGGCCTATATTCCAACTTGAAGTGAAAAATGCGTTCTTATATGGGGATCTGGAGGAAGAAGTTTACATGCTACAACCATCGGGATACTCCGTCGAGGGGAGTATGTATGCCAACTTTGCAAGGTTATCTATGGGTTGAAACAAAGTCCACAAGCTTGGTTCGAACAAGTTGACCATAGAAATTCTCACCCTTGGCTCTGACTACTCTGTATTTGTGAGGCGATGGACTAATGAGACAGTGATATTAGTTGTCTATGTTGATGGCATGGTGATAACTGGTAATGAAAAAGCATGAATTGCAGAAACAAAGGACTGTCTTCAGAAAGTGTTTGTCACCAAGGACCTTGGCCAAATTCGCTATTTCTTAGGCATAGAAGCAATTCACACATTGGAAGGACTACATCTGTCATACATAAAATATTGTATAGACATTCTTACAGAGACAGACATGCTTGGTTGCAAACCTTCAAGTATTCCAGCTGAAGCATGAAAGCATATTATCTCCTTGGATCCAGAATAAAGATCCTACTAGATACAAAAGTATTGTTGGCAAACTACTCTACATCATTGTTACCAGGCCAGACATTTCATATGCAGTGAGCAAGGCAAGTCAACATATGGAAAAACCTTGCTATAGTCATTGGCAGGACGTTTTATAGATACTAAGTTATCTTAAAGGGTCTCCAAGGTGTGGTTTATTCTATAAGGCCAATGGTTACTCCAGTGTTACTGCATATGTTGATGCGGATTATGCAAGCACACCTGAAGACAGATGACCCGCCACTAGGTACACAATGTTTGTTGGGGGAAATCTTGTTATATGACGCACCGAAGCAGAATATAGGGAAATGGCACAAGCAACATGTGAAATTACTTGATTGACATCTTTCTTAAATGAAATTGGCTATCCTACATCTACCCATGTACCACTACACTGTGACACGCCAGTAACATATATTGCCTCCAATCCGATTTTTCATGAAAGAACCAAATATATTGAAGTTGACTGCCATTTTATATGTGATGTTATTCAAGATGGGAAGATCTGCATCCCCATATATCTTTAGATTGTCAAATTGCAGACATTCTCACAAAAGATCTACCTAAGAAACGCGTTTCCTGGGTTAGTTCCAAGTTTGGGCATGATAGACAAATATGCTCCAACTTGAGGGGGAGTGTTGGTATTATTTATCATATTTAATGATTGTAGCCCATTTAGGGGCACTTATGTAATTTGTTCTTATCGGCTCCTAGTGTTTCATGCTATATAAGAAACCCTACGCCTAATGGAATAAACAACTTCTTCTTTTCTTCTCCACGCCCCGCATCATGTATCCTTATTTCGAAAGGGTGCACTGGTCATTTTACAGCAAATGCATGGTTCATAAGTAGGTAAACTTTGAACTTGTAGAAAATCTAATGGTCCATATTTTATCAATCTATTGATCCTATCAAGAGATAAATGACCAATCCTTTATTGCCAAATATGGTTAAATGATTTACATCCTCTCTAAATCTTTTAAGGTTTTTATTATTTGTAGTAATATTCGTGACAGATTCACTAATGCACAATTCAAAGAGTTTAGCAAGAGTTAGAAAACCATCTGCAATATGTTTACCCATAAGGACTTATGATAGTTTCTCACATAACATGAATGAATATCATTTCTAACTAACTTAGATACATATAATAGTTCCTTCTAATATTTGGAACATAGAGACATTCTTAAATAATAAGACTCTCGCACTAGATAATGATAGTCTGCAAGTCAACGACAACCGCTGCAATAATTGCATCAGATCCTATCTGGATGACTATCTCCCTTTCATCAAGCTTCATAGTTTCCTAAAATAAATGCAACAAACTGCATACATGAACAGAGACACCGTAATCTATGACCCAACAACCTTCTCATCCTACAAGAAAATTAGTTTCAATGATAAAAGTAAATTTTATACATGCTGGAGCTTTACCTTTTTTTAATGATTTTCAGGTAATCTTGACAGTTATGCTTTCTAGTGCCCCGACTTCTTGCAGTGATGACAGAGATCGACTTTCTTTAATGCCATGAATGTGGAAGCCTGAGTGGATAAGCCAACAGCTTGACTCTTCTTCTAAGATGGATCCTTTTGAGACTCTTACTTCCGTCCGTGCTTTCCTTTAACCTATGCCATCATTGCACTACTATTGGGATTCTCCTTCATTACGTTCTTAGCTAACTTCAACGAAGGATATAAGCTCAGCATTTGTCAATCTCAATTTATTCATTAGTAAATCATATTTACCTCTTAGTTTCTGAGGATGTGCAGTAGAGATTGTAATATATATCCTTAATAAGATTCTTAACAAATCTATGTTCAAAACCTCTCATGAGCTTTTTTGGAACCAAGCCCAGTATTAGACACTTGAGGATTTGGGGTTGCTTTGTCCGTGCCAAAAATGTGGACACAAGTAAGCTAGAATCTCGCACTAGAGAGTGCTACTTCATTGGGTATGTAAAGAATGATATTGGATACCAATTTTACATCTTTAAGACTCAAAAGGCATCCGCATTAGGGATTTGAAATTCTTAGAAGACGACTTCCTTAAAAGTCAAGACAAGAATGGGGTAAAGGAATTCATATAATCCGATGAGGATACTGTGATTCCTGAGGCAGAATTGAAGAAGTAATTGAAGATGAAAGACCTATACCTCTTCGAAGAAGTTCGACGGTAGTTATACCACCTGAAAGGTATGTATTCCATGTGTTAGAAGAGTCACAATTATCCAACTTCATTTGATGAAGCACTCATAGATCATGTCATGTATAAATGGATGCTTGCTATGATTGCTATGAAGTCTAATATAGAGTTCATGCACAAGAACCGTGTGTGGACCCTAGAGAATCCATCCAAAGCGGTAAAATCCATGGGTATGAATGGATCTTCAAGGGAAAGGGAGGACTTGATGTAAAGGTAGAGACCTTCAAGGCACGACTCGTAGCTAAGGGCTACACACAGAGAGATGACATCGACTACGATGAGACAAGGATGTGCAATAGAGACTGTAATATATATCCTTAATAAGAGTCCTAGAAAATATGTGTCCAAAACCTCTCATGAGCTTTGTTTTAGTACCGAGCCAACATTGGACACTTGAGGATTGGAGTTGCTTGGTCCATACCAAAAATGTGGATGCAAGTAAGGTAGAATAAACTAGAGAGTGATACTTCATTGGGTATGTAAAGAATGGTATTGGGTACTAATTTTACGTCCTCAACATATGATATCTATCTGGCCTAGTAACAGTGAGGTAGAATAAATTTCCCACCAAGCTTCTGTATCATGTTGCATCCTCCAAATGCTCGATCAGTAGATGCTGAATATTTTCTCACTTCTGCAGTGATGCCAGATGGCTTGCATCCAAGAAGTCCTGCCTCAGTCAGAATATTGAGGCAATACTTTCTCTGTGAAAGATGGATCCCCTCTGTAGTGCGTATTACTTCGATGCCAAGAAAATAGCGAAGTTGGCCGAGATCTTTCGTGACAAAAACCTTCTGGAGAAAGGCCTTGGTCTCCTGAATACCATCTACATCATCTCCTGTGATAACCATATCATCAACATAGACAACAAGGATGATCGTGCCAGTAGACTGTCGTCTAACAAAGACAGAGTAGTCATATGTTGTCCTCTGAAAACCAAGTGTGTTGATCTCCGTAGTGAACCTGTCAAACCATGCCTTTGAGCTCTGCTTCAGGCCATAAATGGCCTTGCGTAGTCGACATATATGCTCCCCCTCGACTACATACCCGGGCAGTTGCATCATGTAGACCTCCTCCTCAAGATCACCATAAAGAAATGCGTTCTTCACATCAAGTTGATAAACGGGCCAAACCTTGTGGCAGCAACAAAAAGAATGGTACGTATCGACCTCATTATGGCAACACGCGAGAAGGTCTCAAAATAATCAACTCAAAAGGTTTGTGTAAAACCTTTGGCAACAAGTCTGGCTTTCAACATGTCAATAGAACCATCAGGCGATTGTTTGGTCGTGAAGACCCATCGACATGCTACAGGGCGAACTCCCGAGGGGCACGACACAAGATCCCACGTACCCCGGGAGGTAAGTGCATCCATCTCCTCATCCATGGCCTGTCGCCAATCTTGATCTTGCATTGCACTGAAATGATCTCTTGGAACGGTAATAGCATTAAGAGCATCTGCAAATCTCTTTTCACATCTAGATAAACCATTTGTAGAAGTAAAATGTGACATGGGGTGATACGTACATTTCCTTTTTTGCTTGCGTAGAGTTATAGGAAGCTCCTCAGGTACATCAGGGACAATAGTGGTGGGAGCACTCGAAGTGGTCATATCATTCTCAGGTACATACACTGGTGTAGAAGTATAGAGGTACGCTGGCGAGTATAAACGATTGGTGGAGGGAGGTCCAGAGGAATGTCACATACAGTCTGTGTGAAATAACTTATTTGCTCAAAGAAGGTGACATCAGCAGATACATAGTATCGACGTCCAACAGGATCTTAGCAGCGATAGCCTTTCTGGGTACGAGAATACCCAAGAAAGACACATTTGATGGCACGAGAGGATAATTTGTCAGCTGCATGAAAGTTATGAACAAAGGCAATACAACCAAAAATTCACATAGGTACAGGAAAAAGAGACTTGGTAGGATAAAGTAAGGAAAATAGAGTTGCCCCTTTGAGAACTGATGAAGGAATACGATTGATGAGATACACTGTAGTAAGGATAGCATCTCACCAGTATTGTTTAGGAATACTCATTTGACTAAGAAGAGACTTGGCAACATTTAGCAAGTGTCGGAGTTTCCTCTCAGCTATACCATTCTGTTGTGAGGTATATGGACATGATATTTGGTGAACAGTTCCCTGGGATGCAAAGGAAGAGGTCAAGTCATGTTGGGTTAACTCAAGGAATTGTCGGTACGAATGATCTTAACAATGCTAGAAAAGTAAGTTTTAACATATTGAAAGAAATTTCTGACAATCTGATTAATCTCCGAATGCTTCTTTATTAGATAGACCAAAGAAGATCGACTATAATCATCAACGAAAACTATAAAGTAGCGATGACCACTTAATGTGCGGATCGGACATGGTCCCCAAACATCACAGTGAACAAGATGAAAAGCAGCAGTACTACGAGACTCAGTACGAACAGGAAACGAAGTTCTATGGTGTTTCCCGAACTCACATGCCTCGCACTGAAAGGGCTTAAGAGAAGAGAGTTCAGGAAACATCATGGAGATGGCCTTGGCAGAGGGATGTCCAAGGCGTCGATGCCATATGAGCGGATCTTCGGAGATAGATGCAACACCAATAAAATTGGGGTCTGAGGGTATGTCAAGGTAATATAAGCCGTTCTTCTCATGACCCCCACCAAAAATCTGCCTCGTCCGAATGTCCTGAAAATAACAACAAGACTCTTCAAATATCACACGACAATGAAGCTCAACACAAAGCTTGTGAACTAACAACAAGCTAAGAGGAAAATCAGGAGCACAGTGAACCCTCGAAAGTCGGAGTTTGGAAGAGAATTCCATAGTTCCGACAGTAGTAATCTGTGATTGAGTCCCATTAGCGACTCGAACTGACTTCATAGATGTAGATGGTATGGAAGAGGTAAGCAGACTACCTTCTCCAGTTAGATGAGTAGAGGCACCGCAATCAATAATCCAAGATGGAGTAGAAGTGATAGCAGAGTTGGCTATTGTACCTGAAAGAGTGGCCGGAGCAGCAATTGTAGTGTTACTAGTGGTGGTAGGCCCCTGTAATCTGAAGGATCTGCATTAGGCGGGAGTAATCTGCATCATTAAGATGAACAGTCTTGCCACTGGAGGTAGGCGATGCTTCTTCTACATCATAGGCATCCTCATAAGCATTATTGACGTGATAAGAAGGTACGCCAAACTTCTACCAGCATCGTTCAACTGGGTGGTTCCACCTACCACAGTGAGTGCATGAGGTAGTAGAGTTTAGCCCACGACTACGACCAAAGTCACGGCCTCTTCCAGATTCCCGTCCATGGTCACAACTTGGATAGCGACCGCGTCCTCCTCGTAAGCCGTATCTGCCTCCTCGCCCAGATGAGGCGATGTGTGCAAAGTTCTCCGTTGAAGGTAAGATAGGAGGCCGGATAGCGGATGTCTCGAGCTCCTCAAGTCGGCCAAAGATGACCTTCATTGTTGGCAGTGTGTCTGATATAAGAAATTGCTCCTTCGCTGCATGGTACCTACAATGCAGGCCATCAAGGAAGCGGTATACCTGCCAGTCAGAACGCTCTTGTATCTGTTTGGTGCAACATGAGGGCTGGAATATTGCAAGCTCCTCATACAGACTGGATAGATGCCTGTAGTACTCGATGAGGGTGGAATCACCTTGAGATGCCGATCAGATTCGCCTGTAAATAACTGCAAGGCGTGACTTCGTCTTCTTCTGGGAGTATGTTTGCTCGAGATCCTCCTACATTTCCTTGGCCGTATTTTTGTAAAGAAGATTCGAGGCAGTATGAGCCTCAACACTGTTGGTCATCCAACTGATAACCAAATGGTTATCAATCTGCTAGTTGTCGTACTCTTTGTCCTTTTCATCTAAAGGATCTTTAGTCAAAATGTACTACAGTTTCCTCTGACCACCAATAAACAACATAAAAGATCGAGACCAGAGCATGTAATTTTCTGTGCCCTTGAGTTTGATAGTAGTGCCTTGTGCCATAATATTTGTGGGCAAAGGCTTTGTCTCGGTAGAAGAAGGCGCCATGGTGGTCTTAAAATAGAAAGATGATCCTGTGATCAACTAATGATGCATATAAGAGCCAAAAAATACCCTAAAACTCACGTTTGCCCTTGACGAAAGGCTAAAAACCCCCAATGGACAACATATTTGGATTCTTGGAAGCAATCGTGATGAGTTTTGGATCTCCAAAGAATCCTACGGTACCCGCGGAGGGTAGCTGTGGGGTTGACGACCTTCGTAGTTGGTCCTGAAAGGGTCGGGTAGCGCTAGCGGAAAGGCTGCTACACTGGAGGCAATTGGAGGGCCTTGCGCGAGGCCCTAATTTAGGGAAGAGGGCCCGTGCAGGCTTTTGCGAGGCTTGAAGGTGGCGATGGGGATTTTAGATCGGAACCCCGGTCTAGGACCGTTGCTCTGATACCATGTGGAGAAGAGAGACAGAATGGGATATCTATTCCATAGGGCTAGAGTCTCTTATATAGAGAGAAAACCCTAGATAGTACAAGAGGAAAAATACATAAATACTCCTGAGGGGTTACGGAACCCGAAGGGTTAAAGCTTACGGAACCCGAAGGGTTAAGGGTTACGAAATCCGAAAGGTTACAAATATAATTGTAATATAATAATTCTAATAGAATGCTTGCTCTGAAGTTTGATATAGAGTTCATGTACAAGAACTGTATATGGACCCTGGAGAATACATCTAAAGCAGTAAAATCCATTGGGTATGAATAGATCTTCAAGAAGAAGGGACAACTTGATGTGAAGGTAGAGATCTTCAAGGCATGACTTGTAGCTAAGGGTTGCACACAAAGAGAAAATATCGACTACGATGAGACATTCTCTCCCGTGGCTATGCTTAAGTCTATCAGGGCACTGCTAGCTATAGTTGCACGTCTTGATTATGACATCGATAGATGGACGTCAAGACTGCATTCCTCATTCGATACATTGAGGAGGATATCTACCTTGAGGATGAATATATTCATAATTAATCAATGGTTTGTTTGCAATTGTTACAAATAATTCACAAATTATTTGGTGGTATTATTGATAAATAATTCCATGAATAAAGATTTATGTAATAAGATTACATTAGAAGGAGATTGGAGAGAGAAAATCTCTCTCCAATCCAAGGGGGATGTCTACCCTCCTTAATGAGGAAGGTAGCTATCTTCTTTCCTCATTCTTGGAAGGTGGCTCTTTTCTTTCTCTTTATTCATGAGAATGGAATTGATTTTAATTGAACTAAATTTGTTGAAGTACATCTTCAACTTATTTATTGTTGCAAATTGTTGTAACAAAATTTTGACCATTGATTTAATTAGGATTGCTTTAGGAGTGCATACTAGCCATCCATTTTTGTTTAAAAGGACTAACCCTATCCCCAGGTATGTAACGAACACGTTGTTTCTACTGATGGGGTGCAAAGGGATCTTTATAGTGAAGCAGCGAGTAGATGGCAGTGTGGATCGGTACAAGGCAAGGCTTTAGCACGCGGGTTCACCCAGACTTAATGTGGTGGACTATCAGGATGCCTTCTCCCTAGTGGCCAGAAACTCGACATTGTGCATTCTTCTGTCTGTTGCTGTTTTACGGGACTGGCCTCTTTACCAACTTGATGTGAAGAATGTGTTTCTATATGGAGATCTACAAGAGGAGGTTTTGTATGCAACAACCACCAGGATTTGCTGCTGAGGGAGTCTCTGAAGGTGTGTAGGCTCTACAAGGCGATTTACGGCTTGAAGCAGAGTCCGAGAGCTTGGTACCAGAAGCGTTCAGAGTTGATAGAGCATTGGGGATTTGCTCGGTCCACTACGGATTACTCGCTTTTTGTTCAGAGGACACAGAGAGGTGCTGTTGCTGTTCTTGTCTATGTTGAGTAGCCAACGTGGACTTGAAAAAAGAGACAACTATCTATCAGGAGCAGAATTATAAATGGGAGTCTTCAAGAACCTTGATTCCAATTAGGTCCTGAGGTCTTCGCAAGTGTAGGGCTTTTCAAACGATGCCAATGTGACCTTCTGCTTGTGGCCCTTGTATTCATCCCACTTTGATAATCATAAGAACATCTAGCAGCGGTAACATTCTGAAGATGTGTATATTCAAATTTGGAAAACCAATCCAAATCAGAAATTGGGTGGTTCTTAAATTTGATCTAAAATATGGGGACCATCTTATGTAGGAAACCCACTCCTTTTCGAATTTGAATTCTCCAGCTGCATAAGATTACACAAAATCTTTTCATTTGTATATCTAACCGGAATATGTCTTGTACCGATGGCTTCTAGATAGAAATCCCCATTATGTTCTGTTTAACTGAGAAATTTTTGAAGTCCATCAAGCCAGCTCGTGATTTTTGGAATCTTGTAACTAAACTCAGATTAAATAGTTTCTGAAGTAGCTGCACTTTTTCAGTTAATTCGAGGATAAGCTCCCCATTTTCAACTGTAGCCTCTCTAAGGGGAAGATGTTCCCGAAACGTTGGAGGAACATGCTTTAAAACATCAGCAAAGGATGAGCCACGATTCAGATTATTTCCTTCCTTTCCAATCCCAATGAGATTTTTCCATGCTTCAGACTGTATACCAGTCTTCTTCAAATCTTCTTTCCTTCCAAACGTAATAGGAGACAACGAGGAAAGTTTCTTTCTTTCATTAAAGCTTCCTCTATATCAGGCATTTCATCGAACTTTTGGAGTGCGACATCTTCTTCAGAAAACATCTGAGCTTCAACTTGCTTTGGCACATCCCCAGGATTCTTCGACATTTGATCAAGCACTTGATGTGCTCCACCTAGTACCCAGATATCTTAAGCATTGCATCAAACACTTGTGATGCACTATAACATGTACCTTGCATTGGCATTTCAACAAACACCTAGGGCATGTTTGGTAACTGGGTTAAGTTGGGTTGGGCTATCCTTCTGTGAATAGTTGTTGTTTGGATGGTTGAGAGGGTTGGAATAATAAATGTGACGTGACATTGATTGTGTTATAGTAGCTTTTTTAATGATTATAATTTGTTTTTTATATTATTTTTATTTGAACGTGGTTAAACAATATTATAACAAAGGAATTACATGGTCCATACCACTAATTCCAATCCTAAAATGCATGGATAGAGCATAGGGTATGCCTGGTTGTCTCGTGGTAACCTGGCAACCAAACATGCCCCTAGTATCTACAAACCACCTTCATCCACTCTTCTTACTCACCACATGACCTTCATGCAAGTAGGTTGCTCCCCCGGCAAAAGCGGGAAGAAAAAGTAGATGTGAGTACCTCTTTAGCAACAACCGAGTGCAAGTATCGACACAGGTCCCCTCCCGATGCGAGTAGCTATCGTAAAAGTCCCACGAGCAGCAACCCCTACTCCATATCAACAATTCCAATGTAGCTGCAGTTGCTACCACCAACTGGAAAGCTCTAGAACACCTCTCACAACTCTTTTCAATTTATTGCTACAGAAACCCTACCCTCTCAAGGATCCAAATCCTCAGAATCCGGATCAAGACAAGAAGGGACTTAAAAGAGAGCTCTCCAACAGATAAATCTAGAACAAGTGTCAGATCTAAGATCGGCTGCGCTGATCGAAGATGGGTGTTGGGGGGAGTCGCCCTCCAGTCACACCTTCTTAATCGCCTAAGGGGGTGCTCTGGGTCGGTTGCATTTGGTTTGAGGATTACCTCTCCAAAAAAGGGTTACCCGCTAGGTTTCCACCAGGTTATCCACTAGGTTATCCTCCCCAAATCCTTTACCCCACCCGCAGGCCACACCAGTTCTCTCTTTCTCTCCCCCCTCCCTCTCTCTCTCTCTCTTTTTAATCAAATTCCCATTAACATTTCTCTCTCTCTCTCTCTCTCTCTCTTTTTAATCAAATTCCCATTAACATTTCTCTCTCTCATTCAATATTTCGGTGCCCTCCCCTCTCTACCTTCTCTCTTTTCCCGCATTTTTCTATTTAAGAAAATATTACACTATCACATATTATCATTTTTTAGATTACAAAATAATCAACAACATTCTCTCAAACTACAATAAAGTCGCATCACAACTACCCCTCCCAACACCGACCCTACCACCCTAACAAGAAAAAAAATAAACAATTTATTCACCATATTACAACTCTAGAAAAGGGTTGCCTTCTAACAGTTTACCCCTGCATTCAAACACAATTGATTTTACCTTGATCATACACGCATATTCCTGTGTGCCCAGGAACAGATGAAACACTCATTTCTACTTGTGGGTTTGTCGAACTGGAACATTGGCCGCTGTAGGAAACCCTTTGAAGTGGTGTGCTTTGCTGCTAGTTGTGCTTGATATGCCACCTGAGGCGTGAGACAATAATCATCATATAAGGCATGTGCCACTTGCAAAGTAACAATGGGGCACTAAATGCACCAAATGGGGCATATGATTGCGCTCCATCAGGTGGCTAGATG
The DNA here is from genome assembly GCA_037367405.1 of Ottelia alismoides. Lineage (NCBI taxonomy): Eukaryota > Viridiplantae > Streptophyta > Magnoliopsida > Alismatales > Hydrocharitaceae > Ottelia > Ottelia alismoides. The sequence continues at coordinate 234,741 of JAZKJV010004724.1, read as the reverse complement.
CACATGGGTGGTAAGCGCACATTAGGAGCTGTGCAGCATGCATGGACATGCAATAACAGTAAGAGGAAGGTGGCCTTTCTGGAAGAGCAATTGTTATTGTCGTCTAGATGGTGGCAGCCTTAAAATCTGAGTGCCACATTAGAAAGTATCTAATTGTATTCCATGACCAATTGGGAATTAAGAATTTCGTACTCTAGAAAATATCTTAAAGAGAGGCAGGAGTGAGTTATAACTTTACCATTGCAGGTATATATTGACATTTAAGCTCAAATGGAATGCTCTTTTTGTGATTTATTACCTTATATTTGTAATTCGAAGGTTAAAAATTTTCTGATAAATTGTCTTTCAATGGATGTAATAAATCGTTATGCTTGCCATTTTTTTCTCTCAATCTATGCCGTATTTTCTTAGTGGCATATTCCAATCCAAATGATGGGTGATTTCTTTCTGTTAATTACAGTTGACAGATGCAATATGGGGTGACTTAATTGATAGAGAGGACCACATTGTGCCATATCCAAAGACTAGCAGTGATGATGCTTTATTTAGAATTGAAGATTATAGCAAGTTAAAAGATGAAAAAATCTGTGATGAACCAAGGTCCTATGATCAGATCAGATCTGGTTATAAAAATGAATTCCCTGACAGTAATCCGGACACCAATTTGCAGTACTGTGCTGAATTTTCAGACTCCAGGTTCTGCATGGATTCATGGCCCAATTATCCTGCAGTAGAAAGATCTCTTAGGAAAGATCAAGATGGAAATGATCCAGGGTCTACATCTTCCTGTATATTCAGTGATTTCACGGAGACCCCTGAATTTGATCGTGCAAGAGAGTGCATGTTTGCAGAACTAAGTCATCCCAGAAATATCGAGAATGATAGGTAACTTTTCTTAAAAAATCACAGTAAACTTTAATCTCAACTTTAAATTTTTATTGATTAAGGTATTATTGTGATGTTCTTGGCAATTTATTCTTCAGAGAGCATGGACAAAAAGAGGTTGACACTTTTCTTAACTGTGACTGGGCAAGTATTGCAGATTTTGATGACTTTGATGGAATCTTTAGGTAATGAGTGCATCTGTCCCAACTTTAACTCTTTTCTCTGGTTTTCGATAGCATGCATCTTTTTTTCCTGACTTTTTGTGTCACATGCTGACATAACAAGTCACAATTTTGCAGAACTAGTGATTCACTTGGAGAAGATGAACTTTCATCTCCCAAAGAATTGGACTCGCCACCTCCACTCCAAACATCAGTAAGTACATCTTGCTCATGAATGATCTTATTGTAGTCCTTTACTCAAATATCATCTTTATTACTCGTAAGAATGCGATGAGATGCTTTTATTCATGGGTGTGAGTTGTAACATGAAACCTTAGATTCCAATTGATATCAATTACATAAAAACCCCAAAGTTTACAAATAGAAATAAAGACCAAGGAAATAAATAAAACAGGAACATGCCTATATTGTCCAATAACTCAGCACTCCTGTAGGAATATATATATATATATATTTCACATTCATATATCGTTTATATTTTCTGTTCCTCTGTTCACTTTATGTAATTTAACCATAGGTCTCTCCCTATATAAGAGAGTCTAGGGTCCAAGGAATAAACATCTCTTTCGTTTTTCCCAACATGGTATCAGAGCGACGATACCGGAGCTCCGAAACCCCAACCCTAAGCCCCACCCTCCCCCCCCCTCTCTCTCTCTCTTCTACCGCCTCCCCTCCACGCCGACTGCCACCCCTCCACGCAGGCCATCGCGTGGGCCTCCCCTCCATGCCGGTTGCCACCCGGCCCGTATCCCCATTCTACGCAGGCCATCACGTGGGCCCGCAACCGCCGCCTACCAGCGCGTGGGACCGCAGCTGCCAGCTACCTTCTGGGCCCAACTACCGCCTTGGCACACAACCGTAGCCCACCGCCTAGGCACGCCCACAACCTAGGCACGTCTGTCGCCTGAGCCCGTAGCCCGGCTCCACGTGGTGTACAGCCCGCCTCTACGTGAACCGTCGCCTGAGCTGGCATTTATCCTACACGCGGGCACCATAGTTGAGCCCTCTTTCTGGATGAGATAGGTTGCATGAGTCTATACATGCCACCGTATTTTTCTATATCACTGTAGACAAGCCCGTGTCTAGTCTTCAACTCTAGTCTTCTCGAGCCATCATGTCAGAAAGCAAGGTCGATATTCCCTCCACAGGCACCTTCAGAGGTCCTACGTCTAGAGTAAAGATGGATGGGTCAAACTATGAATTGTAGGCTATGCAGTTCATGAGCATGGTGAAGTTTACAAGTAAGAAACACATTCTTACCAAGGGAGAACTGGCAGAGAAGAGTAGGGTTGACGTCTCATGGGAGGCGGATGATGCGTATGCCAAGGTTTGACTTTCAGGTACGTTGGCAATAGAGATCGTCAATGACATACTCCATCAGCCCACAACCAAGGCGATGTGGGATATTCTTGCTGCTATTTTTTTTGAAGCCAAACAAGGGGGAAACACTCAGAGGTGTCCACCCCACAAATGCATTAAATAAAACAAGATACTAATACAGGACAAGCAATCAGGAAAGACAAAAGTCTAACAAACCTGACACCTGGATACAAATATCTCCTTATAAAATCGTTGGCCAGAAAACAACAGGGTATTCCTAGCCAACCGGATGGTCCATACAATGGACACATGACGAAGCATGATTCTCCTCGGAGGATGCCTGGCCGCTGCTAAGGTCTCGCAGAAAGAGGAAAGGTTCCCCATAACGACCCAATCCAGATCCAGGTCTACCCAAATCGGCGTCGTTACCTGACATAGGAAGAAGAGATGTTCACAGTCTCAATGCTGGTCCGATACAAAGGGCATCTGTCAGAAACCATCCCAAGCAGCCTAGCACATCAGTTACGAGTCATCAATCTCTTTCTTCTGAACAACCACAAGATAAAAAGCCAATTCTCTCGGGGAGGCCAAGTCCCCAAAAGAAAATGCGGTCCGGTGCTAGCTCAGTTGACTACGAAGGAGGAGGTTGACAAATAGTCATATAAGCCTTTACGACTGAGAAAGCACTCCCACGCCACACCCAGTGATCCCGATCCCCAGAGGGGCCATCGAAGATCCTCAGGGAGTCAAGCAACAACAACAACAACAACAAAGCCTTTTCCAACAATTAAGTAGGGTCGGCTATATGGATTCTTCGCCTCCATTCAGATCTATCTTGGGTCAATCTCGTACTTATATCCAAAAAACTAAGATCCCTTCGTATAGTCTCTTTCCAACACTTCTTGGGCCGTCCTCGCCCTCTCTTAGCCGGCTCAACATCCCAACACTCGCATCTCCTAACCGATGCATCAGTTGACCTTCTTTGCAAATGACCAAACCATCTTAAGCGGTTTTCTCGCATCTTATCCTCGATCAGAGCTACACCAACTTTCTTTCTGATTGCATCATTCCGAATCCGATCTTTACGTGTATGTCCACACATCCATCTTAGCATTTTCATTTCTGCTACAACCATTCTCTGCACATATCTATGGTTCATAGGCCAACATTCAGAATCATAAAGCATAACTGGTCTCACGGCTGCCTTGTAAAACTTTCCTTTAATTTTTAAAGGATTTTTCTTATCACAGAGAACAGCGGAGGCTCCTCTCCACTTTAGCCAGCCTGCATTTATTCTATTAGTAACATCTCCATCAATTTCCCCATCATGTTGCAAAATAGATCCCAGATATCTAAAAGAATCTCTCTTCTGAATGTTATCGTCACCAATCTTCACCTCGATTCCTTTACCATTGCTTCCATCAAAGGTGCATTCCATATATTCCGTCTTAGCCCTACTTATACGAAAACCTTTAGTCTCCAATGCATGTCTCCAAACCTCAAGCTTCTTATTTACTCCATCTCTAGTCTCGTCAATCAACACAATATCATCAGCAAATAACATACACCAAGGTAACTCATCCTGAATGTGACTTGTCAACTCGTCCATAATCAAAGTAAAAAGAAATGGACTCAAAGCTGAACCTTGATGTAAACCAATGTTGATATCAAAATAGTCATTCTTCCCCGTCGGGGTCCTTACACAAGATAAAGCCCTATCACACATATCCTTTATGAGATTAATGTATAGGACATGTACTTGTCTCTTCTCCAAAACTCTCCATGTTATCTCTCGTGAGACGGAATCATAAGACTTCTCCAAATCAATAAAGATCATATGGAGATTCTTCCTTTTAGCTCTATAAATCTCCATTGTTCTCCTCAGCAAATGGATGGCTTCAATAGTTGAGCGACCTGGCATGAATCCGAATTGGTTTTCTTTTACTTGGGAAACTTGCCTCAACCTTCTTTCGATCACACGTTCCCAAATTTTCATAGTGTGACTCATCAGCTTGATACCTCTGTAATTTGAACAATTTTGAATGTCTCCTTTGTTCTTATAAAGAGGCACCACGATACTCCTCCAATATTCAGGCATTTTCTTGCTTCGCCAAATAACATTGAATAGATTCGTAAGCCAAGTCAAACCACGCTCACCTAAAACTTTCCATACTTCTACAGGGATGTCATCCGGTCCAACACCTTTCCCAGGTCTCATAACCTTCAATGCCTCCTCTACTTCTTTTCTTTGTATTCGTCTATAACATGCACGATTCAAGTAAGTTTCACTACTAGCTAGATCACCCAAAGTGATCTCTCTATTTCCTTCTCCAATGAAAAGTTTATGGACGTATTGCTCCCATCTAGTCTCTATATCCTTCTGAGTAACAAGCACGTGACCTTCCTCGTCCTTAATGCATCTCACTTGAGAAAGGTCTTTGGTCTTTCTTTCTCTTGCTTTGGCCAACCTGAATATATCCTTCTGGCCCTCCTTAGAGTTGAGATTTTTATACAAAACCTCATAAACTTTTGACTTAGCTTCGCGTACAACCTTCTTTGCTTCCTTCTTCGCTATTTTATAGTCTGTGATAGTTTCCTCTGTTCTATCCTTATACATAGCTTTAAAGCAAGCTCTTTTAATTTTTAGCTTCTCTTGCACCCCTTCTCTCCACCACCAAGCCTCCTTTTGACCCGGAGCTCCTCCTTTTGACTCGCCTAGCATCTTTTTCGCTACCTTTCGGATACAAGATGCTACTGCTTCCCACATCTCGTTTGCACTACCGCTACAATCCCAAGATAAGTCTTCTAAAACCTTCTCCCTGAAGCTTGATTGCTTCAGCGGAAGATTCCACTACCTAGTTCTAGTGATCTTAAGAACCTTCCCTTTCTTTACCAGCCCTTTTATTTGTAAATCCAAGACTAACAAGCGATGTTGGGTTGTCAAACTCTCTCCAGGGATTACTTTGCAATCTTTGCAACACAACCGATCTCTTCTCCTCAACGCAAAGTAATCGATTTTTGTTCTAGTTGAGTCACTCTTATAAGTTATTAAATGCTCCTCCCTCTTCTTGAAAAGAGTGTTTGCTATGAAAAGATCATAAGCACTTACAAAATTCAGAATGACTTTTCCCTCTTCGTTTCTATCCCCAAAACCATGTCCTCCATGCACACTTGCATACCCTGAAACATCTTTTCCCACATGTCCATTAAGATCTCCACCTATGCAAACCATCTCTCTGTGTGGGATTCCTTGTAAAATCGTATCCAGATCCTCCCAAAAAGTTTGTTTAGTCCTTTCATCTAAACCAATTTGCGGTGCATAAACTGATATGATATTCAGAATTTCTTCTTCAAGCACCAACTTTAGCAAAATAATCCGATCCTCAAATCTTTGCACCTCAACCACACAATCCTTCAAATCTTTTTGAACAACCACTCCAACACCGTTTCTACCCTTATCTTTACCTGAATACCAAAGCTTAAAGCCTGTCTTCTCGATCTCCCTTGCTTTCTCTCCAACCCATTTAGTCTCTTGAAGACATAATATATGAATCTTCCTTCTTTCCATTGTATCCACTATCTCCATCAATTTTCCAGTTAAAGTACCGATATTCCAACTACCAATCCGTAACTTCCTTTGCAATCTCTTTTGGATTAACTTCTTTACTCGCATGCGTCCATTATGCGAGAACCCTTACAAATTTTGGACTGCATTCGGGCGGTGATGCAGCCGAACTAGCTTATTTACTCGCATGCGTTCCTCATGCGAGAATCCTTGCAAATTTTGAACTACATCCAGGCTGCGATGTAGCGGCCCTTGCCAATTTTTCATTGCATTCGGGCGATGCAACGCGTCGCAAGTAGGGAACGCCACAACGAAATCTGTATGTTTTCTTAAATCCATGTTTAAAAGATCCGAACGGTTTCGGGATAAATTCATAAATAGTGTTTTTAGAAGAACTTTAAGAACACTATTTACGAATTTATCTCTCCTACGCTGGCTGTCGGCTACCTAACGCGCAACCCTCCTCATTTACCTGGGCTTGGGACCAGCCATGGCTGAGTTATCCTCAAGGAGTCAAGCAAAAGGAAAAAATCCTCCAAACGGTGGTCCGAAAAATTAGTTCGAAACAACGGTATCCAGTTACCATCTGTCCAGCAGGAAGCAACTTATTCACATGCGAAGAATGAGACAAAGATCCTACAGCTCCAACATGATATTTTTACTATCAAGCAGAATGGACGTCCTCTTCACTCGCTATATACGTCTTTGCATGGGATATTCGAGAAGCTCTATAGTTTCATGCTTCTCACATCTACTCCTGAGCAACAGAAGACGTATAGGAATGCCACCATGGTTAGTGTAATCCTGACAGCCCTAGATCCTGAGTATGATGCGATCCATTCTTAGATTTTGGAAGACTCTACTATTCCTCCTATGGAGCAAGCCTTCCGTAGACTAGTCGGATCACTGTTCCATCTTTTACCGCCAGTCCAACATCCTCAGCAATGGCAGCTTCTCAAGGTCGCATCGGATCTTCTCAGTTTCGTGGTCGCGGACCTCGGGGCAGAGGATGTCGTATTCGTCGGCCATGTACTTTCTGCCATCGTCCTGGACATACAGAGGCTACATGCTACTCCAAGCATTGACTTCCTACCTCTGCTCGAGTGGCTGAGAAGATTAAGCCCCCAACTGCTTCCTCTTTGGATCAACATTTTGAGGATCTTGTAGCATGGTTGAGGGGTATTATACATCCTTCCAGTTTTATGACGCCTTCGTCGGCCCCCGGGAGTCATTCAGATGTAGCTGCTTTTGCCTCCTCCAGTATCTCAGGTAGTACTTATGCGCTCACTAGCAGTGGTGGATCTGACTCTATAGAATGGATTCTGGACTTCGATGCACACATCATCTGTGTGGAGACACGGGTCAACTTACAGCCTACAAACATGTTTCTCCAGGACGAACTGTGGTTATTGCAGATGAGACTCATTCCCCAATCACTGGATGGGGGAGATTATCTTGACACCCTTGATGCATCTACAGAATCTGTTGCTTGCACCTGATTTCTCTATGAATTTGTTGTCCATTAGCCATATTACGAAGGATTTACATTGTCGACCCATTTTGACCCATCCTCTTATTTTTTAGAACATCCTTATGGCAAGGTGATTGGGTGTGGTCGCAAGCAGGGTGATCTCTATCGCCTAGTCCGAACTCCCTATGCCAGAATCTCCTCTTTATCTGCTGGACCAGTCTCACCATTTATGTGGCATCTGCACTTTGATCTTCTCCCGCTCCAGAAATTGTGTCGTGTTCTGCCGTAGATCTCGCCACACACGTCTTTCAATGTGAGGCATGTCAGTTGGGAAAGCATCATCGATCCGCCTTCTCCAATCGTCAGAGTCAGAGCAATAGCTCCATTTTTGAGTTGTTTCATATAGATATTTGGGTCCCAGTCGTGTTCCTGATCACCAGGGACACATGTTTTATCTAGTTGTTGTTGATGATTTCTCTTATCTGTCTTGGATCTTTTTATTAAAGAATAAATATGAAGCTGGAGATATTATCAAAAGTTTCTTGACCGAAGTACATGATGCCTTTTCCGCTTCTGTGAAAATTGTGAGAACTGATAATGCCTTGGAATTTTGTACTAATACTCTCTCCAATTATTTTTCAACCAAAGGAATTATTCATCATGCATCATGTGCCTATACTTCCCAACAAAATGATGTTGTGGAAAGGAAACACCGTCATTTGCTTGATGTTACCGAGATGCTTCTCATTCAAAATCGTGCTCCTCATTCCTTTAGGGGCGATGCTGTTCTAACGACATGTTATGTTATTAATCACATACCCTCATCAGTCTTGGGTGAGAAATTTCATTTCTCTCTAGCCTTTCCTGAAAAGGAATTGTTCTCACTTACTCTTCGTGTGTTTGGCTCAGTCGACTTCGTCCACCAGTTTTCTCTAGGTATTGACAAACTCTCTCGTACATCTGTCAAGTCTATCTTTGTCGGGTACTTCAAGGCACAAAAAGGGTACAAGTGTTATGATCCCATGCGCAGGAAGTATTACGTTAATGCTGATGTCACCTTTTTCGAGTTTGTGATGTATTTTTCCCCTACAGGTGATCAGTTGATGACTTCAGACATTGATGATGGCATATACATGCCACCACCACCACCATCAACTCCACTACCTCCACCACTACCATTTCCTTCACCACCACCTTCTGTTCATCAAAACCGTCCATACGGCCGCATATGCAACCGCATATGCCTAAGCGGCCTCCTCACCACACCGATTATCTGAAGCCCCGGTTTATGCGCCATTTGCGCATATATGGCCCGCATATGCGCTCCGTGCGCCCTCTTAAGGTCTAGTTGGGTAATCGAATCCGATTCTTAAGATTCGGATTTTGTATTATATTTATTCTATATATGAAATCAGATTATGTAATACTATCTTTGATGATTTTGATATTTAGTTGTACTATTTTGAGCTATACATGAAAACCAGTTTTCTTAGATCTTCTGTTTAATCACATTTATTTATAAATTCAGTTTAGTTGTAGTCACTTTTGCAAATATTTATTTATTTTTAAATAAAAAATAAAAAACCGCGTAGAACCGCATATACCCTGCATATGCTCCCGCATACCGCTTAATCACTATTCAGTGACCTGTCCGGACGCATACGCATACCACTTTCCTGAACCTTGCCACCACCACCACCATTACGCCACCTCCACTTACTATTATAGTCCCAGTTCCTCCATTGACACACCACTATACCCCCCCAGCCTGCTTCTGCTCATGACCATCACTCATCATCTAGTACGCATGAGGTATGTTCTGATAACACAGTTTCTAATGATTGGTCTAGTGGTCTACCTGAGTAGGATTCTTTACAGGGGACATATGTGGATGCTGTTGATTTGGTCCTACCTATTGTGCTTCAGAAGCAGAAGCGTAGCTGTGCATCGTATCTTATAGCATCCATGGTATCCTTTGATCACTTGACTGATGAGTTTAGGAAATTTGCAGTTGTATTATCAACCATGGCCATTCCACAGAATTATCAAGAGGCTCTGAAGGACAGTCGGTGGCATTTGGCTATGGAAGAAGAGATGTCTGCTCTTTAATCAAGAGGTACTTATAGCCTTGCCCCTGCTCCTGCCGGAGTGTCTATAAGTTGTAAATGGGTACAGTTAAGCAAAATGTAGATGGTAGCATCGACAGATATAAGGCACGCCTGGTTGCATGAGGATTTACTCAGACATACGGGGTGGATTATCTTGACACATTCTCACCAGTTGCTCGTCATTCCACCTTACGGATTCTTCTCTCTGTTGCCGTGGTTCGATATTGGCCGTTGAGCCTGTTAGATGTCAAGAATGCATTTCTGTATGGTGATCTTCAAGAGGAAGTCTACATGCAACAACCACCTGGATTTGGTGTTGAGGGGAGTTTCACAGGTGTGTAGACTTCATAAGGTGTTCTATGGCCTTAAGCAGAGCCCTAGAGCTTGGTTCCAAAAGCTCTCAGACTTGTTTGAGAAACATGGGTACAAACGCTCGAATGCATATCATTCCTTTTTTATACAGAAAACATCCAGAGGTATGACTGTTATTATGGTGTATGTGGATGACATTCTTATTACAAGAGATGATATGCAGGGAGTAAAGGGGGCGAAGAAATTTCTGGGTCGTGAATTTGTTACCAAAGATCTAGGGGCTCTTAGATATTTTTTGGGATTGGAGTTTGCCATAAATCAACAGAGGCTTGTAATGATACAGAGAAAATATGATACTGATCTACTAAGTGACACAGGTATGCTTGGATGTAGACCTGCAACTACACCCATGGATCCAATCATGAAGCTCTATGATGATGATACTGATGAGGTTGACAAGAGAAGATACCAGGAGTTGGTTGGAAAGCTTCTTTACGTTACCATTACAAGACCTGATGTTTCTTTTGCAGTCAACCGAGTGAACCAATTCATGGAACAATCTCGTCAGGTTCGTATGGATGCAATACAAATGATACTAGGTATCTTAAATCATCTCCAGGTGCAGGGCTTCTATTCAAATGGGGTAGCTATATTACTATTTCAGCATGTGTAGATGTAGACTATGCATGATGCCCCAAAGACAGGAAGTCTATGTCCGGATTTGCTATATTTGTTGGAGACTCACTAGTCTCATGGAAAATTAAGAAGCAAACTGTTGTTGCTAGATCTAGTGTTGAATCTGAGTATAGAGCTATGACACAAGCATGAACAGAGATGATATTGTTAGAGAAGTCCTAACTGATTTACATATAGGTGTTTCTCTTCCTATATCATTGGAATGCGACAATCAGGTTGCTTTATTTATTGCTAATAATCCTGCATTCCATGAGAGTACAAAGCACATTGAGATTGATTGCCATTATTGTTGGGAAAAATGAATAACTTATTTATTCCATGAACCCTAGGCTCTCTTATATAGGAGAGTAGCCTATGGGTAAATTACATAAAGCATACTATGAAGAAAAACAAAATAGAGAAGAGTATATTATTGTATACGTTAACACTCCCCCTCAAGATGGAGCATAGATATCAATCATGCTCAGCTTGGAAGCACACTTCTGAAATGGACCTCGTAGCAATGCCTTGGTGAATATGTCTGCAGTCTGATTTTCTGAGGTAACATGAGATGTAGCAATGAATCCTTTCTGAATCATATCACGTATGAAGTGACAATCCACCTCAATATGCTTGGTCCACTCATGGAATGCAGGGTTGTTTGCAATAAACAAGGCAGCCTGATTATCATATTCCAAGTTCATAGGAAGTGGTACATCTAAACATAGGTCTGTAAGCACAGCTTTCACCCACATCATCTCTGTAGTAGCCTGGGCCATAGCCCTATATTCGGATTCAGCACTAGATCTAGCTACCACAGTTTGTTTCTTACTCCTCCATGAGACAAGGGCATCTCCAACATAGACAGCATACCCTGAGGTGGACTTCCTATCCTTAGGACATCCTGCATAGTCTGCATCTGCACATGCTGAGATAGAGATCCCCTTTCCTTTCTTGAATAGCAGACCTGCACCTGGAGAAGATTTGAGATATCTAAGAATCATATGTATTGCATCCATATGCACCTGGCGTGGTTGTTCCATGAACTGGCTCACACAGCTCACTGCAAATAATATATCTGGTCTAGTGATCGTGACATACAACAGTTTGCCTACCAGTTCTCTATATCTTCTCCTGTCCACCTCCTCTGTGTTATCTTCATAAAGCTTCATGCTGGGGTCCATTGGTGTCATAGCAGGTCGACACTCAAGCATACCTGTTTCACTCAACAGGTCTGTAACATATTTCCTTTGTGACATGACTAGCCCATAGGAATTTCTAGCAAATTCAAGCCCCAGAAAGTATCTAAGGACCCCAAGATCCTTAGTGACAAACTCACTACTCAGCATTTCTTTCGCCTTCCTTGTGCCCTGCTCGTCATCTCCTGTAATCAAGATGTCATCAACATATACCATAATGACAATGATACCTCTCGCGGTTTTCTGTACAAACAAGGAATGATCAGCATTGGAGCGTTTGTATCCTTGTTTCTCGAAGAGATCCGAGAGCTTCTGAAACCATGCTCTGGGGCTCTGCTTAAGGCCATAGATAGTCTTATGCAACCTGCATACCTTGGAGCACTCCCCCTCAACAACAAAACCAGGTGACTGTTGCATATACACCTCTTCCTGCAAATCTCCATATAGAAATGCATTCTTCACGTCCAACTGATGAAGCGGCCAGTCTCGAGCAACTGCAACTGACAACAAGATCCTTAGAGTGGAATGACGTGCCACAGGCGAGAATGTGTCAAGATAATCCACCCCGTATGTTTGTGTGAAGCCACGTGCCACCAGACGCGCCTTGTACCTGTCAATAGAGCCATATGCATTTTGCTTCACTGTGAACACCCACTTGCAGCTCACTAGGTTCACATCTGGAGGTATAGAAGCCAAAGTCCAAGTTCCTCTGGACTGCAGTGCGGCCATTTCTTCTTCCATTGCTAGCCACCATCTACTATCCTGCAGAGCCTCATGTTGATTCCGTGGAATATCTATAGCTGAGAGTGCCATAGCAAACGACCTGAAATCTCCAGATAGCCGCTCAAAAGATACAGAGGCTGATAATGGATATTTGGCACAACTCCTCGTCGACTTCCGTAAAGCAATGGGAATATCCAAATCAGCTGTAGGCTCATCTGGCTCCTGCAACACATCCTGCTCAGAAATGTCGTCAGATCCATCAACATTAATATTCTCATTACATACCATATGCGAGCTAGTGGACGAGTCATGACCATGAGCTAGTGGAGGAGGCCTGCGGGTATAATGGAACGGGAATGGTGAGATAGGCTGCTGTGGTGGTGGTGGTGGTGGCGGTGGTGTTGATGATGATATCTGAGGTGTTAGTGGTGTCATGTATATGGCATCAGGTGGTATAGGTGGAATCTGCTTGTCTCCAGATGCTGAAAAATACATAACAGATTCAAAAAATGCAACATCTGCACTGATCATATACCGCCGACGCAGAGGATCAAAGCACTTGTACCCCTTTTGAGTTCTGGAGTACCCAACAAAGACACACTTGACAGCCCTAGGAGAGAGCTTGTCAGTACCCGGCGACAACTGATGGACAAACGCAACCGACCCAAACACACGAGGAGTGAGAGTGAACAGATCCTTGTCAGGATAAATAAGTGAGAACGGAATCTGTTCATTCAAGACAGACGAAGGCATACGGTTGATTAGGTAACATGCAGTAAGAACTGCATCACCCCAGTAGGAATATGGAACATGACTCTGTATAAGTAGTGATCTAGTGACATCAAGAAGGTGACGGTGTTTTCTTTCAGCAATCCCATTCTGTTGAGATGTATGTGCACAGGATGTTTGGTGAATAATTCCTTTTGATGAGTAGTAATTGGCAAGAAAATTAGTGCACAACTCTAAAGCATTGTCACTTCTCACAATTTTCACAGATGTAGAAAAAACATTTTGTATTTCATTCAGAAAATGGATAATGATATTTCCTGCTTCAGATTTATTTTTCATCAGAAATACCCATGACACTCTAGAAAAATCATCCACAAAAACTATATAAAATCTGTGTCCCTGATGATCGGGAACACGACTCGGACCTCAGACATCAATATGAAACAACTCAAACTTGGAGGTACTATTCCGACCTGGACGACTGGGAAAGGACGACCTGTGATGCTTTCCTAACTGACATGCCTCACACTGAATGGGTGTGTGAGGGAGACCATAGGGTAAAACTTGACGCAACTTCTGAAGCGGTAAATGACCAAAACGTAGATGCCATAAAAAGGTTGATACTTGTCCAGAAGAGGATGAGGATCCAGCAAAAGGAGTCTGATTCAGGCGATATAGGCCTCCTTGCTCATAGCCACGACCAATCACATTTCCCGTATGGATGTCCTGAAAAATCAAAGTAGATGGATCAAAAATCGCCCGACAATGTAGATCCTTTGTAATTTGGCTAATTGACAATAAATTCATGGAGAAATCCGGTGCATGTAGCACATTCTTGAGCTGCATAGAAGATATCAATCTAGCCTCCCCCTGACCAGTGATGGGGGAATGAGTGCCATTGGCAATCACGACTGTCCGACCTGGAGGGATCTGAGTGTATCCTGAAAGCAGACTCTGGTCGCCACATAGATGATGTGTAGCGCCAGAGTCCATAATCCATGGTAAAGTATCTGATCTACTACTGTGGAATGCAAGTATACTACCTGAAGCACTGGTAGAAGCAGAGGCCGAAGCGGCAACATCAGAATGACTCTCTGTAGTCGGTGCTGGAGTAGATGGTGGAATAATGCCCCTCAGACGGGCAACTAGATCCTCGAATCGTTGATCCAGAGTAGCAGCAGACGGGGGCTCTATCTGCTCAGCAGCTCGTGCAGATGCAGGAAATCCGTGCTTCGAGTAACAGGTATCTTCATTGTGTCCAACTCGGTGACAATATGTGCGTGTTGGCCTAGTGCGGCCACCCCTTCCATGAGGTCCACGTCCACGGCCTTGGTGATGAAATCCGCGACCTCTGTTTGCTGCCATGGCTGAGGAATTCTGACTCACAGCTGTTGAGGGAACTGTGATCCGACTCAATCTATGAAAAGCTTCCTCCATGGGAGGAATAGTCGAGTCTGCCAAAATCTGAGATCGTGCCGCCTCATACTCTAGATCAAGTGCAGCCAGGAACACACCCACCATGGTCGCATTCCTGTATGTCTTCTGCTGTTCTGGCGTAGCAGTAAGAGGCATGAAGCTATAGAGCTTCTCGAACATCCCTCTTAGTGATGTATAGAGGGAATGTAGGGGGCGACCATTCTGCTTGATGGTGAAAATATCATGCTGGAATTGCAGAATCTTTGTCTCGTTCTTCGCCTGAGAATATGTAGCCGCCAGAATGTCCCACATATCCTTCGCTGTGGGTTGATGGAGGATGTCGTTGGCAATCTCAATTGCCAACGTGCCAGATAGCCAAACCTTGGCGTATGCGTCATCAGCCTCCCAGGAGGCATTGGTCCCAGTCTTCTCAGCAGGCTCCGGTTCGGTAAGAATGTGCTTCTTACCCGTAGACTTCATCATGCTCATGAACTGCATTGCCCACAGTTCATAGTTAGTACCATCCATCTTTACAATATGCGCTGGACCACGGAATGCGCCAATCGATGGGATATCTGCCTTGCTTTCTGACATACTGGATACTGAAGACTGGAACGTCTGACAAAATATGTGATTTGTCTACAATGACATGGATGGGATTAGTTGCATGTGTAGACCTCAAGCAACTAACCCCATATAGATCACGATGTGTGTGCCCTAGAACTTAGGGCTTAGTACACGTACACGCGTGCAAGATGCACGCGCACACGCAACTGGAGATGCACAAAGATGTGCACGAGAATCTGTCCAGGCGCAGGCGATGCTCTGGCGATACACAGGAGATCAAGCAGGCGTCAGGGCTGGCTTGCGCACTGGCGTAGGAAGGCGCACTGGCGCTGCTGGGTGCTGTGGCGCGCGATCGCGCAGAGAAGCAGCACCGGCAGGAAGGAGAGGCACCGCGTGCTAGATGCTACCGTGTGCAAACACTATCGCACAGTAGCGCACATCGCAGGGGTGCGACAGCGTGCACGAGCGCACGTTTGCGCACAACGCGCAGAGGCGTAAGAGCAGCGACGATGGAGAGAGCAGCGGCGCTGGAGCAGCGGCGATGGAGATCTCCTTCGGCGCCGATGAGATGGAGAGAGAAGAAGAAGAGGCCGGCGGGTGGGGTAGGCTAGGGTTAGGGTTTCGAGAACTCCGGTCTAGGACCGTCGCTCTGATACCATGTTGGGAAAAATGAATAACTTATTTATTCCATGAACCCTAGGCTCTCTTATATAGGAGAGTAGCCTATGGGTAAATTACATAAAGCATACTATGAAGAAAAACAAAATAGAGAAGAGTACAAATACTACTATTATTGTATACGTTAACAATTATATACGTGATATGATCCAAAATGGCTTCATTGCTAGATCTCATGTCAGCTCAAGGGACTAAACAACAATCATTTTCATTAAGGCCCTACTAAGAGGGCCCTTCTAGAAGTGTTCGTCCAAGCTGAGCATGATAGATATCTATGCTCCATCTTAAGGGGGAGTGTAGATATATATATATATATTTCACATTCACATATCGTTTATATATTTTTTATTCTTCTGTCTACTTTATGTAATTTGCCCATAAGTCTCTCTTTATATAAGAGAGCGTAGGGCCCAAGGAATATACATCTCTTTCGTTTTTCCCAACAACTCCCAACTTGGAAGTCAATGTGATATGCATTACTTTGGAAGTGCGTTGTTGAATATATTAGCAAGCTAGAAATCCGATGATATGTTCGGAGTAGTGATCTTTTTTCCTCGTAGTGCATCTTGAATAAATTGGCAATCCCCTTTAATATGCATGGTCCACTCATTGGAAATAGCATTGATGGCAATTCACGTCGTAGACTTGTTTTTGCAATAAAGAGGAACAAGAGAGCATGGAGTCCAAGTTCCTGTATAATGGAGACGAGCCATAACCAAGCACATGGCTTGAGCCATTGCTCTATTCTGCTTCTGCTCTTTATCCCTAGAAATCAATCTGCTTCTTGTTTCAACATGTAACAAGGTTTTTGCTAACAAGCTTGACATAAGCAATAATAGACCGACTTATCCTCTAGAGAACTCGCATAAACAACATCTGCGTCGGTGTTGACACCACTGTGACTGTTGGCCTCGTATAAAATGCTTTTTCCATGAAGAGTCCTTCAATTATCAACGACAGTATCCGTAACACTACGCTCAACTGATAGAGTCACGACACACCGACAGACCCACATACTAGAGCTAACGCTCTATCTAGTACTCATTGGGATCACGAGAGATACACCACACTATCGGGTATGTTAACCTTTCTAATCATAACACATGAATTCAAACGTACATACTGCTATTTATTGTTTATACTCATCTCATAAGGACATCCTTGACAAAGGGTACATTTTCATTAACCTTGCATTACCTGCAATATTCTCATTCTCTCACTTGGCTAAGTCCGACATGTAAGGTAAGTAACAACTCACGCGAAAACTGTTGTGGAACCACTCGAATTCATTATCCATTGGCGAAGGTCCATGATGGCGTAGGTCCTGGGTCGAGGTATAATAGCTTACACACTTATCATTTTAATCTCAATCCTAAGGAGTAGTGGGAATGTACGGTTTCCTCTGTTTCCTCAGAATATTTAAGCCAACCCCGAGTCTCATAATCATTCCAGTCAAGATTAAATCACCCTACATCTTACCTTATCTCATCATGTACATGGATAATTATAATATGGATATCCATATCATCCAACTTAGCTCCTTTAAGTCAACTCACCTAACCAGTCAGTTGGTCCTTTAGGACACTGACACCTGACTTCTCGTTGTGTATTCATTTAGTTATCTATAGCGACATAGATAGTTTATTGTATTCTCTCTCCAATGGTATCGGAGCAACGATCCTAGACCAAGGCATATATCTAAAACCCCCCACCACCGCTACCAATCTCTGTCCTCCTTGACCCTTGCGCGGACCCTTCTTCCTCGTCTAAGGATCCTGCACGAGGCCTCAGTTGGTTCCCCAGGCATACCTTAACATTACGCAACGCTACCCTAGCGTTGCCCACGTTGCCAAGGTGCTTCAACGCTACACAATGCCACCCAGGTGCTACTTAGCATTACCCAATGCTTCCCCGACGCTACCCGACGCTACCTATACCTCATACATGTTTTCTTAGCATTGGTTGTGGTATGAGCATACACCTACATCTACCCCCCTTGATGTCCATGTAGACACCCTATCACCTGTCTTCAGTCCCAGTCATGTACCAATCCGGTATTATATCAGAAAACAGAGTTGGTATTCCATTCACATGTGTTTTTAAGGGTTCAACACCGATTGCCAAGATGGGTGACACAAATTATGAGTTGTCGACGGCGCAGTTCATGAATTTCTTATAGACTTATTGTAAGAAGCATATTCCAATGCAGGATTAGCCGTCTGACAAGATTGGGACCAATATGTCATGGGAGGGCGATGATGCTTATGTAACAATTTGGCTATCTGGTTATGTTTATGTGGAAATAACCAATGATATCGTGAGTAAGCCTACAACGAAGGTAATGCGGGACATTCTCGCAGCGACGTACTCTCAAGCGAGGAAGGAGTCGAAGATCTTGCAATTCCAACATGATATTTTTACGATCAAACATGATGATCATCCTCTTCATGATTTACACACATCTCTTACGAGTATGCTTGAAAGACTCCATGTCTACATGGCTCCGACCGCCTCACCAGATAGCATGAGGTCTATCGCGATTCTGTTATGACTGGGATTTTTTCTGGCATCCCTTAACCCTGAGTATGACTCAACCCGCTCTAAGTTACTCATAGATGCTGCTATACACCCTATGGAGGAGGCGTACTGCAGGATGAGCATACTGAGCATCCCCTCTTCTGCATCTTCTCAGATGTCATCAACTATCACAATTTCCCATGGTAGAGGCAGTTTGCCTCAATCCTGTGGCATACACGACAGAGGAGGCTCGTGCCCACGCCAACCCTGTTCATATTGTCACCGATCCGTTCATTTAGAGGAAACTTGCCATTTCAAGCACAACTTTTCACCGTCATCCCTTGCTGCTGTGCAGGTCCAGAGTGCCCCTGATTCTACTAATCACTGCTTTGATGTCTTTGTTGCTCAACTGATAGAGATCTTGCTCCCGATTGTTGGATCTTCTAGTGTTCCTACTGGCCCGTCATATATTGCTACTTCTGCCTCTACCAACACTTCATGTATTACTCATGCATTTACTAGTCTTGCTCGACCGGATCATTCAGAATGGATCATGGACTCTGGAGCTTCTCATCATATATGTGGAGATTGTACACAATTCGGTTTTTGTAGACATGTACAGCTTGATAGATCAATGACCCTTGCTAACATGACACACACTCCCATTACCAGACAGGGGGAGGTCCATTTGATTTCATGCGCATAATGGAATGTTCATCACGCACCGTAATTCTCAATGAATTTACTATATATCATTCAGATTACAAAATATTTACATTTCCATGCCTTATTTGACCTTGCTTCCCATATTTTTTAGGATATATTCACGGGCATGGTGATTAGATGTAGCCCATGAGCTTCGAGGGCTCTACAAGTTGATCCGGTCTCCATATGCTAGTGCTAGCACTCTTTCTGCTAGATCGATTTGTCTTTACACTTGGCATCTTTGATTTGGTCATCTTCTGTTGCAGAGGATTTGTCTTCTTATCACAACATTTTTATCTAGTCAACATTTCAGTGTAAATCATGCCAACTTGGAAAGCACCACCGGTCTAGCTTTCCATGTCGTCAACGCCATAGTAGTTAGAGTCCTTTTGAATTTTCTCATTTTGATATTTGGGATCCGAGTTGTGTCCCTGATCATTAGAGTTTTCTTTTTATTTAGTTGTTACGGATGACTTTTTCAGACTGTTATGATCCTTTTGTTAAAGAATAAGTCTGATGCTACATCCGTTCTCTGGAATTTTTTACTATTCAAGACAAGTAGATGTGACATTTGGCGCTCGAGGCTCCACCTTTTATAGGTACTAGACAACACTATCGTTTAATCAACGACCGAGGTTAGCAAGTGGTGGTACTATAAATGAATGTAATTAGCAACGAAGCTCGACGCCTGGAGTTGTTTTCACTGAGGTTTTAGGGAGATGGCAGGGGTCCTCGAGTCCGAAATGTCAATGGATGCGAGTCTGGAGGATTGCTTGCAAGAAGAGGTGAAGGCATACATGGTTTTGGTGGGAATGGTGATCAATAATGGTTGCGTGAAGGGGGATGTGGTGCTTGCAACTCCTGAAGGGTTTCAATGGAGATTTCAAGGGGTGATGGTTTCTCGAGGGCTGCAGGGAAGGCGCTGGAGCCTTGGTTGGTGAGGCTGGAGTTGTGAGTGACGAGGCCGTAGGGGTGGTACAAGAGGGTGATGGAGGGGTTGTCAGACAAGAGAGTGGGGTTGGGGAGGGGGTGAGTGGTGGTGCTGGCAGAGTGGATGGTGGTGGTGCAGTCGTGGCTATCTGCGAGGGTGTGGGCGAGGGTGGTTGTAGTATCAAAGAAGGTGGCAGAAGTTGGAAACCTCTTGGACATTGACTTCGATGATGGAAGGTGGCACCTTGGTGCCTTCTTGGGCAGTGTTGGCGATGTTCTCCTCCAGTTGCCATGTTAGAGATTCAAATATTATGTAAATCTCGTAGTGCATTCGCCGGTGATTGTATATTTGCACGAACTTGAGGCGTGTTGGATAATGCCTCTTTATATTTTAGTACACCATGCATGGTTCGTTGCATGGATATATTTTAATTAATAACTCCTCAAATACCTTGACGGATCGTCAGATTGTGAGGATGACCTATAGGCCATCCTTCGATATCGATTGATGCAAACAAGAAACTTCAACGGTGGAAAAATATGGTGGAGAAGAAATTTGGAGGATGGAGAATGAGAAGACACATCAATTACATGGAATTTGTGAAAAGAAATGGAAAGATGACGTGGAGGGAGAGAGAGAAAGGAGGGAGGGGATACTTGGAGAACTCCAATTTTAATTTCAACTTGAACTCACTCCAATAATGGACTATCGTCCCCTTTATATCCCTTTATATAGGAGTGGTAAGATTACAAAAATATAATAACAATCAAATCCTAACATACCCTAATTGGACTCTAAATGTCGCAAATCGACTAATTCAATTTATTGGACATCACATGCGATCTCCTTAGAAATAACCATTACACGGACTCGACTAGACAAAAATAAAATGTACTTGATCCTAAGTTAATTAGACTCTAATAAACATATAGAAATATGTATTTGGAATGGATAAACGTCCAAAATTTGCCCTAACTCTCCATTCTACGATGTGTCACCGATCGAATTAATATACACATTCTACATGATGCATAGTAGCATAGATATACCAAATACTTGGTTATGATATTAACATATATGATACCTCATTCATGCACTTTGTTCGCATGTCTCTTGACTTTTACCCGGTTCTCAACCCCAATTTGAAGAGCCCTAGTTGTGCTTGTAGCGGTAACTCAGATTAAGATAATACATTGAAAAACACATTCAGGTTGGTAGAAATTATAATAAATTATGAAGTTAAATCAAATCTGAGAACATGGCATACAACATACCTACTGCCTTAGTGAGTGTGAAAACACTTTTGTCCTGGGTTCACCAATGGTGCCCAGTCATACATTGTACCTTATTTTAACGCTTTATTTCACCTTTTACCTCATTATTGAGATTGTCTTGTATATCATTCCAATGATTGGCTTTTTATCATTGTTCCGTGATCTTTATTCCATGGGCAATATCATCTCCAAAAATTTTTCCAAGTTGATCAAGGTTTGTCTTTCTACCTTGCTTTTTGCGAACCTTCAGTGTCTTAAACCACTCCCTTGAATGACATATTTTCTGCAAACCCACTCTGTTTTGTTGTTTCCTTGCAATGCTATGAAATTGTTCATAAATCTTGTGAACGTGGACCTTATGTTGTCACCCTCACACATCTTTTTCATAAGTGCTAAGATTTTCTTAGTGGTTGTATGTAAATGATGCGATCAATCGTGATTGATCAATCACATTAATGATGGTGTTTCTCTTCCTTAAATATTTTAGAATGAGGTCAATGCAATGTGCAACAAACAGGATCCAAAAGATCCCACACTCATCGGAAGGTATTATAATCTCACTAGCTTTCTTGAATTTGTCGCCTTTGTTGACACCAACTCAACACTACTCTCAATTTCGGCGTCTTATATAATGTCCTTCTAGAGCTTCTTGTGTTTCTTGACACTCAGATGCATCTACAAACTACATACACAATTTTCTCATTACAATACATAAGAAAGTCGATGATTTACATGTTTACCTCGTCATCTTTAATACATGAGGTTCACCCCGGACCATTTCTTCTTGAATTATAATCTCCTCCTACCTATGGGAGTTAATTGTACGTTATCTCGTAGAGGGTTGGAGCTTTCACACTTCCTCCTAATGCCACGATCTTGTCAATTGCATGTTGGAAAAAGGATCCTCTTGTAAAATATGTTGGAATGTCCTCTCCAATAAATGACTTGATGACAATTCTTTTTGACTCGCTCTCCGACTTTTTGAAATATGTTGGAATCTTTTCTCGTTATATAATGAATGGTGTTGCTCTTTTCATGAAATGGTTCAACTCTGTTGCTCTTTTTCGTTTATGGTGCTTAACTGCTCATCTTTCTACTATTTCTACTTCCAACCCCGATATTAAATATTGCATTCCCACCAACAGGTCCAAGATTATAAGGACCTATGGTTTTTCGTCTCTTCTGTCAACTCCTCATATATTCAGCAGTGTCATCTTATATGCATCCCTCTCTGCTGCTGTCTGAATATCGGGTTGATATTGAAGATGGTCATCCAAATCAAGCAAGAAGACTTGGAATTCTTTTAGAAACGTGGATTAGTTGAACTGCTCATCTCTCTGGATTTTCTCCGTTTATTTTATCATTTTACCTCTCCAGGTCAGCCTTTACTTATTCTTATCCTCTAGTACAAGAGCGGCATTTGGCCTCTTTCTTGTATCCACCAGCAAGATGTTCTTTCAATCTTGTTTTTCCATATCGTCCAATTATATTTCCATAAAAAATGCATTAAGGCTTTAACTCCAGGCAATCAGCAATAATATTGTACTTCCATACAATCTCTCCATTACCATTACCAATAGTCCACTCAGAGTCAGAACTTGAAGCGTATGCCATGATCTTCAATCCTAGATGTGAATGGACTGAAACATGTAACAATGCAACCAATAATAAAAAAAACAAAATATTTACATTAGAATGAAATTAAAAAAGAAGATAGCAAAAATCCCATCATATCATCTAAGATGTAAGTCTAACTAACAAAAAATGGATTTAAGTTTAACAAAAATTCGGATATGACATAGGTAGTTTAACACATATAATGGCCGATATATGCATACTATTAGAAAGATGAGGCAAATCTTCAACAAAATTTTAAGATGGAAGAAGTAAGCATCAATATATGACAAAAAAATATTGAGAAATGAAGAAGCGGAGACTTGAGAGATTCTATGGCCGTCCATCTTCTGAGAATCAAAGGCTGGAGATGCTATACTGTTGACAGACGAGTCGTCTGAGCCTCCATGAATTCCTCTATATCTCCAAGAAACCTTTAGTTATGCTCACTGTCTGCAGCCGGACGAAATGGGGGAAACAACATTCCAATATCGCACATATTGAGCGAAATAGATTAAAAAAACAGGTATCTTCACCGTTGGGCAAATTGTTGATATATTTGTGATATATCGCTGACATGCTACTGATCTCGGAGAAAAACATATTTGGTTGTGAGGGGATGGGGGATGCGGCTTTCGATATCACCGACCCAGTGATAATCTATGTATTGACGATGATAGTTAAGGTCCTGGTTATCGCTTAAGGGAACATCATTGCACCATACATCTATTCTTAGATCCAACTTGCAGAGCTGCAGGGATTCCCAAGAATTATTTTTTTATGACAAACTAGACATGATTTATATTGATGCTCCAACTTGTGGGTGAATGTTTTTTGTTATTCAATTCTATTATCTCTTTTCATGTTAATCTTATTTTTCATGGACTTCTATGTAAAATTTCCAACACTTCTGTAAAAGAAGAGCTAAGGTTAGATTATCAAATAAGCAAAAGCATATTCTCTGATTCATTCAATGTCATGAGTTGTCTTATTTCAATGATTTTTATGACACCAGGTAACTGTAATAGATGATAATATTTCTAGAATAAAAAAATTACGAGAATGTTTATAGTTTTCTGCTATAGTTTTCTGCAGGAATATGGTGAGAATTTTCGGAAGATCGTTAATCTATCATGATTATTACTCCACTTTAAAAATGATGAGAACTTGACTTTTCCAGGAAAATAAAGAACCTCATGGAAAAGGATTGCATTCAGGCGATCATAAGGTATACATTCATAAAAATTCTTTGTGCAGTTTTTTTAATTTACCTGCTCCACACATTGTTAATTGGTCCGACAGATGGCAGATGCTTTTGTGGTTGGAGAGAAAACAGAATTCTATAATTCTACAGCAAAAGATCGTCCCACCGGAAACCAAGTTTCTTCAAAGGTTGATTAGAAATAGTATTTTCCAGTTTAATCCTGTTCTTTTTTTAGCATTGACTGTTTACCGTCATGAATGGCATTAATTGGTTATTTGGTAAGGAGATGATGTTTGTTCTAGAAATAGCATATTCATATTCGATCTATCTTTTTTTTTTTGCATTTTGTTGATGTTCAACCGTTTAGAGGGTAAAGGAGGACATCCTTTTATTCTAGGTGATATCAGTATGATGCCGGCTTATTAATTTTTGACCTTGAATTTTATTTCTTATTTTTATCACCCTTGCAAAGAAATATAAAGGCAGTAGCAAAATTTAGATTTGTATGCTTCAGGTGCATAAACAAAAGAAATTGATGAAGTCTCGAAGAAAAGCTGAAGAGAAGAGTGCTTCAAATGCACACAATGTTGCCAGGTCTCGTTCTCAGATTACTAATCAGTCCAAACATCTTATGAAGATTTCGCCTGTATCTGCATATTATCCATCAGCCGCTTTCCAACAAACACATCTCGGAGAACCTGCATATTTAGGCTACTATCCCTCTCAGCACATGCTGATGGGATATGGGTACCCAGCACCCCCATTTCCCAGTGTGCCATTGGTTCCCTTTGTTCCAACTGCAAACAGAAATCCTGAAACTGCTTGGGCTAGCAATGTTCATCATGGAAATGCAAACCCCAGCAAATCTGTTCAAAGTCAGCAAGAAAAATCATCGAAACCCTTGACAATGACTCCTCAGGAAAAAATTGAAAAGCTCAGGAGACGTCAGCAGATGCGGGCAATGTTTGCAATAAAGCAACAGGAGAAGCAATTTGGTCAGCAGGTGACATCTGATGATGTTACTCTTTCTCAAGGGCCTCCTGAAATGAATCCAATTCTCAGTTCCCTCATACATCCTGACGGGGCAGCGGAAAATGTCCTATTATCAGAGCTTAAGATGCCTTTGGAGCAAGAGGAATCACAAAATATATCGGTTTCATCTGATGACTGCTCACTTCTGGAGACAGTATTTTTTGAATTGAATGATTGTGTTGGAAAGGTCAGTAAGCATTTCCAGTTAGCATATGAAATATGTAATCATGGGAAATAAATTTGAGCTTTGATCAGTAGATTCTTCTTTCTTTGTGCCAGTTAGACCATAATGTCAGGCTATGCATGCGTGATAGTTTATTTCGTTTAGCCAAAAGTGCAATGGAGAGGCGTAGGGCTAACAATGGAAATATTACGAGGATTATTAAAGACGAGAATGACATTCATGAAAACCAAGAAACGTGCCATCAAGAAGGGTACGTGCTCTTCTCTATTGAACACTACAGGACTTTCATGTTGTAGAGTACCTTGATGGACAAGTACTTGGCAAATTGGTCCTATGATATAGTCATATGCCATATATTCTTGCATGGGCATGAAGTATTGTTTGTTATGCAATTTATCGTTTGGTTTTCACTGTCAATTTCATTAAGAATTTATTGCATGTCTTAGCACATGAAGTATTTTTTTGCATATGTAACTCTTTACGAACTGAAAATGTCATTTCTTTAGCAAAACTCATATTTCATTACTTCCTTTCTAATCTCCGGTTTATACTTAGGTCGTCGTAGTTTCACACTAAGCCAAATCCCCCTTTCTGTTTATATAACTATTTTTGGTTAACACAAATTTCATTGCTCCAATACATAGGACTGTTGTTATGAAACCGGCATTTATTTGGCTACGTATGGAATATGGTGGCATTTACGCTTAGCAACATGGTTCTGCCAGGAGGTACCTGGATAATTGGTCTGGTTTATAGCCATACGACTAAAAGTAAAGGACCGGTAAAACATAGTCTGCGCGAACATCCTCAACCTTGTTGGTGGCACAAAATTGAGTGTTTTACAAATAAAATTCATTATGGTATACACGCCAGGAATCTTATTAAAGAGAAAAATTAATCAAATTATCCACAATGGCCGAATAATAACAATGTTTCATTTAGGTATGTGTATGAACCTTATACGTCCGTGATTAAACAATAATTGTAGAATGAGAGGTTGTAAGTGCTTGTTTGTTGTTTGAAGGGTGCAGGTCTGCACTTAATCCCAAACTGAACAAAACTAAGATGACAAGTACTTTTGTCGTAATTTTCCTGTCATCCCACTTTTCCTTATTATCTCAAATTTATCTTTTCCTCATTTATTATGTATTTTCTATTTCTTTCGTTTCTATTATGTAATATATCCTCTAATGTTCCTCCTCTTTATATAAGAGAGCCTTATGGTCCCAATTCATAATCAAATAGACTTTCTCCCCGCATGGTATCAGAGGAATGGTCCTAGATTGGGGCTTTGAAACTTCAGAGACTCAACCCCACCATCGACCTTTCTCATTCTTGCCTTGTCGCACCTCCATCCGCCGTAAGGTTCCACCACCGCCGCCGAGGGGGGCCCTACAGCGTCTCCAGCCGTCGCAAGCTACAACCATTATCGCCAGAGTGATCCCGGCAGCACCTCCTGCTGCCTGAAGGCCTCTACCACCTTCGTTGGTGGCCAACCATTGCAAGAGCTCCCTCTAGGCCTTATTGGCACCTTTGAGCTTCAAAAGACTCTGTCACACATGATCCCTATCTTGATATGGCCTGATTTTCTGTTGTTATTTGTCAAATCAGACATTTAATTCATCCGTTTGCCCTACAACATCGATAAGTTTTATTGGAACTGTTGTGGCATGGGTCTGCTTACATAATCGATTTTATGTATGATTGTGTAGACACATTAACATTAGTCTATAGCCCTAGTCGTGTTCTTTTCTTGGCCTCTCCACCATCATGTCGGAGAACAAGGTCAACTTTTCATATTTAGGCACCTTTAAATCTCTGGCATCCATCATCAAGATAGATGGGACCAATTAAAAGTTGTGTCATGCAGTTCATGAGCCTTATGCACTGCAATTGAAATAACACATTCTGATACAATCTGAACCTTTTGACAAGATTGGGGTAAATGTCTCTTGGTAGCAAGATGAGATGTACGTGCATGTTTAGCTATCGGGTACTCTCACCACAGAGATATACATCAATCCACTTTCAAGGCAATGTGAGATACCCTCGCCTCCTCTTATTTTCAATCGAGGAATGAGAGAAAGATACCCTTGCGCTGGCTCTTCCACTACGGGGGCGCTCAGACTTATTGGTGAGGGATTGCTGGTTATTCTGGGGGCTAGGGCTTCCTGAGCGCCTTGGATTTTTCTTATGGATTTGTCGCAGGAGAAGGTTATTGATGAGAGATCGCTGCATGAAATTTATGGCCAGTGTGTCCAGCCTCTGTGGGCTCTGCGTTTCGGCGGTGGAATCTTTAGAGCACTTATTCTTCGAATGCCCCACGGTAAGATGGGTGTGGGAGGATTCTATCTTGGATTGGGTGAATACGGATGGCATGGAGGCCTTCTGTGACTCCTTGGTTCGTAACAGGAACAGGGTTAGAAAAGATCTTTTGATGCCAGTGGCGAGACTCTGGGCGATTTGGATTGGGCGAAATGAGGCCATCTTCTCAAACCAAAGATTCTACAAGGAGAACGTGATTATTCACAGCGCGAGGCTGGTGGAAGAGTGGGACGCGGTTTAGGTTTCACCATTTTTTCTTTGGGTTTGCTGAAGGCTTTGTTGCCTCGTTGTATAGTTCCTTTTCCTTTATTTTTGTACATTCGCTTTCTTTTCACTTTCTTTAATATATTGGGGTGAACACCGATGAGTGTCTCCCCCTTATTTTGGGACTTCAAAAAAAAAGGAAAGATACTACAATTCAAGTATGATATTTTCACAACCAAGCAGAATGATCATCCTCTTCCCACTTTCTATGCGTCTCTCAGGGGCATGTTTAAGAAGCTTCACAGCTTCATGCCTCTGACTGTATCTTCAGAGAAACAGAAGACGCACAACAACGCACCATGGTTGGAGTTTTCTTAGCGGCTCTTTACCATGAGATCGCTCAAAGTTACTCGCTTGCACATCTATACCTCCCCTGGAGGAAACCTACAATAACCACAATAAGATTATTGTCCCTTCTTCAGGCTCTATTTATATTTCCTCCACTATAGCTACTTCTCGCGGCAGAGGAGGTCCTGCTCAGTTCAGAGGACGCAATGCTTATGCCAAAGGAGGTGGACGACCAAGAAAGATTTACACTTAGTGTCACTGCTTTGGTTACTTCTTAGATATCGATTGTCAGAAGCATGGTTATCCAACGTCTCACGTATCGCAGAGCAGGTTGAGACTCCTGTTACTACTACCACTTTTACTGAGCTGAAGTTCGATGATCTATTTTCTTGTTTGAGAGTTTATGACTCCTATTGCTGGACCCTTTTGTGCTCCTTTGGGCTCATTTGGCATCGCTTCCTCAGCCTTTATTAGTACTTCATGTATAACATATATCTTTACTACTTGTAACATGGCATGCATCTCTGAGTAGCCTTTATTAGTACTTCATGTATAACATATATCTTTACTAGTTGTAACATGGCAGACATGTCTGAGTGGATCATGGATTTGAGTATCTCTCATCACACATATGGAGATAGAGCTTAGTTCTCTTCTCATAGATCAATCCATCTTGGCAGATTAGTTGTTATTGCATATGGATGTATTTTCCCCTTACAGGAAAAGAGGGAGATTTTGTTGACACTGTCTGTGTGCTTACAGTGTGAGGCTCATCTACATGATTTTTCCATGAATTTATTATCACTTAGTCATATTGCCAAGGATTTGCATTGTTGTGCCATATTTGACCCCTCTTTGCTTATGTTTTAGGATATATTCACAAGCATGATGATTGGTTGTGGTTACGAGCAAGGGGGTCTCTACAGACTGGTCCAGTTTTCATATGCTGGTGTTACTTCCATTGCCACTGGGTCGGTCTCTCTGTACATGTGGCATCTTTGATTGGACCATCTTCCTCTATAGAAGTTACATGGACTATAGAGTCATCGCTCAAATTCTATCTCAGTCCACTTTTCAGTGCAAGACTTGCTAGTCTAAGAAGCATCATTGATTTGGTTTTTATGGCCATTAGAGTCGTAGTAGTACTTTATTTGAGTTGATCCATCTTGATATTTGGGCCTCAGTCATGTTCCTGACCATTAGAAGTGCACGCTTGATCTAATAGTGCTTTATGACTTTCTAGACTTTTGTTTTCAAAAACAAGTATGATACCAAATTTTTATTCATAAAATAAAAATATTTTTTTACTAATGTTAAGTATGTTCGCTCTAGGTAAATTGAGGGTTACGTATTAAGTAATCGGCAGCCAGTGTAGGAGAGATTCCTAGTATTCTTTTTAAGAACACTATATAGGAATTTGTTGCAAAATAGTTTCAATCTTTTCAACATGGATTTAAGCAAACATTTAGATTTCATTAGGGCGTTCCCTAATAGTGATGCGTTGCATCACGCACATGCAATGAGAAGTCTGCAAGGGCCGCTACATTGCTTCCCGAATGTAGTTCAAAATTTGCAAGGGTTCTCGCATGAGGAATGGATGCTAGTAAATAAGCTAGTTTCGTTGCATCACCACCCGGATGCAGTCCAAAATTTGCAAGGGTTCTCACATGATGGACACATGCGAGTAAAGAATTTAGTGCAAAAGTAGTTGCAAATCAAGTTGATATATAGTTGTAATATTGGCACTTTGACTGACAAATCGATGGATAGAGTAGATATAATATAAAGAAGTAAGATTCAGATACAATGTCTCCAAGAGACAAAATGGGTTGGAGAGAAATCAAGGGGGATCGAGATGACACGCACTGTTGTATTTTGGTAAAGATAAGGGCCCAAATGATGTTGGAGTGGTTATTCATAAGGATTTGAAGGATTGTGTGGTTGAGGTGCAAAGATTCAGGGATCAGATTATTTTGCTAAAATGTGGTGCTCGATGAGGAAATTCTGAATGTCATCTCAATTTATGTACCAAGATTGGCTTAAATAAAAAGAATAAATACGATTTTTGGAAGGATTTAGATGAGATTATGTAAGGAATCCCACAAAGAGAGATGATTTGCCTATGTGGATATCTTAATGGACATGTGGGAAATGATGCTTCAACGTATGCTAGTGTTAATGGAGAACATGGATTCGGTGATAGATATGAAGAGGGAAAAGTCATTCTGGATTTTGTAAGGGCCTATGATCTTTTCACAGCAAACACCCTCTTTAAGAAGAGGGAGGAGCATTTAATTACTTATAAGAGTGGCCCGACTAGAACACAAATAGATTACTTTGCGTTGAGGAGAAGAGGTCGCTTGGGTTGTAAAGACTGCAAAGTAATCCGAGGAGAGAGTTTGACCACCCAACATCATTTGTTAGTCATTGATGTGCAATTTAAAGGGCAGGTAAGATCACTAGAAGTAGAAGGTAGAATCTTCAACTGAAGCAATCAAGCTTCATGGAGAAGATTTTAGAAGACTTATCTTGGGCTTGTGGCGGATGTGCAAATGAGATGTTAGAGACGGTTGCGTCTTGTATTTAAAGGGTAGACAAAGAAATGCTAGTTGAATCAAAGAGAGGAGCTCCGAGTAAAAAGGAGGCTTGGTGGTGGAGTGGAGGGGTGCAAGAGAAGCTCAAAATTTAAAAAGCATGCTTTAAAATTATGTTTAAGTATAGAACAAATGAAACTGTCACAAACTACAAAATAGTGGAGAAGGAAGCAAATAAGGCTGCATGTGAAGCTAAGACAAATGCTTATTAAGTTTTGTAAAGAAATCTCAACTCGAAGGAGGGTTGGAAGGATATATTCAGGTTTGGATAAAGAAAGAGAAAGAACGATTGGATTTAGAATGATGCAATCAAACGGAAAGTTGATGATGCAATCGAATGGAAAGTTGATGTAGCCCTGATCGAGGTTTAGATGCGAGAAAATCGCTTAAGGTGGTTTTGCCATTTGCAAAGGAGGTCAATTGATGCACTGATGAGGAGATGCAAGTTTTGGGATGTTGAGCCAGAGCTAAAGAGGGCGAGGAAGGCCCAAGAAGTGTTGGAATAAGACCATACGTAAGATCTTAGTTTTTTGGATCTAAGCTCGAGAATGATCCAAGATAGATCTGATGGAGGCAAAGAATCCGTGTAGCCGATCCTCCTTAATGTGGGAAAAGGCTTTGTTGTTGTTAAGTATGTTTGCTCTGACAATGACTTGGAGTTTTGCATTATACACTCTTTTAGTTCTTCAGCTCCCTTGGTATTATACACCAGACTTTTTGTGCGTACACTTCTTAGCAGAACAATGTTGCTGAACTCAAACACACTCATCTTCTTGATGTGGCCATGCCCGTTCTCTCTAACACCTTACATTTTTGGGTTAGTGGCTTTTGTTCACCATCTGACTCCTGCCTATGAAAGCTCTCTTCCGGAGCTATCAAGTATGTTTTTGTGGGTTACTCCTGAAAAAGTGGTGTCAATGCTTTGATCCAGTTAGATGGACATGCTACATTAGTGCTGATGTCACATTATTTGAGTCGGTCATGTATTTTTCTCCTATATGTGATAAGATGACCTTATCCGAGTTTTATGAGGAGGTTTACATGCATCCTCTTCCTATGCCACCACCACCTCCGCCTGTGGTTCCTCCATCTTCACCACTTCCACTACCACCACCCCAATTTGTGGTTCCTTCACCACCTCAACCTCCTCTGGTGTCTACTGCTATGGCTTCACGTGTGGCTCTACCTTTGCCTTACTTTTACATTCGTAAGCTACCGAATGTACCTCTACTTACGTGCCTTCCCTATCATCCAACATTCCCATGTATGTTCTAAGCACTTGGTTTCTACTAATGGCACTGGTTATTTGTTTGTACTGCAGATCAAATTAAAGCTTAAGCCTTTTACATCCGTATATCGTTGACTGTGCCTCTACGTATGTTCCTTTCCCATCATCTAACACGACCCAAGTATATTCTGAGTACTTGGTTCCTACTGATGGCACTAGTGATTTGTTTGTATTTCATGTCATTTTACAAGTTGAGCAGGAAACACCTCAGGATGCATATCATTCATAAGATATGGATCATCCCATTGCTCTTCGAAAGTGGAGGTGTACTTACGTATCCTCTTACTATCAATGTGTCTTTTTGGAATCATCCATAGGCTTTCAGGAGGTTTGTTTTGGGTCTCTCAGCTGTGGAGATCCCATGAACATATAAGGAGGCTATACGAGACAATCGGTGGTGTCTGGCTATGGAGGAGGAGACGACAACTCTCCAGTGATGTGGTACATAGACCCTGGTTATTGCTCATGCAAAGGTGTCCGTAGTTGGCTGCTAATAGATTTTATAGTGAAGCACCGTGCAAATGGTAGTGTTGATCTACAGGGACATGCTTATGGCTTGTTGGTTTACCCAACCTTATGCGGTGGACTAACAGGACACGTTCTCTCCAGTGGCATGTCATTCTACCCTTCAGACCTTCCTTTCTGTTGTAGTGGTAAAAGATTAATACATGTCTCAACTGGATGTGCAGTATGCTTTTCTATATAGTGGTTTGTAAGAGCTGGCCTATATCTAACAACCGTCGAAGTTCCTTGCTGATGGGTAATGTAGAATGTATGCAGATTTCATAAGGCTATCTGTGGCCTTAACTAGAGTTCCAGAGCATGGTTCCAGAAGCTCTCAAAATTGATTTAGCACCAGGGCTTCATGAGATCGACTCCATACCATTCACTTTTTGTTTCGAGGATGCATCAAGGTATTGTTGTCATTCTGGTTTACGTTGATGATATCATTGTTACAGGAGATGTCTTACACGGTATTAATGTTGTTAATGTGTTCCTTGGACAATAGTTTGTCGCTAACGACCTTGGCGAGTTACAATACTTCCTAGATGTTGGAGAATGTAATAGAGTGGTAATTGAATCTCTCATGGATCCTATCACCACCCATTCATGTTTAGTCTCACATCTACTATCTGTGGGACTCTGGTCTATCTGTGGAGCTATATAAGTAGCCCCACATCCACTGTATTCGATGAGAACTTCAATAGAGACACACGACCCGTTGAGACATTCTCCCGTGGTTTCATCCCACTCCTTAGGGAGTAGGGTTCCACGTAAAATTTTCATGTAAATACTTATCCTTCTTTATGTTCTTGCTCTGATTATCTATTCCGCTTCTGCATTCTATATTTTAACATGGTATCAGAGCAAGTCGATTTTGAGGGCTTTGATTTCTTATTCCAAGTTCTGCTATTGTTTATATTGTTCAATGTTCTCGAAAATTATTGTTTCTAAGTTCAAAAGAAAATCAAGGCTTTTGGAACCCTAATTTACTGCTCCTCGAGATCCCTATGCATTCGATGCTGGTTCTTCAACATGACCTATCACCAAGTTCTAAGATGACTCTAAGGGCTCGTTTGGTTGCAGGGTTGGGCAGGGTTGGCTTGGCCAAACCCGGGTTGGTCCTGCAACCAAACAGGGTTCTCCTCCTCACAATTTACTATTCACAGGGGTACCCCTGCCCAATCCAACCCTGTCCAACCCTGCAACCAAACAAACCCTAAGGGTTCATAGAACCCTAATGGAGACATACATGTCATCTTCTCAGATCTCTTGCCGCAGGATGGGGCCAGATTCAGAACGATCTACCTTCACCAAGATCTGGAGATGTTCTCAGATATCCAGTTGCACGCACCTCCTCTTCCTCATCCAGATCACTCGTAGGGTGGTGCCTCCACCATACCTTGCATCTCCCTACCGATGGCGATCAACCAACTCCAGGCGGTGGCAGCGCAAGATGAGGTGCTCCTTTACGAGTCCTATTTCTTGGCAACAACACCCAATCGAAGAAGAAATCTCTAGATCAAACAAGTCAAAGCAAAAAAGAGAGGAAGTTGCGGCATCGGCATTGCTCTTCCTTCTGTCGCCTCCAGCGAGGGCATCACGCTTTGCTCCTGAGGTTGCAACATCGCCTGGAACTAGCAACATCCGCCAAGGGCATCATCGTCCTAAAAGCTTGGAATTCTTGCGACATTGACTGCAACCCTAATGAAGGAAATAAAGGGCAACGACAATGGGTTCACTGGAAGCCTAATGGAGACATATATGCCATGTTCTCATGTCCTGCCACAGAATGGGGCCGGATTTAGAAACGATCTACCTTCACCCAGGTCTGGAGATGTCCTCAGATCTCCTGTTGCACTCACCTCTTCCTCATCCAAATTGCTCGTAGGGCGGCGCCTCTGCTATACCTTGCATCTCCACAACGATGGTGATCAACCAACTCCAGGCGGTTGCAACACAAGATGAGGTGCTCCTTTAGGAGCCCTATTTCTTGGCAACAACACCTAATTGAAGAAGAAATCTCCAGCGGATCGAATGGGTCGATGAAAAAAAAGAGAGGAAGCAGCGACAACGACACTGCTCTTCCTTTCACCGCTTCCAACAAGGGCATCACCCTTTGCTCCTGAGATTGCGACATCACCTGGAACCAACAACAACCACCAATGGCATCATTGTTCGAAAAGCTTGAATCCCTACGACATCGAGTACAACCCCAACAAAGGAAATAAAGGGCAACGACAATGGGTTCAATGGAACCTACTTCCGTGAGAGGGAAAGATCGATTCTCTATCTTTATTTATTTATTTTATTTTTTCCCTCTCTTCAACCTAACAAACTTATTATTGTACCTTATTGAAAAAGGAGAGCCGGATGCATTAGTCCCATGATGGTTTGGGCTAAAAAAATGGACAACAAAAAAAGTGAAAAGGCTCATAGAAAAAAAGATGCATGTTTGTAAAAAAAGATAGCCGAGAAAAAAATGAAGAGGAACAACTTAGAAAAAATAATCTATGCAAAAAAGGGGGAGAACAAAAAAATGCATGTTTAGTTTCTTCCTACTTGATGTTTCATACTCTTTATTCTGTCAAGTTTGGGAGAAATGGGGAGTCAAAGATGATTCTTCAGGACTTCTACTACTTGTCCATGTCTGGCTGACCGATGCTTCATATTTCTACGGATCATCACAGATCATCGACTTTTTCGGTAGGACGCATAATTCTTCTTTTACGAGCCGACTACTACTCCATGCTGGACTTCTTCTACTGTGACTCTTCTCCAGGCACAACAGAGATGCGTTCCAATGACCTGGTACCGCAATGACTCTATAGGCATGAAAAAGATATGTTCCAGTGACCTGAAAGTCGCATACCCATCCTCAAGCGAGGTCTTCTACCAGCAATGGACACATATTCCTCTTGTGATGTATCGTGTGAAAATGTGATGCATACATTATCTTTTGTTGCAAAGTTGGAGATTTCTCTGCTCCAGCTTGAGGGGGAGTGTTGGAGGATGTAATAGAGTGGTAATTGGATCACTCCAGGATCCAATTACCACCTACTCATGTTTAGTCCCACATCTACTATTTGTGGGACTCTGGTCTGTTTGTTAGGCTATATAAGGAGCCCCACACCCCCTGTTCTCGATGAGAACTTTAATAGAAACCTACGACCCATTGAGGCCTTCTCCCGTGGTTTCATCCCACTCCTTAGGGGGTAGGGTTCCATGTAACATTCTCGTGTTAATGATTATTCTTTCTTTATGTTCTTTCTCTGCTTATCTATTCCTTAAATCCTTCTACATTCTAGATTTTAATGCTAGGGATTGAGTTCGTCAGGAACCATTGGTGTCTTGTCATGATCTAGAGGAAGTATGTTACAGATCTCCTTTCAGAAACATGCACGACAAACTGCTGATCTGCTACTACTCCCATGGATCCTAACATGAAGCTATACAATGATGATATTAAGGAGGTGATAATAGGAGATACATGGAGATTATTGGGAAGCTCCTCTACGCGACTATACAATGATGATCTACTTTTAGATATCTCCCTTGCTGTGAGAAAAGTTAGTTTATGGACCACGCAGATGCTGTTTACATGATCCTGAGGTATTCGGAGTCTTCTCCATTT
Source organism: Ottelia alismoides (assembly GCA_037367405.1). Classification (NCBI taxonomy): domain Eukaryota; kingdom Viridiplantae; phylum Streptophyta; class Magnoliopsida; order Alismatales; family Hydrocharitaceae; genus Ottelia; species Ottelia alismoides. The sequence goes on along the minus strand of JAZKJV010004724.1, from coordinate 198,556 downwards.
ACATGATTGTTTTTAAGTAGCGGGACATCCCTTGCCATCATGACATATGCATATGCAGACTATGCATGATGTTTCAAGGATAGGAAATCTACTTCTGGCTTTGCAGTATTCATAGGGAGCTCTTTGGTGTCATGGAAGAGCAAGAAGCAGACCGTTGTTGCTAGTTCCAATGTTGAGTCGGAGTACAGTTATGATGTATGGGAGCGTTGAGATGATGTGAGTTAGATCCGTTCTGACAGACTTAGCTATTGACATGCCTCTTCCCATGCAGTTGCATTGCGCTAACTAGGCTACTCTTTTCATTGGCAGCAACCCTGCCTTCTATGAGAGGACGAAACACGTTGAGGTATATTGTCATTATACTAGTGAAATGATTCAGAAGAGCTTCATCTCTACTTCCCATGTAAGATCAGGGAAATTGACAGCTGATGTTTTCACGAAGGCTCTAGCTAAAGTATCATTCTAGAGATGTTCCATGTTAAGCATGATTGACATTTATGTTCCATCTTGAGGGAAAGTGTTGAAAGTTATCTTTGTTTTTTCTTATTCATAATGTATTTTCTATTTCTTTAGCCTTTATCAGTAATTTGACCTCTAGGGTTTCTCCTCTCCATATAAGAGAGCCCTATGGCTCCCATTTATAATGTTAAGATATTTATGTTATTTTATCATTTCTCTATATTGTTTATTTCTATTATCCTGTTTATGTAATTTACCCTTAGAGATTTTCTCCTACATAAGAGAGTTCTAGGGTTAGACATAATACAATTTTTTCTTTTCCTTCCACATGGTATCAGAGCGACGGTCATAGACCGGATCCTATGCCCCAGAACCCTACCTCCACCAAAAAAACCCTAGACGCCAATGCGCCGCTCGTGCACCGGTTGTGCGTCGCCTGTGCGTCGCGGGCTTCACGCGCCTCCGTGCGCCACAGGCTTCCCCATCACGCGCCTCTGTGCGCTGCAGGCTTCTACACCACGCGTCTCCGTGCCTTTGTGCGCTGCTTGTTTCACACGCGTCACCACCCGTGCTCCTCACATGCCTGCGCTGCGGGCTTCGTGCACCCACGTCCGTGTTCATCCTCTGTGGGTTTTGCCTCCTTGTCATCCACGTTTGATTCTTGGGTACCCAGGGTATAACATGAACATCTAGAAACACCCTAGTTACTCAAAGGACTCTCTAGAAGAATGGGAGAGGTTGTGATATGAGTCTACACCCACAACCATCTTCCTATATGTCAGTGTAGACGCTGATATTTCTTGTTACTGACACAGTCTTGAAGATAGTTCTCATCATGTCCGACAACAAAGCGGAAGTCCCATCCCTAGGTGCCGTCAAAGGTCCAATACCCATTGTCAAAATGGATGGAACCAACTATGAACTGTGGGCCATGCAGTTCATGATTTTAATGCATTGTAATGGCGAGGAGCACATTCTCACGACAGAGGAGTCACGTGACAAGATTGGGACAAATGAGGCAGATGATGTATATGCTCGCGTATGGCTATCTGGGACTGTATCCACGGAGATAGCTAATGACATACCAAGCTAGCCTAGTACAAAGTCTATGTGGGATATTCTCCCTGCGACATACTCTCCAGCGAAGGATGAGTCGAAGATACTACAGCTCCAGCATGATATCTTCACATCGAAGCTGAATGGTTACCTCCTGCACATCCTCTATACGTCTTTGAGGGATATGTTTGAGAAGTTACATGGCTACATACCCTTGACTGCTATACCAGAGCAGCTCAAGGCATACATGGACTCTGTGATGACTGGAGTATTTCTAGCAGCTTTGGATCCGAAGTATGATGCAGCTCGTGCCCAGATCCTTACTGATGCTACCATACCTCCAATGGAGGAGGCTTATCGTAGATTGAGTAGACTATCCATATCCTCTGGTAGTACTTTACAGCACCAGACTTCTTCAGCTATGGCGGCGTCACGTGGTAGAGGAAGCCATACACCATATTGTAGCAGGGGAAGTCCTAACCACGACAGAGGAGGGGGTGGTCGACCCCGTTAGCCATGTACCTACTGCCACAGGACAAGCCACTATGAGGAAACATGCTATTCTAAGCATGGATTTCCTGCGTCAGCCAGAGTTGCAGAGCAGACACAACATGCTGGGAGCTCATCACCTGCATCTGATCAGAGATTTGACAAGCTTGTAGCACGACTGAGGGAGATTATGCCTGCCACTTCTGGATCCACTAGCTCTCCTTTAGGTTCCTCAGAGATTGTTGCTTCAGCATCTGCATTTACATCAGGTATAGAATATGCTTTTACCAATTGCTACAGGGCAGACTTATCAGAGTGGATCATGGATTCCGGTGCATCCCATCATCTCTGTGATGACATAGGTCAGTTTAGTGTTTTTTGTCCTACTCAGCCAGGACGATCAGTTGTGATAGCATATGAAACACATTCCCCCATTACTGGTCAGGGGGAGGTGTAGTTGACTTCTACATTGAGGCTTCCGAATGTTATCTACGCTCCTAAATTTTCTATGAATTTATTATCAATTAGTCAAATCACCAGAGATTTACATTGTCGTACTATATTTGATCCACTTGATCTTGTATTTCAGGACATACTCACGTGCAGAGTGATTGGAATTGACCGTGAGCAGGGGGCCTTTACAAACTAGTGCGATCTCCATTTGCCGACGCCTCTTCTTCCATCCGCACTGGATCTGTTTCTCCATACATGTGGCATCTGTGATTTGTTCATCTTCCTTTGCAAAAACTGATTCATGCTTTTCCACAGATTTCTCCTCGCTCCACTTTTCAGTGTGAGGCCTGCCAGCTTGGGAAGCATAATCAGTCCACTTTCCAGAGTTGTCAGGGTCCAAGTAGTCATAGTCTGTTTGAGTTGCTCCATTTCGATATTTGAGTTCCTAGTCGTGTCCCAGATCATCAAGGACACAAATTTTATCTAGTTGCGGTTGATGAGTTTTTTAGATTGTCTTGGGTATTTCTTCTTAAAAACAAGTCTGATGCTGGTCATGTTATTCGGTCTTTTATTAATGAAATAATGAACATTTTCTCTGCAGAAGTCAAGTACATACGTTCTGATAATGCACTAGAATTTTACAGTACTCAACTCTCTCAATTTCTTAGGTCTCATGGTATTATGCATCAGACATCATGTGCATATACTTCCCAACAAAATGGGGTGGATGAAAGGAAACACCACCATGTTTTGGATGTTACTAGAATCCTTCTGATTCTGAGTCATGCTCCTTATTCCTATTAGGGAGATGTGGTTCTAACTGCTTGTTTCCTGGTAAATCGTATGGCTTCTTCGGTGCTAGGAAAGAAGATCCCGTTCTTGATTGTGTTTGATTGTGTTTGCCGAGACGGATCTTTTCTCGCTTACGTCTCGTGTTTTTGGTTCTGTAGCGTTGGTTCATCAACTCTCTCCTGGTCTTGACAAGATCTCTCCCAGAGCTATCAAATGTATGTTTGTTGGGTATTCAAAAACCCAAAAGGGATATCGCTGTTTTGACCCTGTTCGACGAAGGTACTATGTCAGTATTGATGTCACCTTCTTTGAGTCTATTATGTATTTTTCTCCCATAGGTGACATGCTTACTCCTTCAGAGGATGGAGAAGAGATCTATATGCCTCCTCGTCCGTCATTACCATGTTCTATTCCATCACCGCCACCTCTACCCCCATCCCCACCACCACCGCCGCCTCCACCACCATCTCCTATTTTCTTTCCACAGGTCTATCAGCGAAGGCTCCCTGTTCACACCCAAGGTATTTACTGAGCATTTGAGTTCTTCTATTGGTACAGTTGATTTGCATGTACAGACTGAGGTACAGTGTGCACATACTGTCTCTACTACCCCTACTGAGGATCTGGATATGCCTATTGCACTTCAGCGGCAGAAACAAGCATGCACTATGCACCCTATTGGTTCTCATGTTTCCTTGGAGCATCTTTTCAAGGATTTTCAGCAATTTATTGTGGGGTTGTCTGCTGTAGAGATACTACAGTCATATCAGGAGACTCTGCAAAGCAGTCAGTGGCGTCTGGCTATGGATGAGGAGATGACGGCTTTACTGTCACGAGGTACGTGGAGTGTGGTCCATGCTCCACAAGGTGCATCCATTGTTGGAAGCAAGTAGGTATTTACTGTGAAGCATCGGGCTGACGGTACCGTAGAAAGGTACAAGGCCAGGTTGGTTGCTCATGGGTTCACCCAGACCTATGGAGTGGATTATCAGGACACCTTTTCTCCTATAGAGCGTCACTCTACCTTGCAGATTCTTATTGTTGTTGCTGTGGTACGTGATTGGCCACTTTTCCAATTGGATGTCAAGAATGCTTTCTTGTATGGTGATATACAGGAAGAGGTTTACATGCAACAACTATCTGGGTTTGCTACTGAGGGGGAGTCCAGTATGGTGTGCCGTCTTCATAAGGCTATATATGGCCTTAAGCAGAGTCCAAGGGCTTGGTTTCAGAAGCTCTCAGAATTGATTGAACAGAAGGGGTTTGCCAGATCTATTGCAGATCATACTCTCTTTGTAAAGAGAAACCAGAGAGGTATTGTAGTCATTTTGGTTTATGTTGATGACATTGTTATCACTGACATCGATGAACATGGCATTCAAGCAGCTAAGGATTTCCTTGGACAACAATTTGTTAACAAGGACCTTGGCACACCTAGTTACTTCCTTGGCCCGGAGTTTGCACGAAATCAACAGGGTATAGTTATGACACAAAGGAAATATGTTACTGATCTTCTATCTGAGACTGGTATGACAGATGTAGACCAGCTACTACCGTGATGGATTCTAATGCGAAGTTCCATGATGATGAATCTGAAGATGTGGATAAGAGATGGTACAAAGAGATGGTGGGGAAATTATTATATGTTACTATTACTAGGCCTGGTATATCTTTCACTTTGAGTAGAGTATGTCAATTCATGGAGCAACCCTGGCAGGCGCACATGGATGCAGTATTCATGATCTTGAGATATCTGAAGTCATCTCCAGGTGCATGGCTTCTGTTTAGAAGAGATACGTCTCTATCAGGTACAAGGTGTGCAGATGCAGATTATGCTGGGTGTCCTAAGGGCTGGAAATCTACTTCAGGCTTCTTTGTGTTTGTTGGCAGCTCATTGGTCTCATGGAAGAATAAGAAACAAACTGTTGTTGCTCGATCTAGTGCAGAATCAGAATATAGGGCAATGACCCAAGGTAGTATGGAGATGATGTGGGTCAAATATGTCTTGACCGATTTAACGATTGAAGTGCCTCTTCTTATGCATCTCAAATGCGACAATCAGGCTGCCTTGCTCATAGCTTTCCATCATTCCATGAAAGGACAAAGCACATTAAGGTGGACTGTCATTACACTCGTGATTTGATCCAAAAGGGGCTTATCTCAACATCTTATGTAGCGTCAGGAGATTGCAAACATGTTTACTACGGCTCTGGCTGGAGTTCCTTTTCATCAATGTTGTTCCAAGCTGAGCATGATGGATATATATGCTCTAGCTTGAGGGGGGGTGTTAAGATATTTATATTATTTTATCCGTTCTCTATATTGTTTATTTCTATTGTCATGTTTTTGTAATTTACCCTTAGAGCTTTTCTCTTATATAAGAGAGCTCTAAGGTCAGACAGAATACAATTTTTTCTTTTCCTTCCACATATAATCAAGTTGATTTTTCTTCTCCACAATTGTGATAGTTCTGAAAAAGGTGTAACTAAGGAACTGTGGTAGGGGACAAAAATATTATTAGTCCGGAAGCTTGACATCGTGGATGGTAGTGGGTATGAATTCCCGACAAGTTTCTCATAAGACGAGATCAATAAGGTCATCTCTTTTTGCCAATGTGGGGATACCCTATAATACATTAGATGACGGAGGCATCGACCATGAAGGTTTTATTAGCGATGACGGTTTGGTGGTGGTAGCATACCTATGTCAATAAGGTTCGCATGGAATTGAATGTTGGCTAGAGATGAAGTACTTTCTTTAGTGGAGGAGAAACGATACGGGTATGAGGATAGGTCAAAGAATTTTCCGATTTATTAGTTAGAAAAATAATTATTGGGTTTGTAAATGGTCATTGGAGGTGTTAATAGGATAGGATGACAAGGGTTAAGGTAGAGTTTGTTCTAGTGAAGTAAGTTAGTCATAAGGTTAGACGTTTAACTGAAGTTAATGTGAGCTTTAGGTGCCATAGGTACAATTTTTGATTGATTACACATGTGACATGACTGATCACAGTGGATTAATCAACTAAAGGTAATGATCGATCAATTGTAATAGCAACTGCAAAGCAAAAGAACGGTTAGGATAAAGGGTTGACTCTCCTTGAGAGAAAAAGAAAACCACACAAAATAATTTTCGAAGATTAATTTATCAACAAGAAGACTATGTTCGAAGTATCTCATCGCAGAATTGATTCTAGAGCTAATCAATCTCCAATACCTAGGGGCTGAAGTTCACCATCGATGGAGAGGCATTTGAGTGGATTTGAAGGTGGAGGTGATGACCATGGTGAAAGAGAAGGTTTTATCTCTTGGTGGGAGTTTCAGTGAAGTAAAAGAGTCGGATAGATTGACATTAGGGACTTTAAGAAATTTTATTGATTTGACAAAAGAGGGAATACTTTCGAAAAAAAGGAACATAGTCAATCTTAGAGAGGCAACAATGAACTTTCCATATTGTGGAGAGAGAATGATAACTTAATTATGAAAGGGGGCCCGTGGCTCTCTTATATAGAGGATGAATAAAAGATGTACTCCAAATGTTTTTATTTTACTATTTCCTTTTCCGATGTCTCTCAACAATCAATAATCAGCATTAATCGTTGCAATGTGTGATAGAATTTGTATTGATGTACTCAGGACACCCAAGGCCTTAAATGTCGGTTTCGGTCACCATTTCGGTACCGACCAAAACAGAATTTCGATGGAATTTCGGTGGAATTTCGACCGAAATTTCGGTCATTTCGGTCATTTTTTGTACTAGGACCCCCATATTTCAGTCATTTCGGTCATTTCGGTCGAATTTCCATTTCGACTGGATATCGATATTCGACAGAAATTCGACCGAATTTCGTTGAAATTTGAGGCCATGAGGACACCTAATTCTCTTATGTGTGTGTTTATATGTTATTTATTGTTTTAAGAATTATGATAATCTTAATTTGTGAGAAAATTGCTTTTTGATCCATTTTACCTTAGATTTCCACTGTTGTCATTGATATATCCAGTATAACCCCAATATATCCCTTTCTAGATTGACCGATACGATATCAATATTGCTATCCTGAACTATGACCACCGGATCTGTAAATGTGAAATAGAATGAAGTGTAGGTCCCAACAAGCTCTTCAAAAGATGAGAATGAAGTCCTAGAGACAATATAGTGAAATCCTTATTAGTATACGAATAAGGGTGGTGTCATCTATTTATAGGCTCCAAGGGCTACGCAGTCATTAGAGGTAATTAAGGATGATTAGGTGGATCATAGTAAATGCTAAAATTGGAGTTTAAAACTGTTAGAAAATAAACATGCGGAGGCGAAAACATGGAAAAAGATAAAGAACAAGAACAACGGGTTTAACGTGGAACCCTACTCCGTGAGGAGCGGGATGAAACCACGGGAGAAGGCCTCAAATAGGGTGTGTTTGTATATTGACTTTCTCAATGGATACAGGAGGTATAGGGCTCCTTATACAGCCTTCCCAGAGCCTCCAAGTCCCACCACTGGACGATGTGGGACTAAACGCTGGATGGGGTAAATGGATCTTCTCCAGGATCCATTTACCCTCCTACAACTCAATAGGCACACATAACTAGTACTCCAACACTCCCCCTCTAGCTGGAGCAAGCAATGCTTAGCTTGGACAAACAGAAAGAAACTCAACTCAATGCTACATGACACTACGAACAATATCAACCCAACACACACATTACTGCAGTCGAGGACGTTGCGTCTCATGCCGTGCAGGTGAGGAGGACGAACAGGCTGGAGTGTGAGTCTACTGAATCTCCTCGTCGGAGAGCAAGCGCTCTGAACTGCGCCTGTCAAAGTCGCTGCAACTGGAAACGAGTCTCCTTGTCGGAGTACTTTGGGTCTCTCCCATCTGGCTCTACCTATGATACCACATGAAAACTCTTGCTAACATGGCATAGGGAATAGTCCTCTACTATGGAGTCCCTATGGCTCACATGAAAACTCTGGCCTACAAAACAAGAAAGGATGGGGACCTCTGAACTGATGGCATACATGTGTTCATTTGAACATGACCGCATACTCGTGCATGTCTGAAACTGGAGTCTCTCTTTGGAGAACTCGAAAATGGGCCTCATCATGGAGTGCCTCGAACTTGGACTCTACCAATCTGAGTGTCGAGTCTGAATCTGCACATCATACTATGGACTCGGAATCATAACATCGAGTCTGAAATTGCGCATGGAAAATCTTTGTCTGAAAAGCTGTAGAGTCTGAAAGCTGACTGGTCTGGAAATCTGAATCTGACCTCTGAATCTGAAATCTGGATCAAGACCTGTGACTCTACATATATACTCCCCCTTTTTCCCATATTTGTCGGAAAATGATATCGACAATGTTGGGAGAAGACAAGAGAAAGGGGATAAAACATGAACAATAAAAAATTTCTTGCGACTTTTCTTTTTTTTAATTATAAGACGCCATTTTTTCAAAGCCGTTGTAATCATTTTTTTTCCGGCTTTTGCAAATCAATAATTTTTTTACTTGCGTACGTTTTTTTTCTTTTTTTTGTACGCATTTTTTTTGCAAACATTTTTTTTGCAATAGCGTATGGTTTTTTCTCCTTTTGTATACGTGCCTTTTTTTTAAACCCAATTTTTTTGAACTGGTCCAGCCTAACTGGCTCACAAAACAAAATTTTCCTTTTATGACCCACTTAGCCGTTTCCAACAGAAACATTTTTTTTAATATATGAAGGGCCATCGGGGTCCTTTTTCCAGCATCCTAGGGTTCCCGTTAAGGTAATCCTCGTCATTAACCTTCGACCCCAACAGGGGTTGCCGCCGCCTGGGAAGAGGCACGGAAGGGAGAGGCGGGCGGGAGCGCGCCTGGGCTCGCGAAGGAGCCTCCGCCTTGGCGTATCTGTGCCGCTTGGTGCTTGGGGGAGATCGCAGGGGCTCTGCGGGTCCTGGAGCTTGCCGCCTTCCCTTGCGGGTTCTGAAGCTTGGGGGGGAACACGACTGGGTTCGCCTCATGCCAGGAACTGAGGTTGCGCCACTGTTGGATCTTTCGCCGCCATGGTGATCTTTGGGGCACATGGAGGAGTCGAAGCAAGCCACCTGGAGATACGCGCATCGTCGATGGGGATTCTTGGAGGCCATGAGATTCTGAGGAGATCGCGCATGGGGGCCCCACATGTGCGGCCTGGGTTCATCGACCAGCGGGATGCCGCATGAGGTTGCACCTCGAGGTGCGTGCACGGGCGCCTGGAGCACGTCACGAGGGAAGAGTACCATGTCGTCTGGGTTCCGCTGCGGAAGAGAAGTGCGATGCCTGCGCGCAGGAGTTTTGTGTTGCGCTAGCGGAGGCCTGTGCTAGCGGATGTCGCTATGGATTTTGCGCTCGATTACGTTTGAACCAGGAACGACTAGGGTTTCAAACAAAAACCATGAAACATGAACATAAACAAATCTCCGCCTGAAGATAGGTGTGAATGACAGTAGAGATTTTCTGAACAGATCTACGAACAACAATCTTCAAGAACAAAATTAGGGTAGAAACCCCAGGTCTCAAATCTCGAACAAAAAAAACAAAATATCATAAACTCTTCGAGAATCGAACCCGCTCTGATTCCATGTTAGAAAATAAACATGCGGAAGCGAAAACATGGAAAAAGATAAAGAACAAGAAGAACAACGGGTTTAACGTGGAACCCTACTCCGTGAGGAGCGGGATGAAACCACGGGAGAAGCCCTCAAATAGGGCGTGTTTGTCTATTGGCTTTCTCAATGGATACAAGAGGTCTGGGGCTCCTTATATAGCCTTCCCAGAGCCTCCAATTCCCACCACTGGACGATGTGGGACTAAACACTGGATGGGGTAAATGGATCTTCTCCAGGATCCATTTACCCTCCTACAACTCAATAGGAGCACATAACTAATACTCCAACAAAAACTAAACAGATTATTGATTGAAAATAAAATTAGTAGATTGAAAATATTGAAAGATAAAGTTAGTTGACTGAAAATGAATATCTAAAATGTTTAAAGTTGATTATACTAATTTTTGATAGTTGTACCCACTTAATGGTCTAGTGGTAGTACAATGTGTCTACCACACAAAAGACCAGGGTTCAAATCCCACTCTTGCAGTGGTTGTGTTAGGTAGTCGACGGCCGCCATAAAAAATAGTCGAATCTTTCAACATGGATTTGAGCAAGAATCCATGTAGCCGACCCTACTTATAGTGGGAGAAGGCTTAGTACATTTTTTTATTCTAATTTTTGATAGTTGGAGATGAAAAGTAGCCGTCTCGGATTTTTAGGTGGTCAATTGAAGAAAAACTTAGTCAATTGTAAGACAAGATGAGGCAATTGTTAGCCTTAGTCGACTGGGATTTTAAGGTAGTCAACTGAAGAAAAACTTAGTCGATTGTAAGACAAGATGAGGCAACTGTTAACCTTGTTTATTGGATAATATGATTAGTTGACTAGTGAAAACTATTATTAGGCTGAAGTGGAAATTAGACGTTTGGTCTGGAAAATAGTTGATTACAGAAAAACCTAGTTGTTAGTACAGGTAGACGAAACACAGTCGATAACCTTGTTTACTGGACAATAGGATTAGTCGACTAAAATGGAAAAGCTGAGAGAAAAAAGGACATTCACTATAATGGCATGTGACTTAATTTATTCGTATGATTAAGAGTGCAATGCTATATTAATGTTTATCCACTTACTCTTGTAAAAAGCATGAATCTGACAGTGCTTTAGCATGCTCAACGATGTTCTATGCATAAAGTCTCTTGTCGAAAGATAACCCTTCCTTCCCCAAGGCCCCATTTCTAGCTAGCCTAAGGTATATGTCAAAGTAGGAGCCGGCGTGCTACCCTTTTAAAGCCATTGCACTCTGAAACTACAAACAAACAAAAGTTGGAAGATTTGCCGCCATCGGCACATTAACGGTAGCCAAGCTTTAAACATCCTTATGTGTTTACCCAAAGAAAATGTGGTCCACATCTTCCACCTTCGTTGAACAACACAGACAAGTGGTACTAGCACCTATAAAAGAGCCTTGCTTGATGTGCACCAATCATCACTCTCCCTTGTCTTAGAGCCATAAGAACACTTTGACCCGAACCATGATCTTCAATCATCAAATACTTCAAAAGTTTGAGTTGCATCCCTCTAGGTCAAACAACATTCCACAGAGGACTTTATATGCTTTCTTAACAGAAAACATGCCATCGTGCCAAGTACCATGATCTATGCTTGAAGGCGAGTCACAACCTGCTATAGAATCCATCAAAAGGAAAAATTCCCCCAATATTTGATTAGAAGATTAGAACTTAACGACTGAATGTCACCCGATCCCAAGGGCCAGCATCACACTCCTGATCTGAAATAAAGCAAATAGCCGTGGGACTACATACATAGGGGCTTCACCTTTTTCCCCTCATCACTTTAGAAACTATAATCCGGTCACAGTGAAGGTATGACATCAGGAGTCACTGAACAGATGTTCCTCCAGAACATCGAGGGTGATCCAGTAGATCTCGAGTTTCTCAGAAAATTTGAAAAGCCACCACATATCTTTCATACCAAGCCGTAGAGCAAGTTCAAGCCATTAGATGTGGCAAATCCACTTGGAGAGGAAAGGCATATTCATCTTTTTTTATGCTAAAAATGACAAGTCTTACACTTATGCTTTGTTCTAGTGGAATGGTCTAGGAGTCATGTGAGGACCAGAAAATTCTCCTCTTCAATGACTCAAGCCTACCATTAACACTGGCATTTAAATGCTGGAAGAAAGGATGAACTCGTGGATAATAGCGAGCACAAACATGAGAAACACCAATCTCCTACCCCTAGACAAGCACACAGATTACTACCCTACCGATCTTCTCTCAATCTTGTCAACCAATGGTAGCCAATCTACCTTCCGCAACTTCCCACAAGCTAGAGGCAATGCAAGTTAATACAATGATAAGCATGCTTTAGGAGTACTTTACCAAACTCACAAACTACAATCTCCTTTACATTCAAAATAAAAGGCAATCTATTTATCCTCAAGCCTGGAACATCAACAAATTAGTCCAAGACTCCATAAATACCTCTACAGTTCAAGGCCGTACCCTCCCCACAGATGATCGGGTTTTCAGTGTAGTGTAGAATAGGCACCACTTCTGGAAAAAAAACACAATTGACTAAAAAACAATTTATACATATTCTAAGATTTAGGCATGATGCATTTGTTACTTGAAATTCTTTACAACTTTTATGATGAAAATTATAAGCTACATGTCGTAAGGTAGAAAGAGTTAAACTTGCCGTGAGCTTGAGTTCCTTTTTTCTTAGGTTGAGCTTGATCCTTAGTTTTGAGCTCAAGATTTGTTTTGATCCTTAATCTCATTCTTCTCCTTCGTGCTTTAAGATTTATGTGTGTTATTCTCAACCACTTAAAATGCTCTCTATGAAAAGACTTTTGGCTTATTCAAATGTAAGTTATGCTTGCTTTATTGGTGGGAGATGTGAGATGTCCTACTAGTTATGTTGCCTTAGGTTGAAATAAGGTAACATGGAGTAACAAGAAGCAATCTATAGTTGTTTGTTTTAGTGTAGAGGTTGAAAATTGAGCTATAACTCATGAAGTTTCTCTACTTATACATCTTGGTATTCAGATCACCATACCCATGGTATGAAAAGGCAAAGCCTTGAGCAGTCGAGGCAAGGTTTGTTCGCATTGCGACAGACGTTCAGACGTTTAAACGATTTTGGTAAGGTGTGAGCCTCAAAAGATCAAGGAGGTCCTAAGGCCATAAGGCGAGGTCTATGCCTCAGATGTAAATTTTTTCACACGTTTTTTCTCTTCCACCTAAAACTTTACAATTTCTTTTCCCCTTTATAATTTTTCATTTTTTTGAGGAATATTATGTTTTACCTATTGGGGATACTTCTGAATTCAATGAAGAGGACCAAGAGGTTGCTTGATGTACTCAGGCTGATATACACAAAGGGGTTACTGGGGAAGTTTTATTTCCAGCATTCAATAAACATGTAATTAGTAAATATATTAATTGCACTATCTTAGACAATTTAGCTAGGTGGGAAAGGAGATATCTTATATGGTTTTGTGATGGGAACTAGAGGGGGATAATAAAATAGTAGTGCAATAAACAATCAAATTTATGATGGGGATTTTATGCAAAGTTTTGAAAATTTTCCAATTCAACTTATACATCTTATTTATTAGCTTATGAAAATTTTAAAGAAATGAAGGTCATTTCTTTAAAATAGATTTGAATTACAATTTATTAGCTTATTATTATTTTTAGGCAAAAGGGGAAATAAGCGAAGAAGCCCGCCTTGGCTTTAATTAAACAAATGAAAAACACAAAGTTACCTTTAAAGGTTCCAAGACTTGGGGAGAGTTCTAGCATGGATACATACATTTTCTACATAGAAACATTCAGAGGAAAAGATGACCCCATTTTGAGAAAGCCAAACAACCCAAATTGTTGCGACTGGTAAATGCAAAATGGTACTAGGAAGATATATTATGTTGTACATCGACTTCCCAAAGCCATCCAAATCCTCAGAGTTGAGCCATTTTAGAGCCCCAAACATCACAGAATGCCGTCATCTTAGTGTATTCAAAGAAGAGATGTTGGGGGTGATTTGGTCTCCTTACACAGGGGACACCTCCAGTTCTCTTCCCTTCATAATCTTGCCAACCGATCCCTGTTCATAATCCTTCCACGATGCAAAAGCCAAAGGAATACTTTTATGTAAGTAGGAATTTTCAGCTCCCATATTTGGCCGCAATCCCCAGTGAAACTTTGTAGGTGCGTTTCATTGAAAAACACCATCTCGCCAAATCCAATGGTTTGCCCTTCACCCAACCAACAAAACCACTAAGGGTCTCTAGCATCTCCAGGAGCTCCTTCATGTGCTAATTAGAAAAATCAGACACAAACTTTGGCATCCAACTATCTCCCGCCCAACATTTTGCTGCTCTTGCTTTTTTATTGAAGGGAAACACAAACAATTTAGGGAAATGAGCAACGCGTGGCCCAGTCTCTGTCCAGTTGTCAGTCTAATAAAGAGAAGAACAATCATTCCCTACCACTGGTGGAAATGGACAGTTAACTGCGACATCAGTGAACATAGTCCCTTCCGAAAGGCAGAGGGAAAGGGGGCGGTTAACTATGGTTGACGTACCTCAACCCCATAAATGCAATGAATGAGCCTACAACACATATCTTTACCGCTGACCCCAATCTTGGTGACCTACTTCAACAACAAAGCATTGTTCAATGTTTCTAACCGAGAAACCCCCAACCCTCCTTCCCTATAAGGAAGAGTAACAACTTCCCTGCCAATCAAATGAACACCCGACACTTCTTGCCCTGACTTGCCCCCGAAAAAAACCTTCTTATAACCCTCTCCACTCTTTAGTGAACCCCCAAGGGAAGTCGTATGGAGGACATAAAAAAGTCAGAATCATCTCCAGTATTGCTTTTACCAACACCAAAAGTCTACCATGGGAAAGCGGTTGTGCCTTCCAACCTGCCAGCTTCCTCTCCATATTTTCAGTTATTGGAAGCTAATACGAGATTCCCATAGGCTAATGACAACCCGAGATAACGAATAGGGAATTATTTGCTTGGGGTTGCTAACTCCAAGCTTAGTCCAGAGCATCCAAATCAGACATCCTGACAGGAAGCATGGTAGATTTTTTCTGGTTCAGTTTTAACCTAGAGAGTTTACCAGACAAGTCTAGCACTGCTGTCATTCTCGACACCTCTTTCCCACCCTCTATAAAGAAGACGGTATCGTCGATGTATTGCAGGGGCGGAATTATATTGTCTCCCAATGAGTATCGGATGTGGTTCCCTTGCAGGTCACATGTAGCACCATGCACGCTAGAGTGTCCGCCACCAGAATAAACAACATAGGTGCTTAGCGGCACTCTTGCCTTACCCCACACCGTGCCTAAAAGAAGCCCCCCCTGCATGAGACCATTTACTAGGATAGAATATGAGGTCGTGGTAACACATCTCTTCATCCATGTAACCCACTCCTCTAGAAATGCACGTCGAGCTCATGCGTACTACAAGAGGCACCGGTCTACAATGTCATGTGCTTTTAAAAAAAATCAACTTCCTATGCTTCCAATCTGTTTTGATCTCTTTAGAGATAGCCAAGCTATCCCTGATCTACCTACTTTGAATAAAGGCTAACTACAAAGGCGAAAGAATATCATCCAAGACATCAGATAGTCTATTTGGCAAGGCCTTTGCAATAATCAAGTAAATGGAATCTGAAATCGCTATATGCTAAAAGTCTTCCACCTGTTCACAAACCTTCTACTTTGGGAGTAGAAAAATGAATGCTTTGTAAATCTTATCAAACCCATCGTTGAAAAAAAGTGAAGTCCTTCATCACCTGTAATACATCACACCCAACGTCACCCTAAAACTCACGATAGGACAAGATAGGGAAGCCATATGGGCCAAGCACACCATCAACATTCATGTCCCACACTTTACGCTTTACCTCATTTGCAGAAAAGTTTCGCTCCAACGATTATGTTTGCAACTGTGATAACCATGAAGCCCCCTCGCCTATCCACCTCCATGATCTCGACACCCCTATACATGAGAAATGAAAATAAGATGCAAGCTCCCTGCCCATTTCCTTGTCCCCCTCCACCCTTATGCAGTTCATCACTACAATGTGAATTAGGTTGTACTTCTCCTTCCACTCGCTACCCTATAGAAGTAGCTTTTTATGTTCTTTTAAAACAATTTTATGGCAACTAGCTCTCTCTCCAGAATCTCCTCTTATGTTACATATGTAGAATCTTCCTTCCTGCATAGTTAGGAGAACTCAATCACAATTGCACATCATCTGGCTTGCCGTTTCTTTATATTCATGCAAGTGAGCATGTAGAGAAGAAAGATTCTTGTCAATTTGCATCACTGCAGAATCAGAGCAAGCACAACTTGTCCAAAAATTGGCAACCATGTCTCTGAAGCAATCCCCCAACAACTACAACCTCTCAAACTTAAAGAAAGATCTCAGTCTTCATCCCACATAGATTCCCAAACCAACGGGGTGTGATGAGACCTTGTCCGCAGCCTCGAGGATGACACATGCCAAGGTTTGGACTCCAAGAGCTCTGTTACAACCATGAAGCGGTCCAATCTTGTCCGAGACCTATTAAGCCAAGTATAACTATTAGAGTTTGCATCATCTCATAGATGGGTAATTGGATCCCTTCACGGTTCGATTACTGCACCCCCGACTTTAGTCCTATGTTTATTGTTAGTGGGATTCTGGTCTGTCTGTAGGGCTATTTAAGAAACCCTACACCTATTATATCAGCTGGGAAAATGAATAGATAAATCAACCCTTAGTTGCATTCTTTCGTGGTTTTATCCCACTCTCTGTGGAGTAGGGTTCCACTTAAGAGGCTGGTATTCTTCTATTATTCTTTGTTTCTTTATCTCTGATACACTTTGCATTACCGTTTTTTACATGGTATTAGAACGTATCTACATGATTTTCGAGCAAGTTCGATTCTCGAGGATTTATTTTATGTTCGTTATTTATTCAAGATTCCATTATTAGAACATTTTGATAGGTTAATTATTGAAGATTTATTTTGATTAATATTATGTTCATGATCTATTCGAAGTTCTTCTCCACTGTTTCTAGCAAGTTCTAGATTTTGGTTTGATTTAAAGATTATTATGTTCGTGATTTGTTCGTCAGAGTTCGTGCAATCTTGATTCAGCAAAAGTTGATGATCAATGTTTTGTACATCATCAAGTTCGAGGAAGAACTAGGTTTTTTTTAAAACCCTAATTGAAGATTCTAGCAAACTATCAGAGTTTATCTAATTAGCATCTCTAGGCACGAGCTTCCTTTGAAAACCCTAAATGTGAGGGGTTCAAAGTTGTAGTGGATCCCCTTTAGGAGGTGATCCCTCTCTCGTACGATCAAGCAAGATCTGAAACCTAACTCAATCATCGACTCCAGGCCGCACTAGATGGCTCAAAGAAGATGGGAGGTGAGCATCACCGAAGAAGCTTGCAGATCGAAGAAGATGCCCTACTCTCTCAATCTCCTGTGGCTCGAAGAAAAAGATGAGAGGTGATTCACCGCTCTAAGCAATTTAAGATCCAGTGGCGGCAACGACGCCACCTCTTCCTCTAGGCAGCGAGGCCTCCTCAAGCTTCCCACCTTCTTTCTCCAAGCGACCCCCTCCTTATCGAGGCTTCTTGTTCTTGACGACGATTTGGATGTGCCCCATCAGGCGATGACGACGATCTGAGGAGCCCCATTAGACGACATCCTTAGAATGATTGGGTTCCCATTGAGGGAACCCTAAATAGATATGGCTCCCTTTTTCGTACCAATGGGCCCAAATTTAGAAAAAAATGGGAGGAATTTTTAAGCCCAACGGGCGTTGTTATGCTATAGCAACCAAGAGGGTTCTTCTATTATGCTCCTAATTGGTCCGTTGCTGCATATTTTTTAAAAAGAGGGAGAGTCATTTTCAAGGCCAAAATTGGGTCGAAGTCAAAAAAAAGTGAGGTCCTTTAAAAAGGCGGATCGTGAGTTAAAAATTTTTATGGAAAAAGCGCTTACAAAAATAAAGAAAGAAAAAAAAAAGAAGAGATGTACGCATAAAAAGGGGAAAATTGTTTTGAGAAAAATTCGAAAAAAAGGAAAGATCAGCTTATGTGATTTTTTATTTTCTCCGTCTATATGTCTTCTCCCAACCTGGCGACGTCATCTATTCCGACCAGTACGGGAGAAATGAGGAGTATTATGTAGAGTTCTACATGTTAGATTTAGATTCTCCAATTCAAATTCCAGGCCACATTTCATACTCTACAGTTCAGATTTAGACTCTATTCATATTGTCACGATCTACATTTTGATGTGCACATGTATGCGATCATTATTAGAGAAGTCCCCATCTTTAATTTGAACTCAAGTTTTCACATGGTTTCATAGGGGCTTCGGAGTAGAGATCATATTCTCTGAGTCAATATGAGAGAGATAAGAAGCAATGACTGTGGACTCTGACAAGGACGTTTCCACATATTTTTCCAGTTTGGCCCTTTAGAGAGATGAAGTAGTTGTGGGTCAGAGTTCTCAAGGTGGAGACTCATTCCAGTTTCAGTGACTTTGATAGACATAATACAGAGCACATATTCTCTAACGACGAGGCCTGTTTCAGTTTGCTCTCTAGACCATCCTCTCAACATTAAGCCACCGGAGTTTACGTTGAGTGATATTGTTCGTAGTGTCCTATATTGTGTGAGAGTGATTTCTTTCTTTTTGTCCAAGCTAAACATTTCTTGCTCCAACTTGAGGGGGAGTGTTAGAGTATGCAACATCACATAGATGGGTACTTGGATCCCTCAAGGGTCCAATTACCACATCCACATATTTAGTCTCACATCTATTGTTAGCGGGACTCCGTTCTATTTGCGGGGCTATATAAAAAGCCCCACACCCAAGAGTAGGGTTCTCCCATTGCATTCTCCCGTGGTTTCATCCCGTTCCTTATAGAGTAGGGTTCCATGTATAATCCATGAGTTATTCCACTTTTGTTTATTTCTTTATCTCTGATACACTTCCATATTATCGTTTTCTATATGGCATCAGAGCGTATTTCTATAGCAACGAGTGTCACATGCATCTAACCCCTCCTGCCCCAAATCATCAACTAAGGTAGCAAAGTCCTCCGATCCTTGGTCTCGTACCCCTCTCTGACGAGGGATATCGGAAGACAATAGTGTTACATTAAAGTCCCCTCCTACAAGCCATTTCTCTACTGGAAATATAGCCTTGCATTATGAAGTTTCCTCCGTAAGTCATCTCTTTGCGAAGCATTCGTTGGCCCATACACGCAGGAGAAGTACCCAAGTGTACCACCTCGTCTATCATGAAGCATGATCGAATTCACAAATCTCCCCTTGACTTCAGTAACAAGATCAAGCACTTTGCTCCTTTATGCAACAACTATACCACCTGTACTACCATATGCATCTGTTGCCATGAAATTCGACAAAAAGAGAGACCCATTAACCTCACGTAGCTGCCATCCACGTATATACTTTTGCTTTCTTGCAAAACCACCAATAGATCAATGAGCTGATTGATCTCTTTTACGGGTTTCCCAAACCCCTGACATTTCATGTTAATGCCTTCATTTATCATCCTTCGGAACCCCTGATGCCTAGCCCTTGCTGCCCGAGCCTCTTTATAAGAAAAGTCCATTTTTTGGCTTGCAAGCCCATCATCCCCTGTTGCACATGTCCGGATGCTTGCAAAGACTGCTGCTCACCTTCTTCCACTATTGACACCCAAATCAAAGCATACAACTGCCTTTTATTTCGCGTCTTAGAATATCGTCCCTTTCTCCCACGACGATAGCCGATAGAAGCGGTATTGGAGGAGTTAGAGGGAGCTGCCACATCCCGCGATCCACCCTCTCCCACCTTTGAAGCTTCCTCCTTTCTCTTCTCTTCAACTTCAACAAGGGCCTACGGGTGTTCCTGAAGGGGTAGACTGCCCACATCTTGCTCTTAACGTCCCTAGTATAGTGGGGCAAGAATAATGGTGCAAATGAGGTTCATGTTCTAATTTTTAAACTAATGAAGCCCTAATCGGATCGTTAGCCAATAGATGTAGGCCTGAAGAAGTGGGCAAAAGCCCCAAAACATGTCAGACGAAAGGAGCATTTGAAAAGAGCTCGAACTTGGTCGGATCTTGCCCTACTGAAAACTTGATCCCCCTAAAAAGGATGGAAAGCAAATCCCTTAGAATTCTTTAGATCGAAGGTAGTGGTGGTGGGACGACTAGGTCTCTCGTTACGCGGGTGCTAATGTACATGAAATTCTCTCGAATTTGAACGTCAAAATCAGTGGGTCGCTTCTCCTCTACTAACTCCAAACTCTCCATGACTTCCGTTGTGGTGTTAGCTGCATTATCGATCTTCTCCGATGAAAGATTTACCCAAGATGCATCTCCGACGAGCTCGTCTCCAACCTCCTCCCCACTTCCAACCCCAACTTAACCACACCTGACTTCGATATCTTCCCCAATCTCAGGCTCTGACCTCCATGTGATGGTGGGGTGGTCTCAAGCAGTGGCAGTTGGGGGGGTGGGGGCGATACCATTAGCGCAAAACAATGAAAGGTATCCCGGCTAACCTTAAGAAACATACCGCCTTTAATAGTGTGATACTCGCTTTCCTCATAAGAACCAACATTGAATCCACATGTGTTCCCAGGCCCAACCCATATGATAACAACTCCGTGGACACATCCAACTTGTGCAACGGTGGCTCTAGAGACTTCAAATTTCTTGAGAGAAGTGGAAACCCAATGTTCCTTGCCACCTAGCTTCCTACTATGACTTGTTCTCTGTCCATGAACCACGGTTCGTACCAAAGCATACCATCCCTTTGGTGGTTATCCAATAACAAAATATTCCTTTCCTTCATCGAGAAGCCTTTGACAAGCCATCCCCAATCGATGCCACATCTCCTCCAAACGAAGGTTTCAAGGCCATCTTGCCCTCTTCCAAGACCGATGTAAACCTCCAAACATCACCTTTGTGTTTCCTAATAAGCCAACTCTTCATTGGACTCTTTGAACTGAGGAGTACTCCTCGGCGTCCCCGCCCTGCACCACCTCCGCAAAAGACCTAGCAACTCTATCTAGATTTGTATTCTTCAAGCCATCATCTCGAGGAACTCTTCCCATGTACACAAGTCTGATGACAATGTCCCCAACCCCTATAATTGAAATACTGCGGTGGTGAGTTGCAGTCCATCGCGTGATGGCTGAACACATCACACCTGCAGCATTTCAACCTTTTTTGATGAGAAATGTAATTCCAACCCTCCTTCAACGGTTCCCCTACTCGATTCACCACTCTCCACTCCTCTACTTTTATTGTAGCCCTTACCCTCCTCTCCCTCTCCTGTACTCCTCGACGGAGCCTCGTTCTCCCTCTCATTCTCTTACTCATGCATCATTATTATTAGCTTATTATAAGTATCAAATATGATAAAAAAGAAATAATGCAAGAGGTAGTTGCTGAAAAATAGACTTTAAGGATGTCACTCAACCATCTTGTGACCAAACATGTATATTTTGAAGAAGTCGATAACAACTATTTTCATAAGAGAGTTTAAAAATCATATAAAAAGTTCCCAAGAAAAGTGTATCTTTCGATTCCTTCTTAACTTGCAGAATGACACCAAAACTCATTTAGTTATTGTTGAGATTTGTTATCATTTTTATTATTTTGCTTGTTTTCTATTTCTTTTGTCCTTTCTTGTAATTTGCCCATAGGTTCCTCTCCTATATAAGAGAACCCTAGGGCCTCTCATTTAATGCATCTCGATTTTATTCCTTCTACATGGTATCAGATCGACAGTCCTATATCGAAGTTCTCGTATCCCACCCTAACCCTAACCCCACCAGCCCTCCTTCCCTTCCCCGATGACGATCACCCCTCCTCCGGCAGCCACCCGAGTCGTCGCTCCTCCTCTAGCAGCCCCCAAGCCGCTGCACCTCCCTCCGGCAGCCGCCCCGGTCGCTGCACCTCCCTCTAGCAGCCCTCGGGCTGCCACCAGGCCAATCTGGTCGCCACTCAGGACGACGCTGACTGCCCAGGTGGCTATTCAACCACTTCAACTGTCACTCACACCGCAGATCGACGCCTCTGGCTGCTACCTAGGACGCCCCCAGGACGTCCAGGCCAACCTTGATCGTCTCAGGCCACCTTCGGTTCGTCTGTTCACCTCTGTGGTTCCATCTACAGTCTGATTCGGTTAATATTTGATTGGAAACTGTGATTTCAGACCTCTAAATCGTGTTTTGCAGCCCGATAAAGCAACAAAGATTGATGAGGATGGTTATATGAGTCTACACGTACAACCAATCACACGTATGGCCATGTAGACTCGTTTATATCGGTCTACTCCCCAGTTGAGTTTCGTTGTTCGGCCGTTTTTCATCATGTCAGAGAACAATTGTGATATTTTTCCTTCCAGAGCCTTCAATGGCTCGGCTCCCATCGTTAAGATGGATGTAACCAACTATGAGTTGTGTGCCATGTTGTTTTTCACCCTCATGTAATGCAACAAGGAGTACATCCTGACAGATCCAGAACTAACAGAAAAGACTGGGACAAATGCTTCTTGAAAGCAAGTTGACACGTATACGCGTGTTCAGCTTTGTGGGATCCTCACCACAGAAATGGCCAATGATATTTTGACTCAACCCACTGCTAAGTTGATGTGGGACACGTTGGCATCCACATATGCTCAAGTGAAGAAGGAGGCCAATGTTCTTCAGCTCCAGTTTGATATCTACAATGTTAAGCAGAATGGTTGCCCTCTGCGTGTTTAGTACTCTTTGCTCCGTGGCATATTTGAGAAGCTTCATAGCTACATGCTTATTACGACATCTACCGAGTAACAGAAGACGTATAGGAACTCCATGATGGTTGGAGTCTTCATGGATGAACTTGATACTAAGCATGATGCTGCGCGTACTCAGATTCTTACTGAAGTCACGATACCTCCCATAGAGGAGGTCTATAGCTGTCTCAGCCGGATCATCATGCCTTCGACAACTACTTCATCCTCTTCAACGATGGCTGCTTCTCGTGGGGGGGGGGGAGGGGGCGATCCAGTCAAGAGGACATAGGGGAGGGGGCGATCCAGTCAAGAGGATGTACCCTCGAGGCAGAGGCTGTGGTCGCCAGTATGGTCCTTGCACCTATTATCGTAAGCCTGGATATGCTGAGGATACATGTTCCCAGAAGCATGAATATCCTATTTCTGGTTGAGTAGCAGAGCAGATTGTGTCTTCAGAGACTTCAGCCCCCAGGTCGATCCTCGCCTTGTTGATATTGTCTCTCGTATTTTAGAGATCATGACTCCTATTGACTACTGTTGATGCCACCATTACTGATACCGCAGTGGCAACCATAGCTTCTTCGAGCTCCTCAGGTATCGCCTATGCTTTTACTGGTAGTATTGATGCAGACATGATAGAGTGGATTATGGATTCTAGTGCTTCTTACCAAATGTGTGGAGACAGAGCGCAACTGTGGTCCTATAGGACCATACCACATGGCAGATCGTTTGTCATTGCTAATGGCGACCACTTACCCATTACATGACATGGGGAGGTGCATTTGACATCGTCCATGCACCTTCAGAATGTTTTTTATACTCCTGCCTTTCAGATGAATTTACTTTCCATTAGTCAGATCACCAAGGATTTGCACTATCCTATCATTTTTGACTTTTCGTCTCTTGTATTTCATGACGTATTCACGGGCATGTTGATTGGATGTGGCTGTGAGCACTGGGAGCTCTACAAACTGGTCCAACCTCCTCATGTTGATGTTTCTACTATACCTACTGGATCAGTCTCTCAATATCTGTGGCATCTTCATTTTGATCACTTTCCTCTACAAAAGCCATGTCGTGTTCTCCCTTAGATTTCTACGAAATTCTCCTTTCAGTGTGAGGCATGCCAACTTGGGTAGCATCACTGTTCCTCCTTTCCATCTTGTCAGAGTCGAAGCAGTTCTCAGTTATTTGAGCTCCTTCATTTAGACATTTGGGGTTCGAATCATGTTCCTGATCACCAGGGACACCATTTTTATCTTGTTGCCGTCGATGATTTTTTTAGACTTTCCTTGTCTTTTTATTAAAGAATCAAGTCTGAGGCTGGATATGTGATCAAGTATTTTATTATGAAATAAAGACTATTTTTTCTGCCAATGTTAAATATCTCCTTTCTGATAATGCCTTGGAATTCTGCACCTTATAGCTTTATGAGTTTCTTAGATCTCATGGCATTGTTTACCAGACCTCATGTACTTATACTTCACAACAGAACGGTGTTGCCGAGCGCCAACACTATCACTTTATGTGACCAGAAACTTGTTGATGCAATGTTGTGCTCCTCATGCTTACTGGGGTGATGCAGTCCTTATTGCTTGCTATTTACTATTTAATGAACCATATGCCCTCGTTTGTATTGGGAGAGAAGATTCCTTTCTCGATTGCATTTCCCGAGAAGGATCTTTTCTCCATTACACTTCGTGTGATTGGATTTGTTGTCTTTGTTCATGATGTCTCTCCAGGTCGTGACAAGCTCTCTCCTCGAGCTGTTAAGTATGTGTTTGTCGGCTACTCTCGTACTTAGAAGGGGTATCGCTGCTTTGATCCGCTAAGGGGGAAATACTTTGTTAGTGCTAGCATTATATTCTTTGAGTCTGTCATGTATTTTTCTCCTATAGGTGATAGACTGTTCCATCTTACTCTGATGATGATATATACATGCTCCACCATCTACTTATACTCCTGCACTTCCACCAACTCCTCAGACCAGTATCACCACCACTACCTGCTCCTGTGGTTCAGTTTTTGCCATGTGTTTGTACTCGCAGGTCTCGCTTAGCCCCCCCCGCTCACAGGTCTTCCCCATCATCAAATGTGCCTCAACTATGTAATGAGCATATTGTTTCTATTGATGGCACTACTAAATTCTCTGTGCAACGGGATTCTAGGTAGGATGAGTAGGTGCCCTCTCCAGAGGGAAACTTACAGGCTCAGGACATGGCAAATGATCTTGTTGTGTTGATTGCTCTGCGAAAGCAGAAATGTACGTGTGCTACGTACCCTCTTGCAGCCTAGGTTTCCTTGAGCAGACTGTCAGAGGATTTCAGGAGGTTTACCTTGGCACTATCAGCCATGGAGATACCACGAACATATCAGGAGGCTCTTCGAGACAATCAGTGGAAGTTGGCTATGGAAGAAGAGATGATTGCGTTACAGTCATGTGGTACGTGGAGCCTTGTTTCTACTCCAGTTGACACATCTGCTGTGGGATGCAAATGTTCATTATAAAACACCATGCATATGGCAACGTGGATTGCTATAAGGCGAGACTTGTGGCATGAGAGTTCACCCTGACATACATGGTGGATTATCAGGATACTTTCTCCTCAGTTGTCAGACATTCTACGATGCGTAATCTACTTTCTGTTGCTGTGACACGAGAGTGGCCCCTTTACCAGCTTGATATAAAGAGTGACTTCCATTATGGTGATTCACAGGAGGAGGTCTATATGCAGCAACCACATGGGTTTGTTGATGAGTGGGAGTGTCATAAGGTTTGCAGGCTATATAAGGTTATCTATGGCCTTAAGCAGAGTCCAAGAGTATGGTTTTAGAAGCTCTCGGACTTGATAGAGTAGCATGGGTTTGTGCGATCGGCTTCTGATTACTACTTGTTTGTGTAGATGACTCAGAGAGGTACTATTGTCATTCTTCTTTATGTTGATGACATTACTGTTACTGGGATGACGATCTGGGCATTTAGGGTGCTAAGGACTTTCTAGATCTACAGTTTGTGACCTTGGACATTTACGTTACTTCCTTGGACTGGAGTTTGCCAGGAACCAATGAAGTCTTGTCATGACCTAGAGGAAGTATGTTACAGACCTTCTTTCGGAGTCAGGCATGGCAGATTGCAGACCTGCCACTACTCCTATTGACTCGAGTATGAAGCTCTATGATGAAGACACTAAGGAGGTCGATAAAACGAGGTACAAGGAACTTGTTGGCAAGTTACTATATGTGACATTACCATGCCCGACGTATCCTTTGCCGTAAGCAAAGTGAGTCAGTTTATGGAGCAACCCATACATGCACATATGGATGCAATCCATATGATTCGAAGACATTTGAAGACCTCATATGGTACATGACTCCTTTTCAGTAGAGGCACATCTCTTTCAGTTACCGAATGTGCAGGTACATATTATGTTGGGTATCCAAAGCATATGTTGTCTACATCTAGCTTTGCTGTGTTTCTAGGGAATTCCCTAGTTTCATGGAAGATAAAGGAGCCGACTGTGGTAGCC
Organism: Ottelia alismoides; assembly: GCA_037367405.1. Classification (NCBI taxonomy): domain Eukaryota; kingdom Viridiplantae; phylum Streptophyta; class Magnoliopsida; order Alismatales; family Hydrocharitaceae; genus Ottelia; species Ottelia alismoides. Next base: position 172,355 of record JAZKJV010004724.1, on the reverse strand, counting down.
AGATCAAGTGTTGAGTTAGAATACAGGGCCATGGTACATGCTAGCACAGGGATGATGTGGGTCAGATCTATTCTTACTGACATGATACTTCAGCTCTAGAACGATATCTTCGCGACCAAACAAGGCGATCGTTCTCTTCACGCCCTGTATACATATATGCTGGGTATATTTGAGCGATTTCATAGATGCATACTCCTGATGACCTCTCTAGAGAAGTAGAAGGTCTACAGAGACTCTGTCATGACTGGTGTTTTTCTGCCTACCCTCAACCTGGAATATGACTCAGCTTGCTCTCAACTTCTTACCGATGCTACCATGCCTCCTATGGAGGAAGTATAATGTAGGCTGAGCTGATTGAGTATCTCCTCTGCCACACCTTCTCAGACTTAGTCGACAATGGCTACATCACATGGTAGAGGTGAATCTACTCCTATAAGAGGACGAGGCACACACGATAGAGACAGTTCACGCCCACGTTAGACATGTTCATACTACCATTGTTTAGAGGCTTGGATTCCCTTCATCAGCATGTACCACAGAGCAGAGTCTGAATACTCTTGATCTTACTGATCATCGATATGCTGATTTTGTTGCTCGCCTAAGAGAAATCATGCCTCCAACCGATGGATCTTCCAGCATCGGTCCATCAAACATTGCGGTCTTTGCCTCCACCAGTAGCTCAGATATTACTCATGCATTTATTGGTCATTCTCGACCAGATTCTTTAGAGTGGATTATGGATTCTAGAGCATCACATCATCTCTGAGGAGATAGATTGCAGTTTGGTACGTAAAATCCATCACAACCAAATAGATCAATAGTGATTGCTTATGGGACTCAGTCCCTAATTACTAGACATGGGGAGGTTTCATTTGACTACCTCGACACACTTACATAATGTTCTTCTCGCACCTGCCTTTTCCAAGAACTTACTGTTTATTAGACGTATTACAAAAGATTTACACCGTAGTGCTATATTTGACCCTAGTTCCCTTATTTTTCAGGATAAACTTACGAGCATGGTGATTGGATGTGGCCGTGAACACGGAGGGCTATACAGGTTGTCTCAGTCTACGTATGTTGATGCCACTTCCCTTTTTGTAGGATCCATTTCCCCTACACGTGGCATCTTAGATTCGGTCACCTACTGCTACATAAAATTTGTCATCTCATATCTGACGTCTCTATTAAGCCTAGTTTCCAGTGCAAGTTATGTGAACTTTGAAAGCATCATTGGTCCAGCTTCCCAGTCGTCAAGGTCGAAGTAGTCATGGTCTGTTTGATTTATTTCATATGGCTATGTGGGGTCAAAGTCATGTACCTGATCACCAGGGATACATGTATTATTTGGTTTGTGTTGATGATTTCTCCATATTGTCCTGGGTCTTTCTTTTGAAGCAGAAGTCTGAGGCGAGTACTATTATTCAAAATATTGTTGTTGAAATCAAAAATATTTTCTCTGCTTCAATAAAATGCGTTGGTTCGGATAATACACTTGAGTTTTGTACTACACATTTGTCACACATTTTTAGCTCACAGGGCATCATTCATCAGACTACTTGTCCTTATATGTCTCAACAGAACAATATGGTAGAACACAAACACAAATATTTTTTAGATATCACGAGGACTCTCCTCATATAGAGTCGGGCTCCACATTCTTTTGGGGGTGATTGAGTGAAAATGCACCATTTGCTCTTGCTTTTCCTGATAAGGACCTCTTCTCTCTTACCCCACCAGTGTTTAGGTGCGTGACATTTGTCCATATCCTACGTCCTGGACATGGCAAGCTCGCTCCTCGAGCTGTTAGATGCATGTTGGTTACTCCAAAACTCAGAAGGGTTATCGATGTTTTGATCCTGTACAGGAAAAATACTATGTTAGTGCTGACATCACATTCTTGAGTCCTTCATGTACTACTCTTCTACATGAGACAGGATGGGTCCATCTGAGTCTGAGAATGTTGTTATTATCCCACATCCACCTACACATATACCTCATCGTGCACTCCATGTTCCAATACGTTCCCCAACGTCCATCATACCCCAGGTAAATTCTGATAACTTGGTTTTGAGTGATGGAACTATGGTGTGTGTCACAGGGTCAAAATCCTGCTATCGATTTCGACCGAACCTGTGCGGCGTTAGCTAACCCGTAGCTAACCAGCCTTCTCGAGTAGAACGATCACGGACGCGGTATAACTCTTCTCGTATTTCTGCTTGCTTACGTACCGACGTTCTAACACAAGCACAAGCACGAACTCTCGGATCGCTCAAGAACACTCTTAAGAACTCGCTCAAGAACACCACAATCACACGATCACACGAGCACAATCACAAAGCTCTTCTCTTTATTAGAAGGGAAACTCTCTCTGGAATGGGTGTCGACACTCTACACTTGTGTGTTTATGAATGAGTCACCACCTCTCTTTTTACACAAGACTCAAGGCAACCCAAGGGACACTCATTATTACATCTACAATAATGATACATAAAAACACAAGACGCCCTTCGAGTTCTTCGACAACCCTTCGCGCTCCGCAACATCTATTCGTCTGCTTGTCTCTTCGACTCCCTTGTTATCATTTCGTCTTCCTGTACGATTGACGCCACATCAACCGCCCAGTCATCTGCACACTCACGCTCCAACGCTTGCTGCTGCAGCTTTGCCGTAATTCATCGAGTACCACTAAACACTCGGTCTTGTGCCAAAGGGAACCCACAACCTCCAAACCCTTGTGCGGTAAACCCTTCCTTAGCATTCTACGTGCTAAGGGTAAGTCCTACAGAACTTTGCTTTCGTGGCCTCCTGACCACTCTCGTACGCATACTACCGAGCATGCTCGACAATGCTCGTACTCAGCACCTGCAACGCTCCATGCCTTTACGGATCGCCACACATCAGTACAGATACCGTGCGCCTTCATGCGTTTGCCTATGTATTGTACCGCATTGCTCCTCAATGCATACTGCTTCACTGCATACCGCTCTTCTACGCTCGCGTACGTACCCACTGCGTGCATCCCCTGTCATGTCTTGCATTGTTGTCTGTACTTGCTGCTCGCACTGCTACAAGCTTCATGACACTCTGCTACCGAGACAGTGTCCTCTGTGATGCTTCTCCCTTTTAACGTACGGTTGAGCCTCCAGACTCCCGTAGATAACCTCCGTAATACCGACGCGTTTTCGGACTCCTCCTGAAGTCGAGCTTCATCGATCATTCTCGGGCATCCAGCTACCGTTGCACGGTTATTCTCGATCACGTAATTTGGGGGGTGTGACAAGCCCTTCCTAACTGAAGAATCGGTTGTCCTCAACCGAGCATTTCCTTTTCAGCTGGCGTCCTGTCACGATTCTCCATCTGCTATGCATCTCCTGATGATGCTAATTTGGAAGGACGGTGCACACTTGCACCTCCTCCCTTCCAGCATATGTTCTGACGAGCCACGTCCCTCCATAACTTGGTCTTCAATGTGAAAAGTGGAGCTTCCTTGTCAGCTCCCATTTTCGGTGTATCCTTCGCAGATCCAACATCTCCATCGTTGGTTTGTGACAGCTCCAACCCTACGTGTGGAGTACTCATCTCCACGCTTGCTCGTTGACGATCTTGATCATTCCCTGTGGGCGCCCCCGCATCCTGAGAAATGAGCACCTCCTGCGCTCTGATCATCTTTGGTATCTTGCCTCCTGCAAGATCGTTGGTGGTGTGTCTCGTCACCACTCCACCCCCATGAACGTGTAGCCGCTTGTCCATGTTGCATCACCCTCCAGAGCTTTAGTTCGCCTTATTATGCACAAACGTTCTCTTATCTGTGGCTTTGGTTGTGTGCCTCCAGCGCACACATTGGTGCTCATCACGCACCTGCGCACTCCTGTGCTTCCTCGATCGTGCCTTGGCGCCTCCAAAGCTCTTTATTGTGGAGTTCCCTCCCTCCACTGAATTTGAAGCTCTGGCTCGAAGTGTTGTGAGACGTACCTTTCGCATGACACCGATTGCTCCCAAGCATACCTCACCTTCTTCTTCTTCCTACCTCGTCCGCACGAAGAGAGTTCAATTTCTCCTTGTTTCGGCACTCCCACTTCCGATGCGGTCCGTCGCATATGAAGTACCCCTTGCTCTTGGGTTGCTCCCTCCTCTTGGACTACTCTCATTCCTCCGTTAGTGTATCCTAAGCAACGCCTTTGCCCTTGTTCTTCGATCGTGCCTTTTGTTTGCTGGTGAACTCCTTCTCTTCAGCCTTGTGGCCTGGTTGGGCACCGTAGTCGACCAACGCATCTGCCACCACGATCGTTGAATTCAGGTCCTTCATGCCCTGCCTCTGCAGTTCGGCTTGTGTCCAGCTCTGCAACCCGATCGTGAAGTTGAACAGCTTGTCCTCCTCGGACATCCCCTTGATGTCCAACAGCAAAGACGTGAACTGCTTCATATATTCACGAACTGTGCCTGTCTGCTTCAGACGTCGAAAAACCTCTCATGCAACCCACACAGTATTCTTCGGTCGGAACTGCTCCTTCAGTTCCGTGACCATATTATCCTACCCGGAGATCTGCGGTTTTGCCTCGTCTGCTGCACGACTCTTCTACTATAACTTGGCTTCGCGCAACATGTCCATCGATGCCATGTCCACTTTCTCGGCTTCCTTCATCTTGGTCGCCTCGAAATATACTTCCATATCCCATATGAAGTTCTCCAAATCCTTGGCACTCTGCTTACCTGTGAAGGGTTTAGGTTCGGGTACCTTGCGTCGCTGCACCTTCCGTCGCTGCACCTCCATGGAGCTCCCTCTATTCGCTAATGTCTTCTTGATGAGGGAGATCTCACTGCGTAGATCCTCCATCATTGTGCTGAATGTCTCCAGTTTATCCTCCAAGGACTTGATCTGCTCTGCCGGACGTTGGGTCTCATCCCTAACATATGATCCTTCTGAAGAGCGGTCCTCCAAGACGGGGATGCGATGGGCATGAGTCCCAATGGTGGACTCCACTTCTGTCATCGCTTGCTTCAGTGCTGCCACGCGATCGGTAGCACCTACCATCGTCGCTCTGCTGATTGAAGATATACTTGTACCGACAACTATCCTTTGCTCCCACGATCGACTGCACCGACAACTGCTCCTTGCTTTGCCCGCTTTCTTGGTATGATACCAACTTGTGCCAACGAATTGTATCACGAACCATGCTCTGATACCAACTCGTGCTAACGAATGGTATCGTCCTCAAGCTCTGACACCAAATGTAACAGGGTCAAAATCTCGCTATTGATTTCAACTAAACCTGTACGGCGTTAGCTAACCCGTAGCTAACCAACCTTCTCAAGTAGAACGGTCACGGACACACTCTAAGTCTTCTCGTACTTCTGCTTGTTTACGTACCGACGCTCCAATACAAGTACAAGCACGAACTCTTGGATCGCTCAAGAACACTCTTAAGAACTCGCTCAAGAATGCTCAAAAACACCACAACCACACGATCATATTAGAAGGGGAACTCTCTCTGGAGTGGGTGTTGACACTGTACACTTATGTGTTTACAAATGAGCCACCACCTCTCCTTTTATACAAGACTCAAGGCAACACAATGGACACTAATTATTACATCTACAATAATGATACATAAAGACACAAGAGACCTTTCGAGTTCTTCGACAACCCATCGCCTTCCGCAATAACTCTTTGTCTACTCGTCTCTTCGACCCCTTTGTTTCATTTCTTCTTCCCGTACGGTTGACGCCACATCAACCGCCCAGTCATCAGCACACTCGCGCTCCAACGCTTGCTAGTGCAGCTTTGCCGTAATTCACCAAGTGCCATCGAACACTCGGTCTTGTTCCAGAGGGAACTCGCAACCTCCAGTCCGTTGTGCGGTAAACCCTTCCTTGGAATTCTGCGTGTTAAGGGGAAGTCCTCCAGAACTTCGTTATCGTGGCCTCCTGACCACTCTCGTACGCGTACTACCGAGAATACTCGACAATGCTTGTACTCAGCACTTGCAACCATGGAAGGAAATATCAGCGATATATCGCCGATATACCGATGTCGACATGGATCGATATGGCAATATATCCCGATTTCCAGACATTTTCTTCACAAAGGCTCGTCGATATGGGCAATATTCCGACGATATATCGTCGATATATCGTTGAAATATCGTATCGATACGATGTAGAAACGATATCGATATCGATACGGCCTTCCATGCTTGCAACGCTCCATGTCTTTTTGGATCGCCATACATCAGTATCGATCCCGTGTGCCTTCATGCGCACGCCTATGTGATTGTACCACATTGCTCCTCAATGCGTACTGCTTCACTGCATACCGTCCTTCTGCGTTCACGTACGTACCCGCTGCCTGCATCATCTGTCATGTCTTGCACTGCTGTCTGTACTTGCTGCTCGCACTGCTACAAGCTTCATGACACTCTACTATCGAGCCAGTGTCCTCTGTGACGCTTCTCCCTTGTAACGTACGGTTGAGCCTTCAGACTCCCGTGGATAACCTTCGTAATACCCACACGTTTGGACTCCTCTTGAAGTCCAGCTCCATCGATCATTCTCGAGCATCCAGCTACTGTGTCTGCACGATCATTCTCGATCACGGAATTTGAGGTTGTGACAGTGTGCATGATGTACATGATGAGCATGCAAATATACAGGTTGAGCCAGAACCACCAACAGAGAATGATTTTGGATGGTCCGTCGCCTTGTGGAAAGGCAAACGTTCTTGTGCGCGATACTCCATGGCAGGGCAGGTATCTCTGGAGCAACTTTCACCACATTTTTGGAAATTTATTGTGGGATTATCCGATGTTGAAATCCCACGCACATATCGGGAGGCACTCAAGGTGAGTGAATGGTGTCTGGCCATGGAAGTAAAAATGACTGCTTTATAGTCTCGTGACATGTGGAGTATTGTTATAGCTCCTGCAAACATGTCTGGTAGTATGCAAGTGGGTGTTCACTGTGAAAAATAGAGTAGATGGAAGCATTGATCTCTACATGGCACAACTCATAGCTCGTGAGTTCACCTAGACCTATGAGGTGGGACTATCAGGACTCTTTCTCTCCCGTAGCTCGGCACTCCAGACTTTGGGTTCTTCTCTCTATCGTTGTCACACGGGATTGGCCTCTGTACTAGCTTCATGTAACAAATGCTTTTATCTACGGTGATCTTCAGTAGGAACTCTACATGCACCAGACACATGGGTTCGCTGCTGAGGGGGAGTCTCAGAAGGTATGTAGACTTCATAAGACGATCTATGACCTTAAGCATAGTCTGAGAGCATGGTTTCAGAAGCTCTAAGATGTGATAGAACAGAAGGAGTTCAGGAGATCCACTACAGATCACTCCCTGTTTGCCCAGAGGTCCGAGAAGGACAACACTGCTATATTGGTATACGTTGATGGCATCATCATTATGGGAAATAATGCATTGGGGATTCATGCAGCTAAGGCTTTTCTGGGTCAGAAGTTTGTGACCAAGGACCTTGGCAGTCTACATGCAACAACCACATGGGTTCACTGTTGAGGGGGAGTCTTGTAAGATATGCAGACTTCATAATGTGATCTATGGCTTTAAGCAGAGTCCGAGAGCATGGTTTCATAAGCTTTAAGATGTGATAGAATAAAAAGGGGTTTGTGAGATCCACTGCAGATGACTCCCTGTTTGTTAAGAGGTCCCATAAGGATAATGCACATGAGATTCAAGCGGATAAGGCTTTTCTGGGCAGCAGTTTGTGACCAAGGACTTTGGCAGTCTACGTTATTTCCTTGTATTGAAGTTCGCTAGGAACCGGTGAGGTCTTGTGATGACCCAAAGGAAGTATGTTACAGATCTCCTATCAGAAACAAGTATGGCAGATTGCAAGCCAACAACTACTCCAATGGACATGAGTATGAAGTTCTATGATGATGCCACTGATGATGCCAACAAGAGGATATACATGGAGCTAGTTGGGTTGCTGTTATATGTGACCGTCATTAGGCCAGACATATCCTTTGCAGTAAGCAAAGCGAGTCATTTCATGGAGCAGCCAAGACAAACCCTTATGGATGCCGTTCATATGATTTTGAGATATCTGAAGACCTCCCATGTCACTGGTCTTTTGTTTAGAAAAGGCACATCCCTTGCCATTACAGCTTGTGTAGATGCAGATTACGTAGGATGTCCCAAGGATAGGAAGTTAACTTCCGGGTTTGCAGTATTTCTAGGGATTTCATTAAGATCATGGAAGAGCAAGAAGCAGACAATTGTCACCTGATCAAGTGCTGAATCAGAGTACAGAGCTATGGCACAATGCAACACTTAGATGATGTGGGTTAGATCAATTCTAATTGACTAGCCATTGAGATGCCTTTTCTTGTGTAATATAACAACCATGGTGCATTGTTCATTGTCAACAATCTAGCCTTCCATGAGCGAACCAATCCTATCGATGTAGACTGCTGCTACACTCGAGATATGATCAAGAAGGGTCTTATTTCTACATTACATGTCAGTTCTAGTGAGCATACAACATGTGCGCTTACCAAGGCTCTAGCCAGAGCACCCTTTCAGAGATGTTGTTCCAAGTTGAGCATGATCGACATCCATGCTCTGTCTTGAGGGGGAGTGGTGGAGGGCTTTTATGTTATATCACTGTTTTACAGTTATTTATTTCTTTTGTTCGTAGTATGTAATTTACCCATTAGGGTTCCTCTCTTCTATATAAGAGAACCCTTGGGCTCTATAAATAAACTCAACAAGTATTTTTCTTCCACAACATGTGTTTGGGATTTTGTCAGAATGGAGGATAAATTACAACCATGAAATTAGTATATGCAAGAATGCGTAAAGAATATTTCCTTTATGACAAATGCAGCCCTTTTACCATGCGAATTACCTCAATCGCAAGTAATGACTTTGTGCAAGGTCCTTAGTGATGAACACCTTGTGAATAAAGGCCTTGGTCTAGAGAATACACGTACTATTACCACTAGTGATAACACTATCATCAATGTATACAACAAGTACCACAATACATGAATGTTGTCGTGCAAATACAAAATAATGATCAATTATAGATGATTTTGTCAAACCAAGCTCACATACTCTGATTTTAAGGTTATGGATGGCTTTGCAAAGACGGCGTGCATACTCCCTCTAACAGAATATCTCGGTGGCTTTGTCACGTATATATCTCCTCCTTAAGATCTCCACATGTGAAGGTGTTCTTCACATGAAGCTGAAAGATGGGCTAGTATTGTTTGCAACATATGTAATTGTGTGAATGGACCTCATCCTAGCCAATAAAGAAAATGTCTAGTTCACAATATATAATATGTCTGTGTAAAGCCCTTTGCAAATAGTATAGCCTTTAGTTTATCAGTGGACCTTATCAGGAGAATGTTTGGTCGTAGAAAGTAAATTGCAAGCAACATGGTGACACTTATGGGCATGGCAAGATCCAATGCACCTTTGGAAGTAAGAGCATCCGTTTCATTCATGGCTTGTTTCTAACCATGTACTTTTAAGAGTGATTTGATAGTTACGAGGATTGGAAATCGTGTTGTGGTAAACTGAGAACTTGTTTATTCATAGAGCCTAAGGGTTCTCTTATATAGAAGAGAGAAATCCTAATGGGTAAATTGAATATTCTGGAAAGAAGAAATGCAGACTACGTAAAACAATGCTAAAACATAAAACTCTTCAACACTCCCCCTCAGGCTGGAGCATAGATATCAGTTAAGTTCAGCTTGGAACAACATTTATGAAAATGTCCTCTGGCTAGAGACTTGGTGAGCACATCTGTTGTTTGCTTACTGGAACTGACGTGGGAGATAGAAGTGAGACCCTTCTGGATCATATCTCTGGTGTAGTGGCAATCTACCTCGATATGTTGGTTTGTTCATGGAAGACTGGATTGTTGGCAATAAATAGTACATTCTGGTTGTCACATTGGAGATGCATGAGAAGTGGCACCTCTATGGCTAGATCAGTCAGAAATGATCTAACCCACATCATTTCTGTGCTACCTTGTGTCATAGCTCTGTATTCTGATTCAACACTCGACCATGCTACCACTATCTGTTTCTTGCTCTTCCATATTACAAGTGAGTTTCCCACAAAGATTGCAAAACATGATGTTAACTCTCTCTCCTTGAGGCATCCTGCATGATCGGCATCTGCATAGGCTGTAATAGCAAGAGATATTCCTCTACTAAATAACAGGCCAACACCAGGTGAGGTCTTTAAGTATCTCAAAATCATATGGACTGCATCCTTATGCGTCTGTCTTCGCTGCTCCATGAACTGACTCACTCTAAACGATATGTCTAATCTGGGTTACATTTAACGGCTTTTGTACTAACTCCCTGTATCTTCTTTTCTCCACTTAATTATTGTCATCATCATAGAGCTTCATACTCGGGTCTACGGGAGTAGTTGTTGGCTTGTATCCCGTCATACCTATCTCAGACAATAGATCTGCAACATACTTCCTCTGGGTCATCACATGACCTTGCTGGTTTCTGGCAAACTCCAGTCTAAGGAAGTAACATAGACTGCCTAGATCCTTGGTCACAAACTATTGTCCTAACAAATCCATGGTTGATTTGATCCCCTGTGCATTGTCTCCTGTAATGATAACGTCATCAACATATATCAATATAGCAACGGTCCCCTTCTGAGACCTCTGGACGTACAAGGAGTGTTCTGCATTAGATCTCACAAACCCCTTTTTCTCTATCATGTTGGAGAGCTTCTGAAACCATTCTCTTAGACTCTGCTTAAGGCGATATATTGCCTTATGAAGTCTGCATAACTTATGTGTCTCCCCCTCAGTAGCAAACCCTGGTGGTTGCTGCATATAGACTTCCTCCTGAACATCTCCGTAGAGAAAGGCATTCGTCACATCAAGCTGGTAGAGAGGCCAATCATGTGTGACTACAACAGAGAGAAGACCCGAAGGGTAGAGTGATAAGCAACTGGAGAGAAGGTGTCTTGATAGTCCACCCCATAGGTCTGGGTGAACCCGCGCACCACTAATCATGCTTTGTAGTGGTCAATGCTACCATCTGCTCGGTGTTTCACAGTAAACACCCATTTACATCCCACAATAGGTGCATTTGTTGAAGCTGAAACCGTACTCCACGTGCCACGTGATTGCAATGCTATCATTTCTGCTTCTATGGCAAGGCGCAATTCACTCAATTGGAGTGCTTCTTGATAGGTGCGTGGGATTGTAGCAGAAAATTCCTGAAATCTGTGGAAAGCCGCTCTAGAGATACCTGGCATGTCGTGGGATATCAGGCACAAGATCGTTTGCCATTCCGTAAGGTGATATGCCATCCTAGGTCATTGTCTGCTGGTGGTTCCTACTCAACCTGTATATCTGCATGGTCATCCTGCAAACCACTAGTTCCATCAGTCATAACCAAGTGTTCATGATTTACATGAGGCATGCTGGATGCTGGGGAATGCACTGGAACATGGATAACAGGTTGAGGGATTTGAGGAGATGGTGGTGGAACAACAATAGACTCATCAGACTCAGAGGAGCACATACGTTCACCTGTAGAAGAAAAGCATATGATGGACTCTAAGAAAATGATGTCAGCACTAACATAGTATTTGCCACAAACCAGATCAAAACAACGATATCCCTTCTAGGTACGTGAGTACATAACAAACATGCATTTGACAACTCAAGGAGTGTCTTTGTCATGACCATGTCGTAGTATATGAACAAATGCCACACAACTGAAAACATGTTGGGTAAGAGAATAAATCCTTATTGGGAAATGCAATGGCAAAGGGAGCTTTTTCACCCAAAACGATGGAGGGCATTTTATTGATAAGGTAACATGTCGTCAACACAACATCACCCCAAAATGAAATTTAGGCAAGACTCTAGATGAGTACTGTCATGGTGATGTGAAGAAAGTGACAATGTTTGTGTTCAGTCGTACCATTCTGCTGAGATGTATGGGGACAAGATGTTTGATTGGTAATGCCCTGTGCTTGGAAAAAAATGAGACATGCCCGTAGAACAAAATTCAAAGGCATTATCAGAACGAATAAATTTTATTGAGGCATAGAGGATATTCTTTAGTTCAATAGCAAAATTCTCAATAACAATACTTGCCTCAGATTTCTACTTCAAAATGAACACCCACAACAATCTAGAAAAATCATCTACGCAAACAAGATAGTACATGTGGCCCTGATGATCAGGCACACAACTCGAACCCACATATCAAGGTGAAATAAATCCAATAGACCATGCTTACTACGACTTTGGCTCAGAAAACTAGACCTGTGATGTTTTCCGAGTTCACACGACTCACAATTAAATGTAGACTTAATAGAAACTCCAGGAATAAGACGACAAATCTTCTGCAGTGGAAGATGACCAAATCGAAGATGCCATCTATAAGGAGAGATTGATCCTGCAGAGAGAGATGTGGCACCTGTACAATGAAATTGAGACAAAAGGTATAGACTTCCATGTTTACAGCCACTTCCAATCACCTTGCCCATGAGAATATCCTGAAACACAAGAGAACTAGGGTCAAATATCGCACGACAATGTAAATCTTTTGTAATCTGTCCGATGGAGAACAAATTCATAGAAAAAAATGGTGCATGAAGAACATTCTGTGGATGTATGGTTGGCATCAAATAAACCTCCCCTTGTCCAATAATAGGGGATTGAGTTCCATCAACTATAACAACAGATCAACCAAGCTTATCAGGTTGGTATATGCCAAATTGAAGTCTATCCCCACACAGATGATATGATGCACCTGAATCCATGATCCATTCCGAAGACTCTGGTTTGGAGTGACTAGAAAAAGCATGAGTAGTACCTGATGTGGAAGCAGAAGCCACAATATCTGATTAGTGGGGGCCTATGGAGTCTGTTGGATGCATAATCTCTCAAAGCCGAGCAACGAAATCATCGTAGCGATGATTAAGAGTAGCAGGAGTAAGCGGGTTCTGCTCTGCAACCAGTGAACCCTCGAGGATCCGGGTACCCGTTAATCACACATTTCGCGTTACATTCATTACTATCGCATTAAGTAACTGAAAGTACGGGGAAAAATTTTCCGCGAATGAAATAATTTCATCTGATATCACATCAACATTTATAACCACAAACTCATAGAACAATGGTCACCAAAATCTCATTTCATTATCTTCCATATATTTTACATGTACAAAGTCTGACAGTACATACAGTATATCCCAAAATCTGACTGAAGAGAAAGAAACATAATACATTATAAATTGAACAAAAACTGGCACAAAATAAACCATACCGTTGGGTATAAAATTTATCTCCTGGACCCATGTATGGCTATTGAACTGCAGGCTGTTTGCCTGCCAAACATGTTAGGAAAGAAGAGGAGTCAGCGGTTGCTGGTACCTCCCAAAACTTATATAAAATAACAGGCATTTATTATGACCAAAAGCAGGCAAGTAGAGAGGCAAGAACAACTCAAATTAAAATTTATTTCTACTTGCAATTGAAAAAGGTTTCCAAATTCTAGTAAGCACCTCTTATGATTAGCTATTATCCCAACATTCCCCACATAAGCATATTTCTATCGTAAGTGATTGTATATTTTATTCTCATAGTACTCAGAGATCATATTTATGGATTTTTGATGATGGGAAGGGGGAGATGAGAAGATATAAAGATTTATTAAAATCTTAAGTCTAGTGGATAGTCTGTGGTCTTGGTTCTTGTGAAACCTCACACTATGACTCTAAGACTTGGGGAATGTCTTAGGGTTGGGGTGCCTCCGTAGGCATGCGGTGTTGTATAATGCATCCTAACTAAGTTCCCAACACGTCCACTAGCTTAATAAGATTTCTAATTAGATTATAGTCTTTTCTATTTATTCAACTTTAATTGTAACCCCTTAAAACCTCAAGTGCAACTGTCTCAGATGTAACTCTAGATGGTGTGGATATAGAGATGGATGATCTGGATGTAGAATCGCCAAGTCTGTTGGCGAAAGAAAAACTCAAGCGGTGAAGAAGCCAACAAAAGGGCTCTTCCGTCTCGCCCCCTAATTGGAAGGACGGTCCAATAGAGGGATAGGTCTACTCCCAACTATGCCACTGAGACGGGTGAGAGGGACTTCCCGGAAAAGTTGCTCTAGAAACAGCCCGACCGGTAACGGGCAACCGAGCTCGTACGTAAAACTGAAAACCAAGGATCCCCCGCCTGGGTATCCTAAAACAGGGTCAGCGGAATGGTCTAAAGTCGGGATCCCAACGAGGTGTAAAAACACTGTGAGCTCACGTAAAAACCGAAAAGGGACTGGGATCCTAGACCCGCGCACTTGGCGGCCGCTGCCCTAACTGGGCTTCCTATTCTCCCGCCCAGCTGAGGGTCACCGCGCCCTCGCACGGTCAGGTGTAAGGTTCACCACAACCGGCAATATTTGTCAATCATTAATAATCCTTAATATCTTCACTTGATCATTGATTCCCAACATTCTGGCCACTTGACTCATTCTCGATCTTTTATGTAATTGATTGTCGAGATCGAGGTTGTAGATCAACGGTCTTATCGGCATCATTGTTGGACTTATTTAAAAGTGCAATCATTTCTATGGTTTCCATTCCTTAAATAGGCTTCTTACTGCGAGTCATTAATATCTAAAGATATATAATTTGAAAGTAGTGTTTGAATTCATTATTCCATTGATTTAAGTGCCCTTGCATAGTATATTCGGGTGATATTATGTAAATTATTCACCAAAACATAAGGTTTATTTAGTACGAAATCCCTATGCGTTCCCTCATGATGATTGGATGATATATTCTAGATTGTTAGGCTGTGAAAACAGATCTTATATTTAGTACTCCTTCAGGTCTTGGAGTACCAATGTTGCTTACTACAATACAAGTCAGTCCAGATCCTATATACTTCCATATGATACATCTCTAATATATTTATAAATATGAGATTGCTCATTTGTGGTCTTATATGGAATTTTTTTAACCAAGTCTCAGGTATATATATAACGTTTCTGCTTCTTGGATTAAGAAGTAATAATGAAATTAATTGGAACCAATGGCAACTACTAACCACATATAGATTGAGATTTATTTCATTGACAGTGTTTTTCCCTTACCAATTGTAGTTTCAAATTAGCCAGATATTATCTCTTTCTCCAACCATCAACATGAATACCCCCATTAATTCCATTCCTTATTTTTATAAAGGTTAAAGTAACATTTTTCAATCTCTATAATTGAGTCAGAAGTTCAGTCAAGGTTAACTAAAATCGTGATCCACATCACTGTGGTCCTAAAATAAACAAAACTTATTGTAGTCATGTATTATATATTAAATACAATTACACAACTCGGTAAAAGATCTACTAATGAAAATTTCAATGTGAAATCATACAGTACGAAGCTAATGCTGAAATAAGGTCAAGTCTAAGGATTAAGGTTATTTCCTCGTGATAGATAAAGGTTAAGGGCATTTCCTCATAACAGAGAAAGGTTAGATGTATTTCATATTACATCTAATGGCATCATCCCAACTCTAATTAATCTTAAAGTAACACAATGCATATAATTTTGAAAGATAACAAAAATATGCCATACAGGAAGAATGGTATTGATGAACTTGACGTTGTGTATGCGTTAGGATCTATATGATCAAAAGGAAGGCCAACGAATGAAAGCAGGATGAGTGTATAAAAAAAATGAATGGATTTTTCTTACATATATTATGTTAACTAAAGTTATGAGAAGGCCAATTTCTTAAACAGGGAACACCGACCAAGTTATATATGTTAAACGGTGAATAGTGATTAACGAGTAGCTAATTAAGCACTAAGATTATAGTCACAGGAATTACTGCTGTAAGACATGTGTACTATCTAATGAGGATTAGATTAATGCATCCCGAAAATTTACAGAACGGAAATTTCTTCACAAGCAAATGGATTTCTTGTTTGACCTAATTGTATACACTATTGACACTTCCAAATCTGATCATTTTGGAATGATTAACAAAACCAATAACTTGCTCTTCCATTCGAATTTCGGAAATAAGCATGCATGATGAAAATTTCATAATTCCAGATTTGACCGTTCTTGGCATATATTCCTAAATTCCTCCTAATTCCAGACTCAAATCCTGAACCAAGAGGGAATAATTTGTGCAAAGCACATGAGTGGTAGCAAGAGAGAAAGGAAGAAGGATTGTACATAAGATTAGGTATAATAGACATGCATGGCAGCAATGAGGGGGAAGGAGGTACCTTGAACTTTGCTCCAATCTTTGGAGTAAAACACATGCAGGAGATTTAGTTTTGATGAAGATGGGGTGTTTCCAGGAAATTTCAGCTGCTGGAATTGCAGTTGCTTGATACGGAAGAGCTCCAGGAGCTTGATTGATTGCTGCAATTGTTGAAGCAAGAAGATTGCTGGACATCCAGCAAAGGCAGCATGCAGTTCTTGGAGTAAATTCTACCGAACTGCCTTGGAACAACTCCAAGTATCTAAGGCAAAAATCAAAAATCTGAAATGGAATTCCAGCAAGATGGAAAAGAGGAGAATATAAGAAAAGGAAAGATGTAAATTCACCTCTCGTTGAAGAATTGGGGGATTTGGGAGATAGTAAAGGAAGAATACTGAAAGAAAGCAGTACCTCTAGTAGGGATTCCTTGGCTGAAGAGGAGCAACTCAGTGGCTAGAATTTTCAGCCGAGATTGGAAAGGGATGGATTCCTTACGATGGAAATGTAGGAGAGTTAAATGGGAATGGTTGATATATATATATATAAAGAGTGGGGCTAAATTTGTTTGCCAAGTGGTGAAGAGTGAGATGCTAAGTGGAAGAGAAGGAAAAAGGCAAGTGTAGGCTGCTGGAATTTCCAACAGAAGTCTGCTTCTGTTTTATTTTATATATTTAAGACACAACATTCGTCCGTATTCACACCTCGAATGTCGGATTTCGACGAGTAATATCTCGTTTCGATTGTCTCAAAATGACGGTCAATATGAGTATAATATTCATATACTTTCGGTCGGGTTTCGAATACCCGAAATTTTCGGATACGTTTTTTGTAAGGTTAAATTTTTGTGAAATTAAATTACCAAACAACATGCGATTGACGAACGGTCGATTTAGTTGGTCTCGTGTCGTCGAATCGGATCTAATGATGGTCTCGGTTCATTTTGCAGTTTCTGAATTTGCGTCGCGGCTTTTTCACGGCGCAGGCTACGATGCGACCGTTTTTCGGTCGATTTCGCCCGAACGACTTTTGATTCATAATAAATTGACCGTTTTAGGTTGTTTGGCATTGACCAACAACGTTATTGGGCTCATTGGACCTAAAATCGGACGAGTTTGGGTTTGTTAGGATATGGACGTTACACAACCCTAGTTGATGACAGGTACTCATGCTTTAAATAGCATGTCTCCTCTGTATGGCTTGATCGATGATAGTAAGAACAAGTTTGTATTGGGTGAAATCCACCTCTTCCGTGGAAGCCACCCCTTCTACGAGTAATTCTACCTCGTCCACATAAGGTAGCCATGGCGGATGACGTTTGAGATGGTGTGGAGGAGATATTGAGTCGACTCAATATCTGATATGCCTCCTCCATTGGAGGTATGGTGGCATATGTCAATAACTCAGAATCGTCATCATCATATTCTGGATTGAGCGTTGTCAAGAACAAACCTGTCATAACCAAAATTCTATAGGCCTTCAATTGTTCTGGGGATGTTGTCAGGGGTATGAAACTATGAAGTTTCTCAAACATACCCGTACTGAAGTATACAAGGCATGTAGCGGACGGTCATCCCGCGTGGTTGTAAAAATATCATGCTGAAGCTGTAAAACTTTGAATTCATTTTCAACATGAGAATAAGTTGCAGCAAGATGAACCTACATTGCCTTTGTTGTGGGTTGACCTATAATGTCATTGGCAATTTCTACAGTAACTGTCCTAGATAGCCAAACCTTGGCATATGCATCATCCTCGTCCCATGAGGCATTGGTCCCTATCTTGTCCGCCGGTTCATCCTATGTCAGAAGATGTTTCTTACCATAATTGTGCAACATATTCATGAAGTGCATGGCCCAGAACTCATAGTTTATTCCATCCATTTTCACAATCGGTGCGATACCCTTGGTAGGTATGTTGTGGCTATTTTCCAACATCACGAACAATCACACGAACACAAAACCGATACACTCGATATCTAAATGATCATGTAACACGATGATTGTGTTTGTAGACTCATATCACAGCCATAGAAAGAAGAAACCATGGTCTGAATTGAAGAAAAAATAGGGTAAAATACCCCTAAAATGGGAAATCAGACATGACCTTCAGTGAAAAATGCCGTGAGGGCGGCTGGTTGCCAATGGGTGCAGTCTTGGAGGCACGTCGGGCCACTGGAGGTTAGGAAAGCTATAAATGGCGGCGATAGACTGCCGCTCGATGTGATGAGGGCCTCTTGCAACTATTGCACAGAAGAGGCTCTACTGCAGCAACTGGTGCTATTGAAGGCGGTGAGCGGCAAAGGGTGCCGCTACGGATGCCGCCAAGGGCCGCTGTTGTTGCAGTGGGAACTGCAGGAGGCTGCACTGGGAGATGATGGTGTGTGCGAGGTTGGAGGCGCGAGACTGAAGGGCAGGGTAAGGTTGACTCAGGGCTCCAGTCTTGGACCGCCGCTCTTATACCATGTTGTGGTAAACTGAGAACTTGTTTCTTTATAGGGCATATTTGGTTTCCAGGGTACACTGAGGTACCTTGGCATACCCCTAGATCCAACCCTGGAGGATTGGGATTGCTTGTATTGACCCTATAATTTCTTTGGTATATTGGTTTTTAACCATGTTCAAATACCCTTATTAACATAAAAAACATATCACAATCATTAAAAAAAGGGATATTTACCCAGCGAACCCTGAAATCTTTCAAAATTACCACTACGACCTTTGAAACATCATAATTCCTCCCACAACCCCGTAATCTTGCTCCGTCTTACCCTACAGACCCTCCCGTCAATTTTAACTACATTTGAGTCAGTTACTTGGGTTAGTCGTGAGTTAATCTAACCAATTAACCATCCAACGGTTACGAGACGAGGGGGTGTTGCAGATCCGGGAGGGCGGCAGGGGGGGGGGTCCGGAGCACCATCGGAGGGGCGTCGGGGGAGGGGGACCACCATCGGAGGTCGGGGGGGCGGGGCGGTGCCTGGGAGGCGGGGAGCACCATCGGAGGTCGGGGGGGCGGGGCGGTGCCTGGGAGGCGGGGAGCACCATCGGGCGGCGCGGGGGGTTGCAGCGGTAGGGGGTGGGGGCGGGAGCACCATCGGAGGTCGGCGGGGCAGGGCGGTGCCTGGGAGTCGGGGGGGAGGGGTGCGGGAGGGTTGTGCCTGGGAGTCGAGGCGGGGCGGTGCCTGGGAGTCGCTCGTGCGACATAGGCACTCGGTTTAGGTCGTTTGATCAGAGATGAAGAAGGACCGTTGTTTAATATGGAGATAGGGATTTGTTCCTCTCCAATTGAAGTTTCAAGCGGTGGTGGAGCTTTCAGGCACTGCAGACTCTATCGAAGAAGCTCGATGTGAATGTCTCGCATCCTAATTGATAATGCTCCACGAAATACGTGCTCCAGATGATGACAACTTCAGATGGTGTACGATATAGGAATCGGTGTGGTTGTTCCTCGATATTTTCCACAAGTGGATCGGATTCAGATGCTCATAACGCTCCAGATCCTTCAGATAGCCATGAAGATATTCATCGATGGTGCAGCGTAGTCGAGCGGCAGCACCTCGGGGCTCATGGCGAGAGGCTCCTAGACGAGGCAGGACGAGGAGGAGGACGAGGAAGAGCAGCAAGATATCGCTGTTTTCGGCAGGCGGCGCGGGTGGGGGGGAGCAGGGGAAGCGACGCCGGGGCTTTGGGCGGCACGGTGGGGTTCGAGGTTTCGAGGAGGACGGCGGGGAGGGCCAAATCCAAGGGGGAAATGGCAATGAATGTAAATTTGACAAACAAAAAGGGTATAATGTAAACAAATATAACGGAATCCGGTTAGTTCTAACGGACAAATGGATGGGAGTTAACCAGAGGGTCTCCACGGTAATGGTTAGCAAGATTACGGGGTCGTGGGAGGAATTATGATGTTTCAAAGGTCGTAGAGGTAATTTCGAAAGATTTCAGGGTCTGCTGGGTAATATCCCTTAAAAAAATTAATATCACACATAATCAATGTCACATCACAATTATCATTCCAACTCTCTCAACCCTCCAAACAACTAGTATTCACAGAAGGATACCCCAACCCAGCCCAACCCAGTAACCAAACAAACCCATACAGCCCGAGGGTTCTCTCATATAGAAGAGATAATCCCTAATGGGTAAAATTACATACTCTGGAAAGAAGAGATGCAAACTACATAAAACAATGCTAAAACATAAAACTCTTCAACAAACCGCTTTAAGAGCATATGTAAAATTCCTGTTGCATATGGACAAACTATCAGTGGAAGTGAAATATGACAAAGGATGTAGAGATCATTGCCTTCAGAACTTCTATATCACTATACGAAGGTTCAGAGGATCATCGAGATTTGTAGTCGTAGTGTCGTCTGAAGAAGAGTCCACAACTTATAAGTTAGGAACATGCAGAAGGGACAAACTCATGTTGTATTAGGATCATGAAGGAGGGAACTCCAAGGGAATATCATCGACAAACTTGCAAAAGAAACCAATATTTTAAAAATGATGACGTCCATAGTAATGTATTAGCAATGTCCGACATGGTCACAATATCTATACTCCACTTGAATCCTAGAATAGCCAAGGAAGACATGCTTGATTGTACGATGAATTGTTTTATCTTTATTACGGAATTATGAACAAAGGTTTATGCAATCAGAAATCCGTAAAGGAAGTGGAAAGGGTTCCTCATCCTTGTAAAAAGTAAAGAATGGAGTTGCCCCATTGAGCATGGAGGAGGGCGCTCGATTGATCATGTACGCCGTTGAATTGCATCTCCCTAGAAGTTTTTGGGAACCTTTACGTGAGCAAGCATAGTAAAGGAAATATTTAGAATGTGACAAAGTTCTTTACTGCGACGTCGTTCTGCATATAGGTATATAACGTTGATGTCTCGTGAAGAGTGCCCTGAGAAGTAAAGCAAGTGGTCAAATCAAACTGAATAAATTCAAGAGGATTATCGGATCTAAAAATTTTAATGCTCGTGGAGATGATAAACTAGGAAAAGGACTTGATAGTTTTGTTTATCTTTGACCATTCCTTTGTTAGATACACATAAGAATATCTACTTTAATAATAACAAAAAACAACCAAATAATTGTAACAACCAGTAATGCAGATCAGTCAAAGCCCAAATTGTCATAGTGGACAAAGGCAAAAAGGCGAGGAATAAATATGCTTAGTCTTCCATGGAAAAGATACTCTATGATGTTTACCAAACTGATAGACTTCACACTCAAAGGTCTTTTGCGGAATCAGTTCAAGAGGCATCTATGAGAGACCTCTAGTAGTGGGGTAACCAAGATGTAAGGTGTTACATGAACGAGTTAGCAGAGGTGGAGACATCACAAGCAAATCAAGAAGCAAGAATATCGAGATAATATAGGCCTTTCTTCTCATGGTCCCCACTAAAGATATGCATCGTCCATATGTCGTGAAGGAAGTAGTATAGTATGTAAAAAGTAAAGAACGGAGTTGCCCCATTGAGCATGGAGGAGGGTGCCCGATTGATCATGTACGTCATTGAATGGCATCTATCTAGAAGTTTTTGGGGAACCTTTACATGAGCAAGCAAATAAAGGAAATATATAGAATGTGACAAAGTTCTTTACTGCGACGTCGTTCTGCATATAGGTATATAACGTTGATGTCTAGTGAAGAGTGCCCTGAGAAGTAAAGGAAGTGGTCAAATCAAACTGAATAAATTCAAGAGCATTATCGGATCTAAAAATTTTAATGCTCGTGGAGATGATAAACTAGGAAAAGGACTTGACAATTTGTTTATCTTTGATCATTCCTTTGTTAGATACACATAAGAATATCTACTTTAATCATAACCAAAAACAACAAAATAATTGTAACAACCAGTATATGCAAATCAGACAAAGCCCAAAATGTCATAGTGGACAAAGGCAAAAAGGCGAGGAATAAATATGCTTTGTCTTCCATGGAAAAGATACTCTATGATGTTTACCAAATTGATAAACTTCACACTCAAAGGTCTTTTGCGGAATCAGTTCAAGAGGCATCTATGAGAGATCTCTAGTAGTGGGGTAACCAAGATGTAAGGTGTTACATGAACGAGTTAGCAGAGGTGGAGACATCACAAGCAAATCAAGAAGCAAGAATATTGAGATAATATAGGCCTTTCTTCTCATGGTCCCCACTAAAGATATGCATCATCCATATGTCGTGAAGGAAGTAGTATAGTATGTAATATATGGGTAATTGGATCTTTGTAGGATCCAATTACCCTACTCAAGTAAGTCTGATTTGTTTGTGGGGCTATATAAGAAGCTTCATACCCTTGTACTCATCGAGAGATTATAATCGAATGTTCGACCAATTCTAGAGGCCTTCTCTCATTGTTTCATCCTGCTTCTCAAGGAGTAGGGTTCTACGTAAAATCATGATGTTCTTCAATGTTATTATTATTTTGATCTTGATTTTGCTTTTGCATTTTAGATTTCAACATGATACATTCTCCTATTACATGTCTGGAAGAGATTCAGTTGACATCCTTCATGCGTTTGTAGAATATGCTGCATTCGCATGATTTTTCTATGAACTTATTATCTATTAGTCAGATTACCAAGGATCTGAATTGTCGTGTCATATTTGATTTCTTTTCTCACGTGTTTCAGGATGTACTCACTAGCAATGTGATTGGATGTGGTCGTGAGCACGAAGGACTCTACATACGAATCTAGTCTCCTTATACAGACAGATTTTCCATTCCCACTAGATCAATTTCTTCGTACATGTGGCATCTTCGATTTAGCCATCTTCCTTTGCGGAATTTGTGTAGAGTCCTCTCGTAGATTTCTTCTTGATCCATGTTTCAGTGCGAGGCTTGCCAGCTTAGGAAGCTTCACCGTACCGGTTTTCCTACTCGTCAAAGTTGTAGCAGTAGTTCTTTATTTGAGTTAGTGAATTTTTATATTTGTGCCGATGATTTTTTAGTGTTTCTTGGTTTTTTATTGAAAAATGAGTCTAAAACTAGTTATGTTATTCGATCTTTCATTTATTGAAATAAAGAGTATTTTATCTACTATTATTAAGTTTGTATACTTTCACAATGCATTGGAGTTTTGTAGTATTTACCTCTCTCTGTCCTTCAGGTCTCTTGGCATTGTACATCAAATGCCATGTGCCTACACTTCTTAGCATAACGATGTTGCTGAACACAAATTCCCTTACCTTCTTGATATTACTAGGACTCTTCTTATCTATAGTCGTGTTCCCCACTTTTTCTGAGGTGATTATGTCCTTGCCCTTTTATGTTAGTGGGCACCGGTCTTCTTCAAGTTGCATTGCATCAATATGGATCAAATAGTCCATTGGTTGTACCTTTGGAGATGGATAAAATGATCATTTACCCTTTTTTTATGAGAGGTCTTGTGATGACCTAGAGGAAGTATGTTTGCCAAAAATCAGAGAGGTCTTGTGATTACCCAAAGGAAGTCCATTTGCCAAGAAGCAGAGAGGTCTTGTGATGATCTAGAGGAAGTTCGTTACATATTTCGTTCTATAGACAATGATGGCTGAGTGTAGACCTATCACCACTCCTGTGGATCTCAACATGAAACTCTATGATGATGACATGTAGGTGGATAAGAGGAAATACATGGAGCTTGTCGAGACGCTTCTTTGTGTGGCTATTACCCTACCAAATATCTCTTTTGCAGTGAGTAAAGTTGGTTAGTTTATGGAGCAACCATGACTTGCTCATATGGATGCAACCTACATGATCCTATGTTATCTAAAATCTTCTCCAAGTACATGGTTGCTAATCAACAGAGGAACATCTCTTGCCATCACGACTTGTTTAGATGATTACCATGTATGATGCCTTGAAGAGAGGAAGTCCACCTCTGGTTTTGCAGTATTAGTAGGGGATTCTTTGGTCTCATGGAAAAGTTGGAAGCATGTTGTGGTTACTAGCTTGAGTATTGAATCCATATACAACGCTATAATACGAGGGAGCACTAAGATGATGTTGGTCAGTTCTAATATGATAGATCTAGGTATTGACACACCTCTTCCTATATAGTTGCTTTGCGTCAATCAAGCTTCTTTATTCATTGTCAGCGATCCAGGTTTCTGCGAGAAGACCGAACACAAGGAAGTAGATTTCTATTATATACGAAGCATGATACAAAAGAGCTTCATCTCTACTTTCCATATCAACTTAGGGAATAGACAACCGATACTTTCACGAAGGCCCTAGCAAAGGGGCATTCTAGAAGTGTTGTTACAGGATAAGCATGATTGACATTTATCCTCCATCCCGAGGGAGAGTGTTGAGAGTTATTTATTTGTATTTATCTATTTCTTATTTCTTTCTTGTTTAATTTACCTGCTAGTATTTCTCCTCTCTCTATATAAGATAGCCCTTTGGTCTCATGAATAATTAATCCATTCATTTATTCATTTCGTAAAGTTTTAGTTCATAAATCTATTCCTCTTCCGAGTAGATGTCATTCTAGTCTAGGGGATCTTCTGTAGTCTTTTATATACTCCTATTTATACCAACTTCTCTTTGTAACAACTTTACGTTAAACATGTAAAAGACAATGTTGTAGATGTCGGTATTCGGTATTCAATCGGAGGAGTCAATAAATAACGAATATTTGGCATTGGGAAGAATATTTGGATTTGAATGCGACTTGGGCAAGGCAAACACAGATCCATGTGAAACCAAGAGGTGAAATTCCTCTACGTGTACTTTAAGTTAGTCATTTACAAGACTTCCATCTCCAAATCTCCCACAAACACAAATGGACAGGGAGCCAGGGTCAAACCCCCCTTGTCACATTACCGATCAACCTACCGATGAGTGACTTTGAAGTCGTCACCAACAAGCCACGAACATTCGAAAATGAAAGTGCACCAGTTGATGCTCATCCCAAAGAATCGTTGACGGAGTGCCCATGGACTATATAACGTCGACAATAGGAGCATAGTTCCATTAGAGATTCTCTGACAATAGAATAAACAGGGATCGTGTGTCGTACATCCACTCCTAAAGCTCAAAATACTCCTTATTCCACCTGATAATCATCCCCCTAACACACCAACGGTCAACATCATCCCATACTCAGTAAAACGAGACCCAACTAAGTCCCGCCAACTATGGCAATCTCGTGCCTCCTATTTAATCTTTTGTAAACAAATGACGTCCACCTTCCACCCTTCTAACAACACACCCATCACTCTCCTCTTGTCTGTCATGCCAAGGCCTCAGACATCCCAAGAGACAATCTCCATCTAGCAACAGAGGGGATGTCCCTGCTGGTAGCACCCCAACACATCACGCCACCCTACCCTACTTATTAGATCAGCCAGCATCACTCCAAATCCCCGTACATTGCCCACAATATGAGCAACACTCGATCAAGCAACCACATAATCACTCTCGTTTACAACCTCTCCCAGTGTAACATCCAATGAGAACGTCCGAAGGTCCAAAGGCCTTCGCCTGCGATGGCGAACAAACACCCTCCAACGACTCGCCTTATCGATTGCAAGCACAATGGACGCTCGATCAGATGTCGAATAACTCGCTTCGTTTGCACCTTAAAACATGCAACAATAGAATCTGCTTCGCCGATCGGAAAAACCACAACTCCATCACCCCGGCAAATTGATTCGCACACTAGAGGGCCAACGCAACAATTCTCTTGTGGTTGACTAGCCCCAAGATCAAAGCTGGAATCCTCTAAGCACACTCTTGTGTCCCACCAAATCATACAGAAAATCCAAGTTCACAGGTGTAGACTATCTGGGGCAATCTGTGCCAATCAAAGGTTTAAGGTCCAAATCATGATACAAATCAATTGGCTCGAAAGAGGGCATCCATTGACCACCCATAAGCCCCACCAACAAACCCATGGTGCCTTTCGCATGAGAAGGCACACACTCCAACATGCGAAAGGAGATTCGACCCACCACATACGTTGCGTCAAATATTTGACAAGTTGTACGATCCTCAACCACAATAACCAAGTCAATGGACTCCCTCTGATGTAGGCGTTCAGAGACAAGCTCAACCGCCATCAGAGAGCCCACCAACGCCTCTTGGAGACAGTCAACTCATCGTGAAGTGAACGACATATCTGAGACATGGAAAGTCCTAAGGGCCCGATCGGTTGATGCCCCATCCCTGAATGAGGTCGCCACCACACCACTCCATAAACCGTCGCATCCGTTGCTAACACATTCCTTACCTACGAATCCATAAGATGAGACACAACCGTGAAAAGCTTCAAAGGGACATCTCCCTTGAATCGCTCCATAGGAAAGGACCCAGACAAGTGAAGGCCTAAAACTGGAAACATCTGTGGTAGCAATATATGAGTCCATAGAAGAAGACCTCTCAAGGGCTGGGTAGTATGTTAATCCTCTCTCTCTCTCTCAACTAATAGAATGGTGTGGGGCTTCTTACATAGCCCTATAGACAGACTGGAGTCCCACTAAGAGCAGATGTGAGACTAAACCTGTGGATGTGGTAATTAGACCCTGGAAGGATCTGATTGACCGTCTATACATATGATGCATACTCTACCACTCTCCCTCAAGCTGGAGTATGCCATGCTTTGCTTGGACAAATAGAAAAAAATCACCCACTCACAATATAAGACATAACAAACTATAATGACACAATGCATACTCTACTACCTACCTGCTGAGGATGTTGCTTCTCATGTCGTGCTAGTTAGGAGGAACTGAAGGGTTGGAGTGTGTACTAAACTAGGTCTCTTCGTCAGAGAATGCGTGTTATGTATTGTGTCTGTGACATCAACCAAAATTGAAATGAGTCTCTACATGGAGAACTTTGGCTCTCGTTGCTTTATCTCTTTGAAGGGCCAAACCGGAAAAGTTGCGAAAACAAGGTTGCAGAAGTCAGCAGTCAGTACTCATTTGGCAGAGTCACTGACTAAGGATTAATCGACTGTCGAAAGAGTAATCAGATTTAGTTGGACATTAGTCAGTTTTGATTTTTTAATTATTTAAAATATATAAATCAATATTTATTACATATACTCTCATATATATATATATATATTCACATATATTTATAAGAGCTTAAAAAGAAGAGGCTATTATAGTAGTAACTACTATATATTTATTACAATTCCATACAATATAAGGAAACATGTAATAAGCACGAATTTGATTGTAGTAACTCAACACTTCTCTAAGGGGTCAACCATGCAAAGTACATTTAACGATATTCAACCAGCATCATCTACTTCCAATAAATCATACGAGAAATTGATAATTAAAATATTATTGGATTCATTATAAGACTAAAGTTTGGAACCTCCCAAGTCGTGAATTCCATTTTATTGTTGCGGTAGCCTGCATACCCAACATAAGGCATGATTGGGCCATTTTTTCATAGCATTACACATCGGAATCTTGTGGGCAACATATTATTTGTCTGATTATTGTCCAAGTTCGCCATCTCCTTTATTTCTCTCCAAAAGTTTTCATGTAGATGCTTTGGATTCACATTATTTACATACATCAGTACATATGTGTAACCCAAAATGAAAATAAAAACAAAATGATATAACTAAGAAAACAAAAACAATGTTTAACTCCAAGAACGTATACTTACTCATAAATTGATATAACTAACATGTAACTTGAAAAACATGTAACAAAAAGTTCAAAAAGCTAAAAAAACAACAAAACCTAACCTAAGGCATTGGAGAAGCTCGGAGGAGTGCTTTGATAGGAGTTGAGACCTCCCTTGAGGTCAGACGCCAAGGTAGAGGGTCCTTTGATCGAAGTTGGAGGAAATGCGGTCTGGCGATAAGGTGTGGCGGAGTTGTAGGAGGTGCGATCGCAATTTGGGTGTCGGGCAGAATTGTGGCATGGGAGCTTACTGTCGAACAATAAGCTCCCTTAAAGGCTAATCATGCATTCTGGTTTTCGGGGGTCGGGTTAAAAAAAACTATGTAAAAAACATGCAAGTAGTCGGCCGACTAACTCGACTACTCGCTCGAGTAATCGGGTCTGATAGATTAGTGAGCGACTTTGGCTAGTCGACTCGGCCACCCTGTCGAGTCGATTAATCGG
This sequence comes from Ottelia alismoides, assembly GCA_037367405.1. Classification (NCBI taxonomy): domain Eukaryota; kingdom Viridiplantae; phylum Streptophyta; class Magnoliopsida; order Alismatales; family Hydrocharitaceae; genus Ottelia; species Ottelia alismoides. The sequence continues at coordinate 144,015 of JAZKJV010004724.1, read as the reverse complement.
ACAGACGAATCACATTAGTCGGTCGATTTTTCTTTTTTTTTTTGTTTTTTGTAAGCGCCTTTTCCATAAAAATCTCTTCCTCTTTTCAAAGACTCACATCCCAAATAGGGCCCAAAATTTCAAAGACTTGTAACCCAAATATGGCCCAAAAGAAGCTCCCCTTCTTTTCTTTTGTTTTTTTAATTGTGTCCCATAGTTGGGTTGAAACTCCCTTTAAGGAGCATCCCAACAGGGCTTTTAAATCCCAACAAAGGTCCCCCCCTTATTTCATCCAGATCTACGGTTCTCTACGAGAAAACCCACTATCGCCGCTGTAAGAAAAAACATCTCCTTTAGATGTAACTTGAGGGTGTTGCGCTGCCTGAGGAGAGCGCCTGAAAGGGGGAGAGGAGGCAGCTACCTAGAGGTGAGGAGTGCGAGAAGGAGGACCCTCGTACGGGGCTTGGAGCTTCTTGCCATGTAATCTTGCAGTTTTCATGGGATTTTTCTTTCGAGGAGGACCCTCGTGCAACCTTCTTCAACCTCCTCCAACCCAAATGATTCGCCTCCCTTCCTCTTGCGATTTTGAAGGGATTCTAGTGTACCTTTCGACCATTACCAGTTCCAGGCATCACCTCTAGCAATTCTGAGTATCTTCAGGCATTTTGCAATCCTCCAGTAGCCCTCACTGCACTCTCCAAGTGGCGGTGATCACACGCGAAGGAGACTTTATTGGTCGTCGATCGTACGATTGAACCCCTTCCCCTCTCAATGCCGACAACTACGCATGCTTCTCCTTTTTGAAGATACATAGATGGTTGTGTTGCCCCGCTAGGGCTCCTCCTCTAGGTGGCAACTTGTCTCCAAGGGAGGTCTCTTTCGTAAGAAGGGGTTCCCTGATTAGGAACCTTAAATAGAAGAGGGGCTCTCCGATTTGGTTTTTTATTTATGGGCTTGATGGGCTACTATAGCAAAAAAAGTGTTGGACCGTATATAAAAAATGTGTGTTGGGCTAATTTAAAAAAAGGAGTGGGCCCAAGATTAAAAAGGGGAAAGGCCTAGTTTTGTAATCCCAATTGGGTTGACCTTATTTTTTGCCCCCAAAAAAGAAAGTGAAAAGTCGCACATAGACAAAATTTTTCTTAAAAAACGGCTATAAAATAGAAGAGAGAGAGAGAGAGAGAAAATAATCGAGAAAGATTTTATTTGAGATTAGTTTCTCACCATCTTCGTGCCTTCTCCCAACCTGGTAAATGGCATCTATTCCAACCAGAATGTGATAAAAGGGGGGGGGGGGGTATTTTGTAGAGTTCTACAGGACAAATTTCAGACTCCATAGTTCATATTCATACTCTACATTCAGGTTGTTTTAAAGTCTACAGTTCGAGGCATACATGTATGCAATCTATATGAGAGGTCCACATCTTGATATAGAGTCATATTTTTATGTGATCCATAGGGGCTCCATAGTAGAGATCTCATTTTCTAAGCTGGACCCAATTCTCCGAGGAGGAGACTTATTTTCAGACTCCATTATCTAGTGTTTGTGGACTCCGACGAGGTCGTTTTCCATGGCTTTCTCCAGTTTGGCCCTTCATCGAGATGGAGCAGTTGTGAGCCAGAGTTTTTCATGGGGGGAGACTCATTCCAGTTTTAGTGACTCTGACAGACGTAACATATAGCACATTTTCTCCGACGAGCAGAACCTATTCAGTTTACACTCCCACCCTTTAGTTCCTCATCACCAGCACAACATGAGAATAAACGTCCTTAGCATGCATCTAATAAAGTTTGTGTTGAGTTGATATTGCATGTAGTGTCTTAGTTTGTGAGTGAGTGATTTCTTTCTATTTATCTAAGCTGAGCATTGCATACTCCATCTTGATGGGAGTGTTAGAGTATGTATCACATGTACAGATACAGATGGGTAACCAGGGTACCCAATCACTACATCCACATGTTTAGTCCCGCATTTATTGCTAGTGGGACACTGGTCTGTCCGTGGGCCTATATAAGACACCCTACGACCATTGTATCAGTTGAGAAAGTGATTGGAAATGTAAACCCTTAGTGATGTTCTCCCATGGTTCTATCTAGCTCCTTATGGAGTATGGTTCCACGCCAAATCTCGGTGTTCTTTCTGCTATTCTATATTTTCTTTATCTTTGATATTACGCTTCCACACTATCGTTTTCTAACAGACCAAATATCTGTTTTCCCCCTATTTGGATTGGGTTTTTTATCTTAAATTTGGAGGAAAATCCGGGTAGGTCGTAGACAATAAACATTATTCCTCTTATACGGTGGTCAAAAGTCTTTTTTGTTTAGTATGGTGATGAATCCGCCTCTACTGGAGGTGGCTCTAGTTTTAACACAAGCCGCCTCTCGTGGAGAGGCAACTCTTGTCTCAAAGCAAGCTGCCTCTCAAGGAAGCGACCACAGTGATTGTCAATAAAGGCACGGCTAGTTTAGGGGGCTTATGTGGCTTATGCTACTAGACAAAAGCAGAGATTGGTGTGGGTGGCTTTTGATGCTATCTAAAAGCCGCCTCTACAAAGCCAGCTTGAGTTTGCTAGATAACCTACACAGGCTGTTAGATATACTTGTTGTCATTGTTCAAAACATTTAGGGGATGCAAGCCTTCGTAGGTTCTGAAAGTATATGACAACTACCTTTGTAGGTTCTATCTAGCAGACTCAAGCTGCCTCTAGCGGAGGCAGCTTTTGGGTAGCACCACCAATCGCTTAGGCCAGTTGTGGCTTCTGTTTAGCAGCACAAGATACATGTAGCAGTTGCAGCTCTGCTGAGAACCACTATAACCGCCTCCACGAGAGGTGACTTGCTTTGAGACAAGAGCCACCTCCAATAGAGGTTGCTTTATCACGGTATTTAACAATACAACTTTTGAGTGCCGTATGCGGGGAAAAATGTTTCCTGTATACGGCCTAGTCCAATTTTCCTCCTTGAATGTGCATAATATTCATATATGTTTCCTTAGATGATTCATAACACTAAGGTCAAATGCACCCTTCACTTTGATAGATAGTGAATCTAGTGATAGTGCGGACAAGGCTAGGAGAGGCAACCCTCCATGCAAAAAGCGACAATGGCTGGAAGCAAGGAAGCACGATGACCATCGTCACATTATACGAAAGATTCTCATTTTCTGACCAACGTGCTCCAGTTTTTTCACCATCTAGGGGGTTGGATATGAGGGGAAGGAGTTTGTGGGAATTCGAGAAATTAGAAAGCGACGTCGGCATATGAAGCCTTTTAGCATCACCGATTCACAGGGCAAGCAAGGTGGGATTTTTCATATGGTTCTAGTCAAGTAGTGAATTAAGTAAAGATATCCCTTTCTATCTAGTTACAGGGTCACGTGCAAAGCAAGTAAAAAAGAAGGCTATCTCATCGTAACTATATATTTTATATTTAATGTTTTGCACCTAGCCTTGGGCAAGGGCAAGAGGTTCTTAAATTCAATGAAATGAAGGAACAGCCCACCATACTCAGAGTAGTAATTAAGTGAGCCTGGCACCCAGTGGGGGAACGAGAGCAAGTTCTCAAATTACAGGTTCACAATGTTATTTGCCAATTATATCAGTTAATTGGTTTCATTTATATATTTAGTATGTTGACAGTTCTTGCTAGTCAAGAAACCTTGCAACTCAAGACAACTACTAAAGTAATTTATTGTATATATTTACTTGAAAATTTCCATCAGCTTGCTAATGCTATATTTCCTTGAAAATTTAAAAATTTTCCTCGAACAATTTCATCAGATATTTTCAGGAATATTTTTCTGGAAGAAGATAGGACCATGAGCCGTGACTTTTTAACAGTATAGCTTTAATAGTATAATGGATGTTGACTTAGTATGGACGTAAATTGAACCTTTTCCTTTCTTTCTGCCATATATACAAGTGAATTTTCCGTGCATTGGAGGGGGCAAGTGCCGCATGTGCCTCCATCCTTGCTGGGTGGTTGTTTCTTATTTTCTAATTTCCACTCGGTTTAGATGCACAATTTATCCAGCCAGCTTTAATTCGGGGCTCCATAGTCTTGATGTTATATTTGATGGTTTCATCAATGTCTGTGTGTTACCAAAATATTTTATGTTCGTTCTGGATTCTTTTGAAAAGGAAGATGGAGTTCTCTGTTTTTGGATTATTGCATAAGATAAATTTTGGTGCATTGAGATTCAGCATATTCTGTACGGGGTTTATGGGTTTTCGTCTGATGTTACTTGGCTATTTTACTTTTTGTTCATGTCGCCTTTTTACTTTCTGTGCAGGTTAATAGGATTTGTGGACGTGGAGGCTGATACTAATCCTATCGATCGGACAGTTGCTCATTTGCTTTTCCACAAGCCACCTCATCAAACCTTTTCCGGTAATTTCTCTTGTAAACATAATCCTTGCATATGCTCTGTTATTCCAGAATGCATTTGGATTCGTGCGAATAAAATGTTTGCAGAAAGGATTGCCATTAACGGATGAATATCTTGAAATCATCTGCAGTACCCCAATGGTCGAGCGCATGTGATGATGGTCCTGACAGTAAAGCTGGAGTTAGGGCCATGAAGGGGAAAGGACCATTGTGAAGCACAGGTCCAGCTTATTGGCAAATATCAATATTTCACTTGCCTGAAACAAGACTAACGTTAATTTAGTTTTCTTCACTGACTTTGCCCCACTGGATCTTGGTGCTATCTAGATAAATTATATTTCAGAGTAGCAATTATTGTATCATAAATCAAACTGGCATGGCAGCATACTTCTGCATGTTTGTATACTCGGATTTTATAGACCTCCACCATTTGGCCATTGCAATAGCATTTTGGCGAATGACATTTAAGTTGGAGAAACTAATATTATATCCGTCAATAAGCGGATGTCATCCTGCGCTGCTCATGTAAGCATGTACTTCGAATTATTTAGATATTTATGACAGTGACTACCCAATGTATAAGCAGGGAGATCGAAACCCTTAATCCACATCCTATCTAGCAGAAAACCGCAAGACATCAATGATTTTGCAGGGAGATATAAACCCTTAGTCCACATCATATCTGGCAGATAACCTCCAAGACATCAATGATTTTGATACGAGTCATATCGGACGTTGGAATCATCACTTGATCTGCTTTATCTTTAGTGAGATTTAGTAACAGTAGGACCATATGTGCAAAGGCTGGAATTAAATTAATGGTTATTAGGTGGTTTGTTTGGCGTGGCTTATTATTATTTCTGTCGTTTACTCAGTTTTTGTGGAGAAATTTTGGATTATTATCTGTATCTAGTAGTCCCAGTTTATCATTAGCAATGCCCAATTGCTATTAAAATTTTTGCAACCCGTATCAATTAAATTTGGTTTGAAGTCGCCTGCTCTATAGTTTGTATTTTAGTTGGAAGCACTGGAAAGGTAGGGGTGAAAGGAAGTGATGGAAAGGAAAGGATCGGAGTGGGAATTAAGCTGTTCACTTCTTTGGAGCATGGAATGTATTTAGTATATTTTTTGTTATGTTCACGGAATAGAGGTTTACAATGTGATGATCGAAATGTGCCTGTAAATACATTGAGGGCTGCTAATTGAAGTGAACATGTTTGTATTCGATTATAGTTGGTCTTACAATAGTTTCAGAAATTTTTTCTAAATGAACCAAACATATTCTTCAAATTTTAGTTCGATAGCTTAATGAATTGAACATGAGCATAACATATGTTCGTTTGATCGGAATTCAAGTTTGATATATATATGCATGTGTATATTTGTATTTGTAACTTTGTATGCATACATTTGATAAATTTTTGGGTTTAAAGAAATTATGGTATTTATTTTACTTTGTACAACTTCAATTTGCACAATTTCTTTACTTATCGAACTTAATTATTGAACTTCATTTTCAAACTTGTTCATATAAATAAAATTGAGTTAAGTTGAATCGTAATGAACTATTTTTGAAACGAACTATTCTTGAAACAAACTCGAATGTTCATTTTCTAAATGAACTCGAACAACAAAATATGTATCCTATAAAATAAGATGATCTATTCCCTTCCTTTTGAGGTATTGATTTTATGGTAAATAAAAAAAGGTCTCAACTATGTGTTGATTTCAATTAAGGGCTTCAACTTTCAAGTGAGATCAAGAAGGGTTTAATCTTATTTTTTGTTTCAGATAGATGCCTCCATAAGCTTCCTTATGTTGACGTTAAACCCTAAATTTGAAATTTCATGCCCTTATTTGTTATATTTGAAAGATAAGATCCTCAATTGAGAATTGGTGTAGTTGGAGTCCTATTTTGGAATTTACCCTTGGTTTTAATGGGCAAATTAGATCTACCAAGGGTTGGTCCTTCCTCAGATTGGAAAGGCTACCTTCATTTTATAAAAAAACACTAACACAACACTTTGGTAAAATAAATAAACAATTTGTATTATAAATGCACATTGTAAAGTACAAAACATGTTGTATGCGCATTATATTTTTTACTAAACACATATCAAAGTTGCATAATATAATATAAAATTTTACTTATTTTACTAAAGTGCTAGTGTTTCTTTTACAGAAATGAAGGTGAGCAACTTGGAACTCCGGTCGAATGATGCCCCAACTGAAGTTGTGTATGTGTACATGTCTATGTGTGTGTTTGTTTGTGTGTGTGTGTAAAATGGAGCTGCCACACTAATTAGAATAATATGTGTTTCAAATTTCACGAAAAATAGACATTTCAATCCGTCCATCTGAAAAGTTGTGTGTGTGTGTGTGTTAAATGGAGCTATCCCACAGTAATAAGAGTAATATGTGTTTCAAATTTTATGAAAACAACAACAATTTCCACAGTTTTGAGACCGTTAAATTTTGATAGCCGTAATGTATGGGACAAGAGTATCGAATTTAGTTGAATTTTGAATAAGAATATGATGATACTATGTGTTTAGATTCCATTAAGTATCATTAAAAAATATCATAAAAATTAAAAATGGGTAGATATAGCTAACTTAATAGCTCCAATTTTTCCACATATATAGGTACCCTTTCAAGTTAGGTGGGATCTCACCCCATTTGTGGTGAGCCATCATTTGGATCCATTGGATCTCAATCTGATAGTTGCATAAAAAATCTAGTCCAAAAGGGTAATTTTGTCATTCAAGTTCATTACATTCAAATTTCAATTAATGATATCAAAATACTAATTTAGTATTTTCTAGATTTAGCATTTTCCTGAGTGCATTAATTTATTAATTGCAATCAACATTCCGATGTGATTATATAAATTTATACTTCATTTTGTGAGTTGATTATTACAATTATTTACATTACCATTCCATAATTCTAAAGCAGGTTAAGTTATTTCCTTTGTAAATTTGTAGTTTAAAAAAAGAATTCATAATTGTAATATATCATTTATTTAAAATGAGATTTACTCCTTTGTAAAAATTAATTGCGTAATTGTCACATGTGTAGGTCTTTGTAATTTTCCATGTCCCTTTGCAAAATTCAAGTGCCCTTTATAGGTATTTTTATCTAAATGTCATAAATGTAAAATTTATGTAATGTTAGCAACAATAATGTTTCATCGGATAGATCTTTGTAACTGTTACAAGTCCTTTGTAACTGTTACAAGTCCTTTGTAACTTTTTTATGTTCCTTTTTAAACATTTTGAATCACTTTGTAATATTTGTGTGGAGTTCTGCAACAGTAGAGAGTCATTTAGTAGTGACAAATATGTAGAAAATAAAGCGAGATTTGAAAATCAGATAATCGACATATAAATTTAGAGCATCTTAACGTAAAATTCCTCTTCTTAGAATGGATTCCTTATCAAGTATTTCATCGAATACATGGCCTACACAAAACTAAGAATATAATTAGATGGATACTTGATGTGGAAATGGTGTCGAAAGACGATGCATTGGACCCTGGCATATGCACTTACACCTCCGTCCTGTCGCCTCCACACCTACAACCTCCATATATTGTTGCCTCCACCATGCATCATTTTCGATTCCATGCACTTCCTTTTTTATGCATCGATGCCGCCACACACCTGCGAAGCCTCCACACATACCCGCCCAAACTCGCTCCATGTGCCAACGTCGTCACCTCTATTTCCTGCATGATAATGATTTAGGTTTTGAAAATATGGAACACAATTGATGGGGATAATGTGGGTTGTCACCTTACATATTTAGAATGCGACAAAAAGACCTAAAATAGGTTGTCATGAGTTTAAAAATATATTGCAAATCTGACATTAATTACAACAACGTGATCATATATTGAAGGACAAAATTGAGGGCTCACCACAATATTAGTGAGACCACCTCATTTGAAGTCACTCTCACGCACATGCACCCGCGCGTGCGCGCGCCCCCGCGCCCACGTACGTATGCACGCACGCACGCACAAATATATATATATATATATATATATGACTTATCCAATGGGCCCTGTGCCCATTACAGATGAGTTAGAGATAACATGAGCCCCTAATCCCCGCCGTTTGATCTTAATATGACAATCTGTAACTCCAGTAAATTTTGTGTTGCCATTAGTAACGGCGCTCATTAATACTAAACGCACCAGTAACTTTCGTATTGTCATCAATAACTTTGAATCAAATGTAAGTAAAGGAAGTAATTTAATCAGTAACTTTGGTTTACGCTTGTAACATTATATAAGTTACTAGGGCTATAATACCACTTACTGAAGCTTCGATATATATTACTGAAGCATTGATATACATTAGTTACTAGAGCACGTATTTCTATTGTTGGAGATGGAGTAGGCTCTTACTGTTGTATTTTTATTACCAGAGTTGTTGGAGATGAAGTAGGCTCATTTCATCTCTAATGGGCATTGGTCTCATTGGATAAATCTCCCCCCATACACACATGAGGAAAGGGATCTTACTCCATGGCGTATGTAAGTTACCTACTCCATTTTCATTTTTTGTCATTTTTTTATTTTTTAAATGCTTCCATGGATTTTCATAACTATATCCCTCTAATATGTCATTTAAATTTCGTCAGAAATAGAGACTCCTATGACCTCCATCCAGATAATCATTTTTTAACATCACAGATTTGTTATATTTTACATGTTCTGGATGGAGGCCATATAAGTCTATTTTCAGATGAAATTTGAATGAAATATTAGATGGATATAGTTATGAAAATCCTTGGAATCATTTTTCAAAAAAAAGCGAAGAAAATGAAAAAGGAGGTACCTACTCCATGGAGTAGGATCCCTTTCCTATATATATATATATATATATGCATACACACACACGCACACGCACACAGGCACACACACATACATACGTACATGCACACATGCATGAACTCATACACAGACACACACACGCACGCGCGCGCGCACCCACACGCGCACGTACGCGCGCCCACACACACACACAGACACATGCACACACGCACGTACGCACACAAACACACATAGGGAAAAGGGAGCCTAACCCGACTCATTTTCTTATAGATTTTTGATTTTTTAAATGAAACCTTGGGGAATTAGATCACTATATATCATGATGATGTCATTCAAAATTCAACTTAATTCGAGATCCTATCATCTTCATGAAGACTATCAAGTTTTATTGTAGCAGAATTGCCAAAAGTGCCTCCTTCTAGATGAATGTGTTAGGAATATTTGTTTTGCATGAAACTTAAACACATATTCCCATCAATATGTTAAGAAAATCTCCCTAAGGTTTCCTTCAAAAAAAACTCAAAAATTATGAAAAAAGGCCCGATGTAGGTAGTTACTTACATCTTCGGTTGGAGGCTTCCAGCTCCCACATACATACATACATACATACATACATACATACATACATACATACATACATACATACATACATACATACATACATACATACATACATACATACATACATACATACATACATACATACATACATACATACATACATACATACATACCTACATACATACATACATACCTACATACCTACATACATACATACATACCTACATACCTACATACCTACATACATACCTACATACATACCTACATACCTACATACCTACATACCTACATACCTACATACCTACATACATACCTACATACATACCTACATACCTACCTACATACCTACATACCTACATACCTACATACCTACATACCTACATACCTACATACCTACATACCTACATACATACATACCTACATACCTACATACATACCTACATACATACATACATACCTACATACCTACATACATACATACATACATACCTACATACCTACATACATACATACATACATACATACCTACCTACCTACCTACCTACCTACATACCTACCTACATACCTACCTACATACCTACCTACCTACCTACATACATACATACCTACCTACATACCTACATACCTACATACCTACATACATACCTACATACCTACATACCTACATACATACATACCTACATACATACCTACATACCTACATACATACATACCTACATACCTACATACCTACATACATACATACCTACATACATACCTACATACATACCTACATACATACCTACATACATACATACATACCTACATACATACATACCTACATACATACCTACATACATACATACCTACGTACGTACCTACGTACGTACCTACGTACGTACCTACGTACGTACGTACGTACGTACGTAGCATGTATGCATGCATGCATGCATGCATGCATGCATGCATTCATGCATTCATGCATACATGCATACATGCATACATGCATACATGCATACATGCATACATGCATACATGCATACATGCATACATACATACATACATACATACATACATACATACATACATACATACATACATACATACATACATACATACATACATACATACATACATACATACATACATACATACATACATACATACATACATACATACATACATACATACATACATACATACATACATACATATATAGGGGGAAATGTGTATGCCCCTTAGGAGGAGCTAACTTAGCTCCTCTCGTCTCATTTTTCACGTATTTTTTTTATTTTTTTGAAAATAAAAACTGTCTAAATTCATTATTAAATCCCTATATTTTATCATTAAAATTTCATGTGAAACAGAGGCTCCTACGACCTCCATTCAAACGGGGTCGATTTAAAAAATCCCGTGACCGTTAAAAAATGACTGTCTGGATGGAGGCCGTAGGAGTCTCTGTTTCACGGAGATTACATAATATAGGAATATAGTGATGAATATTCACGGAAGAAATTTTCCAAAAAAATAGAAAATGGAGAAAATGGGTCGTGGGCACACACACACAGAAGGAATTTTCAAAAAAAATAAAAAAACCAGGTGAAATGGCATAGGGGAGCCAACTCCCCCCATGGGGGCAGCCCATTTTACCCTATATATATGGAAAATGCAACCATTTTCCTCTTAATGTGTTATATATATATATATATATATATGAGTGATCCTATGAGAGCAAAAAAAATGTGAGAGCATGAGAGCATGCATTCTTGACCACATGATCCTATTTTCTCTCTCCTAGTCTTCTCTCTCCTAGTTGGATCATGTGGTCCAGAATGCATGCTCTCATGCTCTCACAAATTTTGGCTCTCATAGGATCACTCATATATATATATTCATCGAACCCTAGACAGATAAACACGGTTTTCAATACTACAAGCGATGAAAAGAAAGAAATCTAAAGACCGGAGTACGGGTTGAATAAAGCTTCGGAAAAGGGATGGACGACTGGGCACAATTTTTTCTAAGACCCCAAAACATGTACGGAAAAAAAGATTATATATCCGTAGGGACACAACTAGATCCAAGCAGAGCCACCAAAAATCCAAATACAAAGAAGCCATTTCTAAATGAATATCTTACCAAAAAGGTCCAAGCTTCAAGAAAACCTGTAGATATTGGTGGAGACTCGGCAACACTGGCCAGCTTCACAAGGAGAGGTGACTACACTGGCCACCCTCCAGTTATTTTCTCATTCTTCTAACTTCTCCCCCAATTCGATTGTGAACACAACACGATAGACCTTAGAAGGAAATACCCGACTCCCCGAGGACGAGTTATTGAGAAGAGATTTGCATGGTAGTCCAGCATTCTGGATGGGAAGAGATAAAACCCTTCACACACATGAGTCGATTGTTCAATGTTCATAGGGTATACTTTAGGAAGAGGATTGATCTAAGATGACTTGTAAGCCGAAACTATGACAATGATGTGTAGAACTTGAAGGTTGCCGATTTTAAAATTCTAAGTCTCACAGAAGTTCCGACACACCAATAATCCAAAGGTCCGACAAAGCTCCAAACTACAATTTTATGAAGATAAGTTTAATACTCGATATTGTCCTATTTTCTTTATTTTCCCTTTCTTTTTCTATTTCTTTTTTCACTTATTCTTTAAAATAAGTGCTTGCTAAGGGACTAGCAAAGGTAAAGCATACAAGGATGATGAATCTGCGATTCGTCATCTTTATTCATTTATTTTAGCTTAAAACCCTTATAAAACACATGCTTATAACACTAACTCCATATTCTTACTAACTTGCATCTGTAAATATTGTACACTTCTTACTAATTTTAACCTAAAATAAATAAATAAAGAAAGAAAGGGAAAATAAAGAAAAGAAAATAAAAAAAAGAGGAAGACTGTATACAGGCTGATCCGAACCCTGAGAGAAGGTCAAGACTTGACCTGACCGACCAGGAATAATGTAGGGGGAGATAAGGGTCCTTAAGCAGAAAATAAAAAAATGTGTTTGTGTTGTTGTAAATATTTCTCACTTATTTTGTGTATATCTGTATAAAACTAACACTAATTTATTTGTGCATTAATTGACATCAAATCGAATAACTTTCAAAACAAAAGTTGTAAATAAAAATGTATTCTAAATAAAAAAATGATTGCAAAATTTAATCATGTACAAAATAAAAGTAGCCATACTTGGAAAAAGCCACTAAGCACTAATTAAAAGATCATTTCTGGCTCTGTATGATCTCAAATTGAACCAATATCACTTCCATTGAATTCTAAATTAAATTATCTTCAAAATGGCTGGAGAAGACGCGCGGCGCCGCTCCGCCAACCGCCGCCCATGCGGCCGCGTGTCTTCTCCAGCCGCAGCCCCCGCTTTGCCGCAGGACACGACGCCCATCTCCATTGTCGATCACCCTACGCCATCCCCTTTGTGTGTGAAACTGAAGAAACGAAGACCTTCTAGGGTTTTGATTTGATTAAAAAAGGGAACATTTGCATCTTCACCTCAAGGTTCTAAGCAATTACGAATACATCCCCGCCTTCAGAAGAGCACATGCGAATTATGTGATATCTGGGTAAATTGCATTTTTTTGCTGTTTATTTTTATTATTTATTTTATGCAAAAACGTTGAATCTTTGCATTTCAGTCCCTGTATCAGACCCTTTAATTGGCAAGAATTCTCTATTGAAATAAATGTTTTTATTAGTCCAAAAATTCTCAAAAAATAACTTTGACTCCTTTAGTGTGCATCTTCATTGCATAAAAATTTCATTTTATCTTGTCATCATTTATTATTATTAAAAAATAAAAAAACAGTGTCTTTTTATCTTCCTAAAATTCAAAAATTCATAAAAATTCGAAAAATTTCTTAAAATTTCAAAAAAATAGAGTAGGTCCCTTTCATTATCTTTTAATTTCTGACCAATTTTGACGCATTAATTATTTATAAAAATCAAAAAAATGAAAAATATCAAAAATCTTCTAAAAATCGTAAAACATTCTACAAAAATCCAAAAATTATGATTTCAGTCTCCGTTTGTAGATATTTGTTTCTAATTTGTCTTAAAAATAATTTCCAGGAGTTTCGGGCATTAAAATATTTTTAAATTGCAAATTACTCCAGGCTATGCACATTTTCTTATTTTCTCATTGTTTGTTTTTAGAAAAATACAAAAATATCCTAAAATTCTCAAAAATATTTTAAAACTTTTAAAATCCAAAACATTTTCTTTAGCTTTTTCTGAGTATTTTTATTAACGAAAAATTACAAAAAGAGTTTGTGTGTGTATTTCTTGAGTTTATTCATATGGTTTGTTATTTTTAAAAATTAAAAAAAATGCAAAATCGAAATCACTAAAAATTTGAAAATCAGAAAATATAAAAAATTAGAAAATATAAAAAAAGAAAAATAAAAAGATAAAAAAATCACAAAAACCAAGGATAGTTGTCCTTTGAGATTCTTATTTTCTCTTGATTGATTCTCGCTTAATTGAATAACCCTAAGAAATTGTAGCCTCCCTGAGTTCGACCCTGTCCGCTATACAGGTTAATAAGTAGCAAAATTAAAAAAAATATTTTTTTGTTGTCACCGGATTTTGGGGAAAAACAAGGCCACACCTAATTAATCATCAATATTATCCATCTCTGAATTCCGTGTCAGCAAAATGGCGCCGTTGCCAGGGATTTTGGAGTCACCTTTCATGGTTTCCACACTGATGACATTGAACCAGATGATGGAGCATATGAATTCGAGGAATATAAATGAGAGCCAGAACACTGCTCCACTATTTGAGGATATTGATTCATTTGAAGATAATCGTGAGAGCTTGAAATCATCCAAAATACAAAAAAATGAAAAATTTCAAAAATCAAAAAAGAATTCTGGAGACATGTTGTTGATTCATTTTGTGAGGAGAGGACCCAAATGCTCGATCATTTACCCACACAGCCATGTCCCAACCTTGACCCCGAGGATGCCACTATACAGACTGCTCTTGGCAATCCTCGTGTATATGTTGATTCTGACCTCCTCCCTTGCATGGATGAGGTTCAAAAATTCAAAAAATGTTGAGTAAACCCGAAGTGGTGGAAACCCTTCATGAGATTATTAAAGCCCCACTTCAACAGGCCATGACATATTTATCTACTCCTCAACACAAGAAAAGAAAGCGAAGGAGAAGATCTGAGCGTCACATCCTGACCATATTCACTGCCTACGCCATCTCTCACCGTCCATATTTTAAGAAAGGGAACACGACCACACCTCTTGTGAGTTGCTCCATATCTGACTATTCTTGTGATAACACTCTCCTTGATGGCGGTTCGTCAATTAATGTAATGCCCTTCTCTATGGTATAATCTCTTCATCTTGGGCCTCTCAAGAAAATCAGGATGATAGTTCAATTTGCTGATGGATCTATCAAGAGGACGAAGGGTATTCTTGAAAACGCTGTCATTCTCATTCAGGGCATGAATTTTACTTCGGATTTTGTTGTAATGCCCATGGAGACCTCCACCCCAGTGGAACACCCTCCAATCATCTTGGGACGACCTTTCCTCGCCTCTGCGGGAGCCGTTATTGACTATGGTTCAGGAGAGATTCGCTTCTGTTCTGATGTAGGGAGCGATGTGTTAATCACTACACCCATTACCGTCCAGAGACCTGCATCCCATGTGAGCCCACCCATGTTAGTCAACCTCAAGGACTTTGACCATGATGATACTAGCAGAGATTTTTGTTGTATGATGGATGCTACTGAGACCCGAGAATTCCTCTTCGAGGAGGAGGACTCGGAAAGCATAGACCTTGGAGTTCCCTCTTCTGGTACGTGGAGATGCATTGATGACATCTGCAGAATTTACACGACAAACACCCTAGAGCGGAAGGCAGACTCTGAGACTAGACATGACGGACATGATTAGACTACTTTCACCGATAAGTCCGTTCCTATTCACCTTGATTCAGATGAGACCGACCAGACCAAATTTGATTTGATTGCTTTTATTAAGGAATTTGGGCCTTTTGATAAAGATGATGATCTGGTAGAGGCTCGCCAGGTTGATTTTGATCCTACTTTTTCTGATAATGATTACGAGCCATTTTACTTTGAGGTTTGCAAGACTTCCCAGGCAGGACATGACCACACTACTTCCAATAACCGGTTCATGCCTGCACAATCTGAAACCGCTGAGGATATATTCTTGGTCGATCCTACTCAGTTTATGTCTAATGATGATCCCAATATCAACCTACACCTTGTCAAATCCATACCTCAGCGGTCCCGCAAGAAGGTTCGTTTTCGACCTTCTTAACCTTTGTACAACTGCTCCTCTTGTATATCCTTTCGTTTCACTCTTTCTTCTCTCGTTTTATCATTCACCCTTTTCTGTGTGTGTATATATGCTATACTTACGATATGCTTTATCCTAAGTATAGGGGGTGAAGGATTTGCGTTGTTCATATTTGTCCTGTTTATCACCCTCATTGTCGTTGCCTATACTTAGGGATACTCTACCTTAAGTATAGGGGGGGTGATGTTGTTTATATTGCGTCCTTGTGAGTCTGTACATTCTCTTCATTGGTTTCCCCCTTTGTACATTCTACTATACTTAGGATTACTTGATCCTAAGTATGGGGGGTTCACTAACTTCTCGTATTTTTATCTTTTTTTTGAGTCGTTGTAGCATAGGAGTCTTTTCACCTTTCTATACTTAGCACGAGTTATGTCTTCCTTTATCGCTCTCTGATCACTATGAGGACATAGTCCGAGCTAAGTATAGGGGGTGTCGTATATATTGTATATATACTTTAGACATAACTCGTACTTTTGAATACATTTAATTGGGGGGTTATGTGTAAAATTTTCTAAAATCCACGTATGAAAAAAGACAAAAAAACAAAAAATATATAATAAAACTAAAAAACAAAAACACAAAAAAAAAACAAAAACAAAAACAAAAAAGTTTTGTATATACTTGTATATATTTTACTAATCCTTTTTCCTTAAAAAAACTACAAAACCAAAAGTCTATAAAAATTTGCAAAAAAAAAACTTTCTTTCACATCTGCATTTTTCCTCCAAAAATCCATAAAAAAGTTCAAAATTAGAAAATTGCTTTAAAAAAATGTTCGTTTCACATGTGCATCATTCCTCTTCAAAAAAAAAACTCTGCATTGTTCATATGTTGCATTTGCATGTGCATTTTTTAGGATAGTATTGATATTTAAACTATGTCTAGAATAAAATTGAAGAATGGAGCTCAGTTGGACATTAATCCACCTAATTCTCAGAGGAACTTCACCGAGAAATAGGATTTTAGAAGCTTCAGGTCTTTGACTTAATTCTTTGAGTTCCACATGACAATGTGCAGCGTTTGACTCTTAGTGTCTAACCTGGTCTCTTCATTCTGGGTACAACTCTGGAGTAGGGAATTAATTTGTACTCCCGCACTATGCACTTAGCTCAACTCAGACGGGATGTTGGAAACTGTGTGAGTTTCTTTTCTGGTAGCGTGGAAATCTAAAGATCGGAGTGCGGGTTAAAATAAAGCTTCGGAAAAGGGATGGACGACTGGGCACAATTTTTTCTAAGACCCCAAAACAAGTACGGAAAAAAGATTCTATATCCGTAGGGACACAACTAGATCCAAGCAGAGCCACCAAAAATCCAAATACAAAGAAGCCACTTCTAAATGAATATCTTACCAAAAAGGTCCAAGCTTCAAGAAAACCTGTAGATTTTGGTGGAGACTCGGCTACACTGGCCAGCTTCACAAGGAGAGGTGACTACACTGGCCACCCTCCAGTTCTTTTCTCATTCTTCTAACTTCTCCTCCAATTCGATTGTGAACACAGCACGACAGACCTTAGAAGGAAATACCTGACTCCCCGAGGACGAGTTATTGGAGAAGAGATTTGCATGGTAGTCCGGCATTCTGGATGGGAAGAGATAAAACCTTTCACACACATGAGTCGATTGTTCAATGTTCATAGGGTATACTTTGGGAAGAGGATTGATCTAAGATGACTTCTGAGCCGAAACTGTGACAATGATGTGTAGAACTTGAAGGCTGTCGATTTTAAAATTCTAAGTCTCACAGAAGTTCCGACACACCAATAATCCAAATGTCCGACAAAGCTCTAAACTACAATTTTATGAAGATAAGTTTAATACTCGATATTGTCCTATTTTCTTTATTTTCCCTTTCTTTTTCTATTTCTTTTTTCACTTATTCTTTCAAATAAGTGTTTGCTAAGGGACTAGCAAAGGTAAAGCATATGGGGATGATGAATCTACGATTCGTCATCTTTATTCATTTATTTTAGCTTAAAATCCCTTATAAAACACCTGCTTATAACTCTAACTCCATATTCTTACTAACTTGCATCTGTAAATATTGTACACTTCTTACTAATTTTAACCTAAAATAAATAAATAAAGAAAGAAAGGAAAAATAAAGAAAAGAATATAAAAAAAGAGGAAGATTGTATACAGGCTGATCCGAACCCCGAGAGAAGGTCAAGACTTAACCTGTCCGACCAGGAATAAAGTAGGGGGAGATAAGGGTCCTTAAGCAGAAAATCAAAAAATGTGTTTGTGTTGTTGTAAATATTTCTCACTTATTTTGTGTATATCTATATAAAACTAACACTAATTTATTTGTGCATTAATTGACGTCAAATCGAATAGCTTTCAAAATAAAAGTTGTAAATAAAAATGTATCCTAAATAATAAAATTGATTGCAAAATTAAATCACATACAGAATAAAAGTAGCCACACTTGGAAAAAGCCACTAAGTACTAATTAAAAGATCAATTCCGGCTCCATATGATCTCAAATTGAACCAATATCACTTCCATTGAATTCTAATTAAATTATCTTCAAAGTGGATGTGATTTCATAATTTTTGGAGTTACGGTTGAAAAGTTGGTTTTCTGGGGTGGTTTATGCAATTTTCCCATGTATTTTGTGCATATTGTATTTGTATATATTTGTAAATTATTCTTACCAATTATTTAAAATAAAATTTAAAAAATTAAAAAATAAAACAAAAAAGAAAAGAAGTTAATTTCCTTATTTACCCTTGTATAT
The DNA here is from genome assembly GCA_037367405.1 of Ottelia alismoides. Classification (NCBI taxonomy): domain Eukaryota; kingdom Viridiplantae; phylum Streptophyta; class Magnoliopsida; order Alismatales; family Hydrocharitaceae; genus Ottelia; species Ottelia alismoides. The sequence goes on along the minus strand of JAZKJV010004724.1, from coordinate 125,143 downwards.
AATGCCATATATGTATATAGTATATGTATATAGTTGCTATTTTTAAATAAGCATTATAACAAAATAAAAAATAACATTTTTTAATCCAAATAAATAAAGTGACGAAAATTCAAAAAATTAGATAATTTGTAAATAGTTTTATCTATTTATATTTATCTCATTTCAAATTTTCATCTATCTTATCTCTTTATCCAAAAAAATTCAAAAAAAAATCAAATTCCATCTCCATCTTTTCTATTTATATAACTCCTTCTCCCTCATTTCAACTTGATCAATCTTTAGAGAGAGGAGCCCAATCTCTGAGAAAAAAAATTCGTCGAGAAAGTTGCCTAGCCTCAAAGCCATCCGGTGACAGCGAGTTGGCCTTGTCGAGGCGATCACGGTTCATTTTCTGCTCCTAAGGTGAGATCCACATTTTTTTCTTCAATAGTTTAATCGTATTTTATTTTGTCGTTTTTTTTCCATCATCATTTTTTCTCTAGATCTTAAAAAATCCATCTCGATTTGATCTGCCACCAACTCGATTTTTCATCTCACTTTCTCGATCCCCACACGATTCTCAACTCCGGCCGCGTATGGTGGCCGGAGATCGGATTTGAATCCCTCATGTCCATCAAACCTCCGTTCATTTTCCGATTTGTAAATAAATATATGACAAAAAAAATTGTTTCGTTTTCTCTAACGTTTGTTTTGCAGGATCACTAATATAAAAAAAATAAAAAAAATTAAAAAATTTCTATAGCGTATTTGTTTTCCTTCTTAATTCCTATTTTCGGATTTAAAAAAAATAAAAGGGTTTTTTAATATTTATTTCTATTTACATAACAAAGAATAAAAAAACTTTACAAAAAAATGAAAAAAAGAGAGAGGGACGGCCGCCCTCCAGGCATCGCCCCCTGGTCCTCTGGGCGGCCGCCCTCCGCACAGACCTGCGCTGCCCTGCCGTCAATAGCCTTTGGCTACGCGCCCCGTGTAGCTCCTCCTGCAGCCACGCGCGACGCCACTCTGCCAACCGCCGCCCACGCGGCCGCGCGTCTTCTTCAGCCGCAGCCCCGCTCCGCCGCAGGCTGCGGCGCCTCCTCCATCAACCATCTCCATTGTCGATCACCCTGCGCCATCCCCTTTGTGTGTGAAACAGAAGAAATGAAGACCTTCTAGGGTTTTGATTTAATTAAAAAAAGGGAACATTTGCATCTTCACCTCAAGGTTCTCAGCAATTGCGAATATGTCCCCGCCTTCAGAAGAGCACATGCGAATTATGTGATATCTGGGTAAATTACATTTTTTTCTCTCTGTTTATTTTTATTATTTATTTTATGCAAAAACATTGAATCTTTGCATTTCAGTCCCTATATCGGACCCTTTAATTGGCATGAATTCTCTATTGAAATAAATGTTTTTATTAGTCCATAAATTCTCAAAAAAGTAACTTAGACTCCTTGTGCATCTTCATTGCATAAAAATTTCATTTTATCTTGTCATCATTTATTATTATTAAATAAATAAAAACAGTGTCTTTTTATCTTCCTGAAATTCAAAAATTCATAAAAATTTAAAAAATTGCTTAAAAATTCCAAAAAAAATTAAAGTAGGTCCCTTTCATTGTCTTTTAATTTCTGACCAATTTTCACGCATTGAAAAATATCAAAAATCTTCTAAAAATGATAAAAAAATTCTACAAAAATCCAAAAATTGTTATTTCAATTTCTGTTTGTAGATATTTGTTCCTAATTTGTCTTAAAAATAATTTCTAGAGTTTTGGGCATTAGAAGATTTTTAAATTGCAAATTACTCTAGGTTGTGCACATTTTCTTATTTTCTCATTGTTTGATTTTTAGAAAAATACAAAAACATCTGAAAAAATCCACAAAATTCTCAAAAATATTTTAAAACTTTTAAAACCCAAAAACATTTTCTTTAGATTTTTCTGAGTATTTTTGTTAAATCAAAAACCTACAAAAATAGTTGGTGTGTGTATTTCTTGAGTTTATTCATATTGTTTGTTATTTTTTGAAAAATAAAAAAATGCAAAATGAAAATGACTAAAAATTTGAAAATATAAAAAAGATAAAAAAATAAAAAGATAAAAAAATCACAAAACCAAGGATAGTTGTCCTTTGAGATTCTTATTTTCTCTTGATTGATTCTCTATTAATTTAATAACCTTCGGAAATTGTAGCCTCCCTGAGTTCGACCATGTCCGCTATACAGATTAATAAGTAGCAAAATTTAAAAAAAAATTTGTTGTCACGGGATTTTGGGGATAAAAGCAACGACACACCTTTTATCATTAACAGTTTTTCCAACCCTCGAGATTTCGCGACCAACAGGCAGCCATGTTGGCTACCCCAGGGGGCAACCCCATTTTCCCCATACACACACACACACACACACGAGATTAATGGGCCTGCCCTCTTGGGGCAGCCAACATGGCTGCCCCCGCGCCATTTTTGGCGTTATTTTTATTTTTTTTCAAAAAATATCATCACGTATATTCATCCCTATATCCCTCTTATATGCCATTCGAATTTCATCAGAAACAGAGACTCTTACGGCCTCCATCCAGACAGTCATTTTTTAACGGTAACAAGAAGTTTTAAATCGACACCATCTCGATGGAGACCGTAGGAGTCTCTGTTTCTAACGAAATTCGAATGGCATATAGGAGGGATATAGAGATGAATATATATTGTGATATTTCTCTAAAAATTTAAAAAAACATGGAAATAAGGGGATGGGACAGCCATGTTGGCTGTCCCGAGTGGGCAACCCCATTAAATCATATATATATATATATAATATATATATATATATATAGGAAATCCTTCCAATGAAGTGTGCCTTTCCTGAAATTTAAAATGTCACCACAAAATTTGTAAATTGTGTGACAATTTTGTAAACTATAAACTCCACATTGTAAAATAATGATGATCATACTGCTTTGTAAAATATGGCATCCATATTGTAGCTAACATTTTTTGTCCAATATAATAATATTTTCATAATTATTTCTTGATATACTATTATTTCAATATTTATTGTTAAATTTATGGAGTTAGAAACTGTAAAATAAATAAAAATAATACCTAAATTGGTGTGTTTTTTCATGCATCCAAGAAAGGCCCACCTCATTGGAAGTTTTATATATATATATATATATAGGTCGGGGAGGCTGTTTTGAGTAACAGCCAACATGGCTGTTACACAAGGCAGTTTCCCCTCCTTTTTTTATTTTTTTTCAAAATGTTTTTCATATATATTCATCAATATATCCCTCCTACATGTTATTCAAATTTCATGAGAAACAAAGACTCCTAAGCCCTTCATCTAGAAGGGGTAGATTGCAACAAATTTCAGACCGTTGAAAATTACCCGGTCTAGATGGAGGGCTTAGGAGTCTTTGTTTCTCACGAAATTTGAATGACATGTAGGAGGGATATATAGATGAATATACATGAAAAAAATTTGAAAAAAAATAAAAAAAATGGGGGAAACTGCTCCGTGTAACAGCCAAGTTGGCTGTTACACAGAACAGCTTCCCTATTCTCATATATATATATATATATATATATATAGGAGAAACTTCAAATGAGGTGGGGTCTCACCATATATATGGTGAGTCACCCTCAATTTAGCCATTTTTCCAATATATTTTATAATTTCATGTTTCATACATATAACAATAAATATTAATACAACATGTATAGTGAAAAAATTATGAAAATATTATTACATTGGATGAAAATGTTAATTTAAATTTGGATGCTATTTTTTACTAAATTCATTTTTTACAATATGCAACTTATACTTTTACAAACTGTTGTAGAGTTTTTACTAAATTCACAGTAGCCTTTACAATTTCAGAAAAGCCCCCACCTCATTTGAAAGGTCCCCTATATATACATATACATACATACATACATACATACATACATACATACATACATACATACATACATACATACATACATATATACACATATAGAGGGTCGATCCTATGAGATGGGATTTTGGTGAGATGGGAGATTCTGGACCACTAGTTTCAACCAGGAGAGAGATATCCAGGAGAGAGAAGACATAAACTAATGGTCCAGAATCTCTCATCTCACCAAATCCATATCATAGGATCACTCCTCTATATATATATATAAAGAGAGAGAGAGAGAGAGAGAGAAGGCATCCTACTTCATGATGTAGGTAAATTACCTACATCATGCATCTTTTTTTCTTATTTTTCCCTATTTTTTTGAAAAATGCTTCCATGAATTTTCATAACTATATCCCTCTAATATGTCATTCAAATTTCGTCAGAAACAGAGACTCCTATAGTCTCCATCCAGAACATGTATTTTTAACGGTCTTAGAATTGTTGTAAATTACCTGTTCTGGATGGAGGACATACGAGTATCTATTTCTGACTAAATTTAAATGTCTTTTTATAGGAATATAGACATAAAAATCCACGGAAGCATTTTTAAAAAAAAATGAGAAAAAAGACTCATGATGTAGGTAAGTTACCTACACCATGATGTAGGATCTCTTTCCTCATATACATACATACATACATACATACATACATACATACATATAGGGATTGGGGAGCCTACACCCATGTGTAGGTAACTTTCATACACCCACCTCTTTTCCTCTCATTATTGTTGATTTTTAAAAATGGATACTTAGGAGATTTAATTAGAATATTAAATGAAAAATAAATTTAAAATTTCATGTAAAACAGACATTCCTAACAACTCCATCGGAATGGGTCGATTTTAGTAAATCTGAGACCGATAAAATTTGACTATCGTGATGGATAAGTTAGAAGTCTCGAAATAAGTTGAAATTTGAATGATGCGGCAGTAGTATATTGTGATCTAAATTTCCCAAGAATTTAATTCAAAAAAATAAAAAAAATTAGGGGAAAGAGTTGGGTGTAGGAAAGTTACCTACGCATGGGTGTAGGCTCCCTTTTCATATATATATATATATATATATATATATATATATGGGGTTGATGGGGCTGCCCCACCCCATTTTTGTACAAATTTTTTTATTTTTTTTTGAAAAATATCGTCATGTATATTCATCCCTATATCCCTCCTATATGCCATTCTCGTCAGAAACAGAGACTCCTACGGCCTCCATCCAGACACGGTTGATTTAAAAAATCCTGCGACCATTAAAAAAATGACGTCTAGATGGAGGTCGTAGGAGTCTCTGTTTCTGACGAAATTCGAATGACATATAGGAAGGATATAAGGATGAATATACATGGTGTATTTTCCCAAGAAAATAAAACAATTTTGCGAAAAATGGGGTAGGGGCAGCCATGTTAGCTACCCCTAGGGGGCAGCCCCATTTTTCCATATATATATATATATATATATATATATATATATATATATATATATATATACGGGAAAAGGGAGTATACACAAGGTGCTTGTAATTTCACATGCACCGAGGCCTATATCTCCCACATTTTTTACTTTTTTGAAAAATATCACCGTCTATATTCATCTATATATCCCTCTAATATACCATTCAAATTTCGTAAGAAATAAAGACTCCTATGCCATTCATCTAGAACAGGTAATTTAAACGGTCTTAGAATTGTTGTAATGGACCTGTTCTAGATGGCAGGAATAGAGTTCTCTGTTTCTAAAAATTCGAATGGTATATTGGAGGGATATATAGATGAATATACACGGTGATATTTTTCAAACAAGTAAAAAAATGTGGGAGATCTAGAAGGTGCATTTATAATTACATGCACCAGGGTGCATACTCCCCATCATATATATAAGAGAAACTTCAAATGAGATAGGTGGTGAGCCCTCAATCCCATCCTTCTATCTTTGATCTCACGGCTGGATTTATTGACGCATTAATTAAATTAATTTAATGATTAGAAACCTATTTTGGTCATTTCATCACATTCTTGATATAGAATGTGACAAGTAATTCACCTAATCCAGCGCCTCCCTCCCTCTCTCTCCCTCTCTCTCTCTCTCCCTTGATTTGTTCTCTTCCTCTCTCTTGAGTGCCGCTCCTTTCTTCTTTCCTTGATCGAGGGCAGCGACGGCGTTTGTCCTGGCAGCGGAGGAGGCATTATTGATGGTTGATGGAGAACCAAGCTCCTGGCAGAGGTTCTCCTCCATGTAAAGAACAAGTCATGTTTCTTCTCTGACGAGGGCTCCTGGCGGATGGGTGGGGATCCTATGGTTGGCGGCAACAATGGAGAAGGAGGGTCGAGCTTGGTGGTGGTACTGGCGGCGATGGCGAAGGGGCTTTCGTCGAGGGCTGTGAGATTCCTCCAGGCGAAAGGGGGTCGATCGGTTGATGTGCAATGGTAATGTTTTACAAATCTCATTATTGTTTTATCTTATTTTTGCAGAGCTCTCCATGAATTTTACAAAAGAGCGTGATACAGTTACAAAAGGTCACACAAATTTTATAAAATGAATATAGACATTTACAAAAAAAGACCAGAGTTTACAAAGAGGATAATTACTCTTACAAAAACTCATTGGAGTTTACAAAACGAATGTACCCATTTACAAAACAGAATTACCAATTTACAAACAAAAATGTGAAAAATGAAATCATTAACAAAATTACAAAAAGAACATACATTTTCACAAAAACTCGCACGCGTTTACAAAGATATGGTTTAACCCAATTTATTCGGCGCAACATTGGAAAAAGACCAGTAAAGGTATGATTCAAAAATACCAAATCCAGAAAACATTAAATAGTAATTCAAATCCATTAAATGAAATTCAAATTTACAAAAAAAATGAGATGACGAAAATACCATTTTGGATAATATTTTTGATGCCACCGTCAGATTGTGATCTGACGAATCCGATTGATGGCTCACCACAATATTGGTGAGACCTCACCTCATTTGAAGTGATCCCTATATATAGGGGTTGATGGGGCTGCCCTGCCCCATTTTTGGTAAAATTTTTTTTATTTTTTTGAAAAATATTGTTGTTATATTCATCCCTATATCCCTCCTACATGCTATTCGAATTTCATCAGAAACAGAGACTCCTACGGCCTCCATCCAGACATGGCCATTTTAAAAAATCCTATGACCATTAAAAAAATGACATCTGGATGTAGGCCGTAGGAGTCTCCATTTCTGACGAAATTCAAATGACATATAGGAGGGATATAGGGATGAATATACATGGTGATATTTTTTCAAAAAAATAAAAAAATTGCGAAAAATGAGGTGGGGGCAACCATGTTGGCTACCCCTAGGGGGCAACCCCATTTTCCCCATATATATACATATATATATATATATATATATATATATATATATCCTAAACTCGGGTGTAGGTAACTTTCCTACACCCACCCCTTTTTTCTCTCAATGTTTTTCAAATGGATCTATAGGAGATTTACTTAAAATATTAAGTAGAATTGGTGTTTCAAACTTCGTGTAAAATAGACATTCCTAACATGTCCATCAAGAGGGGTCGATTTTAGTATATCTGAGAACATTAAAATTTGGTTGTCTTGATGGATAAGTTAGAAGTCTTAAAATAAGTTGAAATTTGAATGACATGATGGTGATATATTGTGGTCTAAATGCCCTAAGGATCCATTTTAAAAATGAGAGAAACATGGGCGGGTATAGAAAAGTTTCCTATACTTGGGTTTGGCTCCCCAACCACTATATATATAAATAGAGAGAAAGAGAGAAAGAAAGAGGAAAAAACTTGAAATAAGGTGACACCTTTCTACAATCACCGTGTGACACCTCACAACAGTCGTTCGATGTTCATCTACTTTGGACATCAAAACCACCATAATTCTTAAAAACCACTCTTCGAGATAATGTTCTAATCATATATTTAGAAACTTCTCTCTCATTATCGAGTTATCCTCTCTATCACATCCAGTCAATCAACATTTTCAATGGACATATTAAGAAACTTCTCATTTCCATTTTAATTTACTGAAAATCAATCTCTTGTAATAGCAAGTAATTACAAAAACATTCATTTTCCATGGATTCTCCATCTTTCTCTCAAAGAATATCCGACAAAAATGATTTGCTTTATAATGAAATCGACATGTTTCATTTAACACATTATATAATTTTTGCATTATTTTATTTTATTTTATTTGGACAGATATCCAATGTCGATGGTTGTATGGAAGCAATCCATATGACTTCACATGATTCATGTTTGTGTCAGTTCTTCATAATTTTCATAATGTATTCATTTGAAAATACTTTTTCATTATGATATTCTTAGAGTCATCTAAAAGGTTCTCCACACTAATTCAAACTTCCCATACAAAATTCATTAAGAATTTTTTGTAAATCTTACATCTTGTAACCATTTTTTACTATTAGATAATGTATTTTATGTTTTCTCAATATATTTTATATTATGTTTTAGCGTAATATAAACTACTACCTCCATCTGTTTCAATTATTCATTTTACGAATCCATCTTGCATTTTATGTTCATGTGATTTGTATATAACATATTAAATTCTGTTTTACAATCATTTCAACATGGTCATAATCATATTGTGTCCCTTCTTTGATCTCTAAGAATGCTAAAAAAGTACAACATTAGTGTTATTTAATGTTTGGCAATAATTTTCGGAGTCCTATGAAGGATATAGAAAGATATTTAATCACATAAGCATGATGATCGCATTATATGTGATCAGGAGCGACTAGTCGCACTAGTTGATTGGTGCAGTAGAATTTAAAAAATTTAAAAATGATGAAACCACATGACCCGAGACTTCTCGGACCGTTTCATCTAAAACACATGCATGTATTAATATTACCTCTTTAAGCATGGTTGTGATCGAGTCTCTAAACGAAGAGACCTCCTGTCTCAAGTCCAATCCAATGGAGGAGATGCTTGCGAGCGGGTTGATGAAACACGTGCTCGTCGCAATCCATGTTGATGATCCAAGCGATGAATATCATGATATCGTCTCACGAGATCTGACGTCTTCTTCAGGAGCACGATGCACCTAAGGAGACAGAGATCCATGAGAGGTTGAAGCGGCGACACAACGGTGTAGTGACGACGACGACCCTCTCTAGGGTTTAGGGTAGACGACCACTCTAAGGAGAGAGAGGCTTGGCATGTAGAGATCAAGAGAATGGAGAGAGAGAATGCCATTGTTATGTCTTAAAGAAGAGCTAGGGTTGCCTCTTCTTTTATTGTATTTTGGGAGTCCATGGATTCCAATCAATGTGAAACACAAATTCAATGGTTGAGATTGATTTGTATTTCTATTCAATGGACATGATTTTGTTGTAAGAAATACAAAAATAATTAATTTAGATTAAGTAAATATATAGAATAATAAACATAATTTTTTAACTAAATTAATTAGCGTAGAAGGATTAGGAGGGAAGCCACACACTCTCCAAAGAAAGGGTTGACGACCACCCTTGTGACCAAGTCAAAGGGTCTCCATCTAGCATCCATTAAATGGATTGTGTTGGATCCTCCAATCCTTCATACATATTTAAAAAAATATTTGTTGTCAATTAATTCGAAAAAATAATTCCAAATTAATTTTTTGAATATTGCAATCATACCATTAAATAATTGTTATCATATTCACAATCGAAAATAGAATGTAACTTATAATTCCAAGTAATTTTCAATGTGAATCCAATTCACATCAACAATCAATTTGAAGATACCATTTACAATACACTCTATCTAATATATTATAGATGACAAGAGCTTGTGAAATTGAGTCTGTCCAAATCATCATCTGTAATCATATAAAATCACACTCCTGATGGATGTATAGCTCTGAATCTGTCATCTGCTTGGAACTCTGCTTGGAGCAAAATGAATCTCTGGCTCTGACCTCCTCAATCGTCTTTATTTGTATACTCTCGCCCTTGATGCAAAAGTATACCTTCCCTCTATCATGATTGGACACCGCCTTGGTTGTGGACAAGAACGATCGTCGTAAAATGATGGTGGTATCGATTACACATTTAGGGATCTCCATGTCCAACACGACGGAGTCCATGGGGAATTACACGCCCTGAATTGGGACGACAACATCCTTTAATAACCCCTTTGGCCTCTTGGCAGATCGATATGCAAACTGGAGAACTTCACACTCTATATGAGAGGACTAAACTTAAATCGATCAAGGCAAACGGGAGGAGGTTAATCAAGGATCCGCTATCTAATAGAGTCTCATCAAAACGCTGCTCATAAATATGGCATCTGACATACGGAGCTCCTACATCAGGTCTCTTGGTTGGCAATCGATTCTAGAAGGCGAAGCAAGTGACATGAGTGAGAACATGGATTTCTACGTTGTGGTTTCTCCTCCTCTTCCTACGGATGGTGGTCTTCTCTCTAAGGTTATTTTGGAATAGAGGGATGTGCTCAAGTACCTCCTGAAGAGTCAACTGGATCTGGAATCTATCTATCATCTGCTCGCTGAACTCTATCTATTATTTTATTTTGGAATTTTCTGATTTTTGGCCCTTCCCTAAGCGAAGTGCTCGAGGGAAGGGAATAGAGGGACCCTCCTCAAAAGAATGAGGGGCGGGAGTGGGTTTCTGATCATGCAAAATGGTGGAATCCATGAAAGTATCATCAATCACCACAGATGGATCCAAAAGAGATACAAGAACCTTTCTGTTATTGATATTTTTATTTTTGAAGTTTTTCCATTTTATGTGTTTTTCTAAAAACATCCTCAGGTACATGGGAGGACAAAACAACTGTAGGACTCTTGGTGGCCTCAATACCATCGATAACATATGAACCTGTGGCATCAGTACCGCACTTTGGCCTATCATCTAGTAAATTGGTGGCATCAGCACCACTATCTGCAACTGAATATACAACGGCGCCAGCACCGTCTTTTGGATCATCATCCTTGGTGGCATCAATACCACCACCATCATCATGGTTAGAGGCATTGACACTGCTCCTACCTCCATCTTGAGCCCTCGAATATGTAGTAGGATGTCTCCTAAAAGAGTCACCGTCTACTGGCTTCCTACCACTCCTAAGTGCCACAAATCAATATCAAATAAATAATGAATGTCATCCAGATATCACTACGAGAGGCAGTTTCTGTTGATTGTACCTTCTCAGACTTTCTCTTCGGATTGTTCCGATTAGGTTCAATCTGAGCAGGTATGGCAGCTTTGCCTATGATTAATTCCCTTATTTCATGCCCGGACCCGTCCACTTCTCACCGGAAGGTTGCTTGCTACTCGGACAACATGCAGGCGAGATTGTCAAGGGATGGGTTCTCACACGAATGTGTATGAGAACCAGATGGGTTGCCTCACTGAAAATTTAGCTGACTTTGTTGCTGGTATTGGTGAGGAGGAGGCTGGGGATACTGATGTTGATGTTGTTGTTGCCTTTACTGTTGGCCCTGATACTGGGGTCGAGGATTGCGTTGCTGCTACTGGGAGTACTGGAGCTGTTGTGGTTGGGCCCCCTGCCCTACATGTGCCAGAGGCTGTTGTTGGGATGAAGTGCCTCCTATAGACCATCAAAAGCTGGGATAGTCACGGTGGATCTCGGGATGCAATTTGTATTAGGAGTACCAAATCTCGTTGACTCCCATAACGGCTCATGTTGATCGTGGTATGCTAAGGGAAGGGACGCTAAGGGCTGATCCAGATGTTATACCATCAATTGAGTGTCTGAAGAAGGGGGTGGAGGTAACTGGTATTGCAGGAGTGATTGGATTGGCTCTGCCTAAATGTGATGGACCTAATTATATGAGGCAGATAGCTGAGAAGAACTACTCCCTAGATCAGCTCGTGACCTGGAATGAGGTTGAGAAGCCGTCTGTGCCTCTTAAAGACACATGATCTGAGTCTTTAGGTCACTAAGAGTTTGGGCCAGCTTATCAATCTTATTGAGCTTGTCAAGGCTCTGTCATGCCTTTTTCTCAATGGTCTCTATCCGGTCTAATATTTGGCTGATGATACTCACATCGGTAGCTGAGGACTCTGCTAAAGCTGCTGTCGTAGAAGAGGTAGAAGTACCAGCCTCAATGCGTGCGATCCCCAAGTATGAAACTGCCTGCGGGGGAGGCTTCCCCTGAGTGTAAATCCGAGTATGGGACATCACAGTGTAGTTTTCAGCCATCTCATAAATGGCCCATACTTATTCTTCATCCTTAGAGAAGTAGGAACCTCCACGAGAGGAGTTTACTCGCCTCTACAGCTCAAGTGTTAGCCCATAGAAGAAACTCTGGACGAGGTTAGGCTTGTTGATCTCATGGTGGGGACTAATGTTGATGAGCTCTCAGAATCGTCCTATGCTTCATGAAATTGCTCATTAGAGACCATGGTGAAGTTTCTGATCATGGCTCTAGCTACATTGGTCCGGTCTAGTAGATAGTCCTTGTTCAAGTACTCGGTTCGAAGTTGCTCCAAAGTAGTGACCACCCTCCTTAAGTATTTCAAAAAGTAGGCTGCTCAATCAACCAAAGAGAATGGGAAGACAATCAACTTGATGGTGTACTCATCCACAAATCTGTCGTGGATGGTGCTGCATATCATCTCAAATTCTTGGAGATGGAGATGAGGATCTTCGGTGGCATGCCCATGGATTTGGGCAGAAGCTGGATCGTCTGAGGGCAAAGCTCTAAGTCTCCCAGGATGGTTCGAAGCTGGATCCATCGATATGTGAGGTTTGCATCAGGATTGTGCAACTGCCTCATGGTGCAGGATGGTCTAGCTGGATCACGTGGCTCATCCTGGCATCTATCATCTACTCGACCCTCCATACGTGGTATCTCTCCACCATCGGCTGGTCTCTCTGTTTCTTCTCACTCGACTCGCATCTGCATGATTTCTCTCCTGACCTCTACCACTAATATCCCTTGGTCCTTGATCAGTGTCTGCATGGTCTCTAAGGAAGCTAGCAGTGTGTTGTTGATTGTTGTCTAGTCTAGTACGAATGATGAAGTCTGGGGCTGCTTATTTATTATGTCATCACTGGCCATCCCTTTGGACTCTGCAAAGGCAAAAGACCCTGGATCAGGTGTTGTCAAGTGAATGTATAGTTGTGCTGGCCTGTCTGACTGTACCTTAGGATTAGAAGAAGGGTGATTGGGGGAATAGGGTAGAGGTGAATTCGGGTTCAGAGAGCAAGTCTGATCTCTCTGAAGCTACCCTAGATGAATGTAGAGGAGTGCTAGAAAGCGGTGCTGCCAAAGGCAGCCTAAGAGAGCTACTTCCCATCATCTTAATATGGGTATTTATGAATATTTGATCTGGACTAAAATCAGAATGAGAAAACAAACCCCCGATTCACCTACTTAACAAAGTGTGATGACCATGAAAGTTTGGTCGTTTATCTTGTCGATTTTTTACATTATAATCCAATCTTAATGAGCGAGTTAGCGAGCAGTTAGGAGCCTTATTCTCACGGGAGACTGACCTGGATTCTTACAACTAGTTGCGCCTATTTCCGACCAATATGGGTGTAAGTATGGACTGTTTTTAGCTACCCAATTTTACTTGAGAACGAAGCCCTACACAATGTCATATAAATCACCCACTCGGCTAAGGAAGTCCGAACTATTTACTGGCTACCCGAAAATCCTCATGGGAGAATAGCTAATCGTTTTGTTAGAATAGTTAGTCTACAGAAAGCTCAGGAGGGAGATGGTCGGAAACAATTATAAAAGAGAGAAGCATAAATAAACAAAAATTGAAATCTAACTGCTTAGTCATACTCCCCTGCAATGGCACTATTATGGTGATGCGATTTTTAAGCTGATTAAGGTGGATGAAATTAAGCAGATGTCATTGTCCTAAATCAACCAAATCGATCAAGGAGAAAACAAACCACTAAGAGATCAAGCAAACAAATCAAGTAGTTTTTCTACTTTTATTAACCTGGTATAGCGACCAGGGTCAAACACAAGGAGTATACACTAAGTAGAAGATTTCAGAAATCGAAGGGGGTTTTTTATTATTTTTAGTGGTTTTTACTTTTTATAATTTTTTAATTTTTTTAAAGTGAAGGAAATAAGTACAAGGAACAAAAATGAATACACATAATCTTTTTGTATTTTTCAAAAGAGTAAAAAATACTCAGAAAATTAAGTAACAAAATTTTTGGGTTTAGGTATTTTATAGTGTTTTTGGTAATTTTTATATATTTTTCAGATGTTTTTGCAATTTTCTAAAAATAAAACAGTGACAAAAATGATGAATAGTGGACAACCAAGACTATTTTGTAAATTAAAAATAAGTGAAAAGCTCAAAAATCTTGGAGTATTTTTAGAATAAATTCGAGTAAAATACCTACAATCAGGAACTGAAATCAATGTTTTTGGATTTTTATATGATTTTATATGATTTTTATAAGTTTTTAAATGTTTTGAAAATATTTAAGTCTTTATAAAGTATTTTTCAACTAAATTTATATAGGAGTTAAAATATAACAAAAGGCAAGTACAATAACTTTTATATAATTTTTAGATGATTCTTCAAATTTTTATGTATTTTTAAAAATTATCAGGGATTTTTTAGTGTATTTTTGAATATTTAATAATATAAAATGCATGAAAATTAACAAGTAAAAATTAACATAAATAATACATGAGATCAAGGTAAAATTTTGGCAACTTTTAGAGATAATTTAATATTTATTGCACTAAATAAATGATAAGTAATTTAAAACAGGTTACGGGGACTAATATGCAATTACTTTAACTCCCAGGGCCTAACATAACAAGTATTAAAAGTTCGATTTCCTCTATACAATTAACCTAGCAAGCACATACGCATCACATGAATCTAGACAAATAGAGGCATATGTGCAATTTCTTGGAAATTTTAATGCATTCCGTAACAAATAAGAAGTTTAGACATGCACTCCAAATTTCCCACAAAGGCTCATGTCGATGCACATGGACTCAACTAGACCGGACGAATATGCAAATATGAAAACAACAGGGGTCTTACTACTTAATTAAATATTATTTTTATTAGACTAAGACAAAATAGAAGAAAGGATAGGGTAAAAATTGCAATATATCCATGCAAGCGGGAGGCAACCCATGGCTGGATCTGACAGCTTTGTCTTTGTGCTGGTGTACGGCTCTGATTCACACTTGGAAAAGGATCTGACATCTAGAGGAAATCATAGTGAGTGGGGCTCAGATATGATAAAGCAGTTGATTAGATCATTGTCATTTTGGCATGAAGGAATGGTCTTGATCACAACTAGGCAGGAGCCTTTTGATCTGACGAGCGTGAAGGTGCCCAGAAGAACTAGGTGCTGGTAAGCTTCGATCGAAGATGTGAGGTGATCTGCAGGTTTGATCGAGTTGCCCTGGGGTCTGACAGCTTCGTGCTGATGATCCACGTCAATTGATGGTCTTGGATTAGGTGGCGAACACTCGTATAGACATGGCGGAAGGACAACACTTGGGGGTGCTCAACTACTGAAGTTAAGGTTCGGTTCAAGCCTTCTGCGCGTCCAGAACCTGCAAGGGTAATCACTGCTCGAAGGCGAAGCCTCGACGAAGGTTATTATGAAGTGGAAACCAAAGAAGTGATAATGGGATGCTCAGATTGTCTCTGGCTAAAGTGGAGGAGGAGGCCTATCCTAATCCTGCTCCGATGAGCGGGATGTAGGGGGATCATGGTGCGTGAGAAGGGTAATAGGAAGATGCTGCGTAGATCGGTATGGATAAGAGTGCTTGTGGAGCTTAGATCACGATGGTCGGAGCTAAAGTGGTAAAAGATGCCTAATGCTCAAAATCGAAGTGACTAATGGAAATGGGCAGAACTGAAAGTTACTTGAGTGGTCAAACATGGACAGCAAGCTGAGGCGGAGGTAAAGGCGAGGTTATAGCCTCGTTCCTACAGAGGGGGCAGAAGAGGCTTCATGTGGTAGATTTCCGACCACATTTTGAACTACGAGCCTCCAAGCGTCGATTCCAGCTCCAAAGCTACTCTCCGGGCTACTGTCACTCTCTAGAAGGTGGCTAGGGGTAGAGGTGGAGCGAGGGATGGGCTACTATATGAGGAGGTCGGAGACAAATATTTATAGGTAGCCCTATGATCTAGAAGGATTGAGCGCATGCTGGAAACCCTAGGGAGATTTAGACCAACTTAGGGATCTGTGCGAATCTTGGATCGACAAGGAATCTCAGGTCTGAATCTCAAGGTGGATGGAGGTTGGAGTTGGGTATGATAATTGGGAGAAATGGAGTCCGACGATGAGGATCCGAGTCTGGGCCTAGAGGAGGGATGGTTGACCGTAGTCAATAGTCTGAGGAACCAATTCGATTGCAGGGACATACATATTTAATAAAAATTAACGAATGGATTCAAAATAAAAAATGACTAATTGAAAAATGCTTCTAATTTTTCAAAATTATTTCTTATGATTTTTAATTATTTTTAAAAAATATATATGTGGTATATGTAGTGTAATGTAGTATGTATAGGCATAATACACCTATATTATATATATGTAGTTTTATTTTATTTTTTTTTACAAAAATACATTTTACTTTATATTTTATTTATTTGTAACATAATTTAAAGAGTATAAAATTTTTTTATTTGATTTTAAATTAAATAAATATGTTAAATAAATAGGTATTATGCACAATATTTATAAGTGTGGCAAATGTACAATAGAGCTTTGATTTTCTTTTTTGATTTATTTTATGTTTTATAATTTTTTTTAGTTTAGTTTTGGATAGAAGTAAAAGTTTTTTAAAATATAGTATGCATAAAATATAATTTAAAATAATTAGATTTAAATATTTACAAATATAGGAAGCATAGAATCTTATCTCCCCCTACTTCATTCCTTGTCGGTCATGCTAATTATTTACCTTCTCTCGGGGTTTGGATCAGTTTGTACTTGTTACATAATTACATCCTTGTTTTAGTTTACTTTTCTCTTTATTCTTTTATTTTGGAAAATATGTGTTTTGTGCAATAATAACAAAGTAATGTAAAATGTTAACTTATTGTATTTACATAAATTTATAGATATTTTTTCTAAAAGTTGAAGCTAAAATAAAAGAATAAAGAATGACAATCATAGATTCATCAATCATCATTTTCATGCATTCAAATAATATGAATCAAATTCACATTATTTGTGATAATTAAATCACTTTAATTATCCATTTCTCAATGCTTAGATATAATTCAATAATGGAATTATTCTTGAACTCTTTCAAGAACAATACGCTTTCTTTGCAGATACTTGGAGATAAGGAGAGTGTGGTTGTACGTTCCACATATAGTTACTTGAATATTGAGATGACAACTCAAATCTAGATCTCATGGACCGCTCATAGATTCTTGAATCAAGGCCCCAAATCTAATCTTCTCATTGCATCTGAATCTAATTCAGATTAATGTCCAACACTTGGACCAAGATCATGCTACTTATCTTCTGAGAGGAATCACTAAATCCAGACATGTTTCATCACATCCTCAGAATGGAAGAATCATGGTTATACAATCATTTATGGTCACATCTTCCTTAGGTATTTCTAATACTTGTACATCCTTAATACCGGAAGACCTATGATAAACCCGAAGATATAGATCAATTTATATTGTCATCTTCAGGTTTCGTCATTAAGATTCTCATTCTTAATCATTGGGAGTCGGTATCGATCACATGCTTTCAAAAAGCATATATTATACTTACGAATTAGTCATGCTACCAATACACGATGACCATGCATGGACTTTGATCGATCCCAATACTTCATGAGTGAGCTCATATCTTTCGGTTCATAAGTGAACATGTATGATTCTTTTGAGGGACCATTTTACTCATATGCCCTCATATGCACACGAGCTTGCCAGTGTATAAACCTTGGTTAGGTCATCAATCTATTGGTATGCCAAATGTACATACTTAAACATGTAGAAACACATCTGTCTTCGGTCAAAGGATATGTGCCTATATCATGATTATACAACATGGGACTTTGGTTATCTCGATCTCGTTAAGTCAACTCTTTGACCTAACTAATCTGACACCTCCGAATCTCTATTCCCGTGCAGAGGACTTGCATCAAGAGGTCGTTCAGATATCAACCTAATGAGAAAGGATTTCCATCTCCTACTGAGGCTGGAAATCATCTCTGAACAATCATTTGACAGTGCTTGATGAGTCCTCAATCTAACTCATTATATATTCATCCAAGCACCAACCTCTATGATTCATATATTGAATCAACACTTGTATGATCATTAAGATGGCTATCCCTCGTATGCATTCAGGTACAATCTTTAAACCACCTACTCATTACATGTTGGTCAAAAACCTTCGATGTCAAAGGTTTGGTGAGACGATTAGCAACGTTGTCCATAGAGGCCACCTTGGTGATGATGATGTCACCATACTTTTGAATCTCCTGAATGATGTGGTATTTCCTTTCCACGTGCTTTCTCTTTTGATGCCATATGGGTTCCTTCACCTGGGCAATGGCTCACGTGTTATCGTAGAGTAGCAGGATGGGAGAATTAGAGGAAACTACACCACGTTTCAGGATGAGCTTGCGCAATTACACCGCCTCCTTTGCAACATCCGATGTGGTATTGTATTCGGCTTTTTTTGTTGAATATGTTGTAGTGTCCTGCTTCTCGTTTCTCTAGCTCACAACACCACGGTTCAACAGGAATGCAAACCCTAATGTCGATTTTCGATCTTCAATATCCGAATGGAAGTATTAATATGTGCATCCAAAGACTTGGAGATCACCATATCCATAGATCAAGATATAGTCTTGCGTTCACCTTAGATACTTGAAAATGTTCTTTACTACATTCTAGTGTTATTACCCATAACAGGGTTGGTAACTACTTACCACTCCCACTACATGCCATATATTTGGCTTTGTACACATCATGGCGTACATTAAGCTTCCTACAACTGATGTATATGGACATCCAACCATGGCTTTCTTTTCCTTAACACTTTGAGGAGCCATCCCTTTAGATAGGTAGATACCATGTCTTAAGGGAAGGAAACCTTTCTTGGAACTCTCCATAGGAAAACGTTCTAAAATTTTCTTAATGTACCCATGTTGTGATAATCTTAATATCCTCTTTTCTCGATTCTTGAACAGCTTCAAACAAGAGGTTTATCCAAGATCTTTCATCTTGAAGGTATGGGATAACCAAATCTTAACATTGGTCATCATCCCTATATCATTTCCAATGATAAGGATGCCATCTACATAAAGCACGATGAACACAATGGCGCTCCCACTAAGCTTCTTGTATACATAAGGTTCATCAGGAGTCTGCACAAAATCATAACTTTTATGGTTTAGTCATATCTGATGTTCTAGCAATGATAAGATTGTTTGAACCCATAGATGGATTTCTTCAGCTTGCATACTTTACCTTCCTCGGTTATGAAGCCCTAGGGCTGCTCCATATATATATATATATATATATGTATATATATATATATCCTCCTCGAGGTATCCTTTGAGGAAAGCCGTCTTGACATCCATATGCCAGATGTCATAGTCAAAAGACGTAGCTATAGCTAGCAATGTCCTGATGGACTTAAACATAGACAAAAGAGAGAACGTCTCATTGTAGTCGATGACTTCTCTCTATGTGTAGCCCATGGCTACGAACCGTGCTTTGAAAGTCTCTACTTTCCCATCAGGTCCCCTCTTTCTCTTGAAGATTCATTTACAATCAATGGGGTTTACCCCTTTAGGTAGATCCTCTAGGGTCCATACACCATTCTTATGCATGGAGTCAATCTCTAACTTCATTTCTAGCATCCATCTATCCATGTCATGATATGAGAATGCTTCATTAAACGAAGTTGGATCATTGTCGATTTCACATGACACATGGAAACCATACCTTTCAGGTTGTGAAACCACCTTCTAACTCCTTCAAAGAGGTACGGGTGTTTCATCTTTATTTATATCTTGAAAATCTGGTTTAGGAAGCTTAAATCCTTAAAGGATTCAATGAGTTCATCTACTTCATTATTGTCTTGACTTTTAAGGAAATCGTCCTCCAAAAATTTCACATCTTTAGAGATGCAAATCTTCTGGGTCTCAAGGTCATGAAACGGGTATCCAATACCATCTTTAACATATCCAATGAAGTAGCACTCACGAGTGTGAGATTCTAGCTTACTTGCATCCATGTTCTTCATATGGACCAAGCAACCCCAAACTCTCAAGTGTTTAACACTGGGTTTGGTTCCATACTAGAGCTCATGTGGATTCTTATGTATAGACTTGTTAGGAATCTTGTTCATGATATATATTGTAGTCTCTACTGCATATCCCCGTAAACTAAATGGTAAATGTGCTTTACTCGTCATTAAACGGGCCATATCCATGATGGTCATGTTGCGTCTTTCAGCAACATCATTAAGTTGGGGAGGGGGGGGGGTTTCAAGAGGAGTGATATTGGAGACAATTCCATTCTCTTTAAGGTATTCCTTAAATTCATATGATAGGTACATGCCACCTTAGTTGCGAATCCGTTTAATCTACCTATCGATTTAGTTCCCAAACAAAGCCTTGAACTCTTCGACCTTTTCAAAGATTTCAGATTTGTGACATACTCAAATAATATCGATATCCATTTCGATCACGGTACTGAAGGGACTTCATACGTCGGTATGTATTAGGTCAAGAATACCCTCGCATACTATAACCTTGTTACGAAAAAAAGTCCTAGTCATTTTACCTTCAATAAAATGTTCATAGGTAGGCAAAGATTGAACTGGTAGAAAATCTTAGGGTCCATCCTTTATCAATCTATTGATCCTATCAACAGATAAATGGCCAAGCCTTTGA
Organism: Ottelia alismoides; assembly: GCA_037367405.1. NCBI lineage: Eukaryota > Viridiplantae > Streptophyta > Magnoliopsida > Alismatales > Hydrocharitaceae > Ottelia > Ottelia alismoides. The sequence goes on along the minus strand of JAZKJV010004724.1, from coordinate 104,296 downwards.
TGTCAAATCATCCATCCTCACATTCATGACATATTCATCAATGCACAATTCATAGAGTCCACCAGAAGTCAAAGAACCATCTGCAATATGCTTATTATAATGATTTATGACTAGTTCATTATCGAAAAGGAATGAATATCTGCCTCTAACAAGCTTAGATATAGATTTAAGGTTTCTTTTAATTTATGGTACATAAAGACACTATTTAAGTACTTGGACTCTTCCACTAGATAATGATACTCGATAGGTCTCGATGACGACTGCTGCAACACTTACATCATATCCCATCGGGATGACTTATCTCTCTTTGATCAAGACTCTTAATTTCCTGAAATAGATGCAAAAAATTGCATACATGAACAGAAACACCAGATGCTATAACCCAACTTCCTTCTCGTCCAATGAGAAAATTAGTTTCAATGATGAAAGTAGATTTCATACCTGCTGGGGATTTACCTTTGTCGGCCGACTTTAGGTAATCTAGGAAATTACTCATCCAATGCCTCGACTTCTTGCCATGATGACTAACATCAGTTTTCTTCTATGCTATCAAAGTGGATGTTGGAAGATGAGAAAATGCCTTGACTCTTATTCTTCTCTTCTGGGCCGAACACTTCTGAGAACCATGCTTTCGACTGCATTTTCCTTTAACTTGTGCAACCAGTACACTGCCAGAGGGGCTATCCTTCTTCATTACGTTTTCTGCAGACTTTAATGCAGCCAATAACTCAACGTTAGTATAATAAACTTTGCTCATGTGGTAGGTGACCACAAAGTTGTTGAAAGACTTAGGGAGCGACAATAGAATGAAGTCAGCCAACATATCTGCGTCCATGTTATCCCCCAGGGTTTCCAGCTTAGAAAGGTACCCAAACATTTTAAATACATGTTCTCTGACAGAGGTCCCCTCCTGCATCTTGCAACGAACAAGTTCTTTCATGATATCATAATGTTGTGTGAAGTTTATATCACTGACAATTTATCTCATATTCACCATAATATCATGACAAGTGTTCATTTACACTTGTTTCTTCTGAAGCGCATTGGACAATGAACCTAGAATGTAACACCTTTCCAAATTATGATCTTCATCATATTTTTTATTGAATTTAATTTCTTTCGGAGTCTTCAGGTCCATGTACTTGTTCTTGGACAATATATAAGAGATACGCTTTGTAGATAGGACAAGATCCAAATTTTAGATCCAATCTGAATAATTTGGTTCGGTCAACTGATTGACCTTCATGATCCTGCTAAGTAGGTTCATGGACTTCATTTTCTAAAATTAAGAATGCATTATATTAGAAAATAAAAATAATTATATTCAATTGTAATTCTTTTATTAAGAAACTTTTATCAAATTAGTCTTACCCTTTTCAACTTTGAATGTTCATTCCCCTAATCATATTCGAAGTAAGAGATATACTTACGCTATATCTCTAGCAAGAACATGGATCTCCTTTCTACCTTTGTTACATCCCAATAATATGAGAACTTGCAACTAGGATAAAAATAAGCAGGAACACATTCCACCTTTCAAGTCCAACTTGCATTTTCTAATTTAGTCTTTAATACCCAGGCCCACCCACCTAAAGTGATGTTGATCCGTCGTTAATTGAACCAACCGTCAACATGATTAGAACTCTCTATACACAATCCAATGCCACCCTAATAATATGAGGACTTGATATTGGGATCACTATGTATATGGATTTACTCTTTTGAGAAGAAAAGAGCCTGATATAGATGCGCTTGTATGTAAGAGTTGTCACTTCGTACAGACATCTACATACAATTCCTGGCGATCAAACCCTTCGCCTTGACGGGAGGCCATGGATATAACTTATGTGATCCTTCATCTCATATTCAAATTCTAATTAATTATCATGAATCATATTCACATAATTAATTATTCTAAGGGAAATACACATCTATTCATAATAGAGTGTTTTAATTGGATATAATTCATTTAATCATATTAAATCAATTATCAATCCAATTCAATCAAACAACAAACTTGGTTTACTTGAAAGATGGTATTAATTCAAAATTTGTATTGTTCGAATTTTAATAATTAGAAAAATAAATCACGATCCCTTCAAACATTATCCCTTCCTTACATTCTATCATGGCCAGTACAGATGGGAGTGGGACAGACCGCTCACAGAGCAACCTGCTACCCCAACGCCCCCACTAGACATCATATCTGCCTCAAGTTAGGATAATGCCAATCTATCACTTTGTACTTGAGATGATAATCGGTCTTTCAATCGAAGTTATACCATATAATAATAATCAAAACTATTTTGATTAATATTATAAGGATATTTTCTAAACAAATCCATGATCCTTTTCGAGTAACCAAATCATGCATGTAAAGATTGTCCTACAACTATTTTAGGATATCCTAGGGTTTTCATGAAACACACATTCAATGATGATTGATGTTTAATAAATTATTTCCACAAATAATATTAATCATTAATTAATCATGCTAAATTCTCAATTTCTTTAATTGACATTGAATGATAAAGAAATTAAGAAAGAGATCTAGATGATCCAAACATTATCTGACCCATCTCCACTAAATATGGAATAATTAGGGCAAACGGAGTCAGAATCACATGAAATAAAATCGTGTGGTTTTATGGTTTGATTCTCTACTTCATTCGAGTATTTTTTTGATATTTCATGATAGAAAAACTGTAATAAAAAAATCAATTTATTATAGATATGTGAATATATGCAAAATAATTTTCATAACGGAAACTATTCGAATCAATTGTGCATTTTTAGTACCAATCAAAGGTTACTATTTTTGGGACATACCTAGACATACTAAATAAGTTTTATTATCCAGAAAACACGTCCAAACAATGCACAAATAATAGGTTTTTATTTCATCAAAAATTAATTTGATTCTAGCATCCAATGAAAAAACAATGAATCCCACACTTCCAAAACATGAACCATGTTCATCTAGGATTTTGGATCATATCCATGAACTAACAAAGGATTAATACCACTAGAAGGATATGAGAGAATCCTTAAGCTCGTCATAGAAGCATGAGTATTGCACATACACGATCGAGAGCGAGTAGTTACACTTGTTGCTCGTTGCAACGGAATTTAAAATATTATAATCGATGAAACCAGATGATTCCAGATGACTTCTTGGATTGGTTCATATAACCACATAGTAGATAAAGTAATACCTATTGTAGAGTGGTTGTGATCAAGCCTCTAAAAGAAGAGACCTCCTATCTTAAGTCCGTTTCGTCAGAGGAGACAGAGTCGCATGCTTCTCGCAATCCAAGGCATTGATCCAAGCAACGGATCTCCTGATCTAGTCTCACGAGATTGAACGTCTTCTTCATGAGCGAGGCACACCAAAGAAGACAGAGATCCAAGAGTTGGAGAAGCAACAACACAACAGCTATACGACAACTGTGGTGACATTTTCTCTAAGGATGGAGTGGACGACCACTCAAGGGGTGGGAGAGAGAGGTGGTGTGAGAATGAGAGAGAGAGAGAGCGCTATTGTATTTGTTGTAACTTGAATAGCAAGGGTTGCCTCTTCTTATATTGGGTTTTGAGAGTACATGAATCTCAATCCATGGACAATAAAAAATCATTGGATGAGATTGATTTATGTTCCATTCAGTGGTCAAGATTTTGTTGTAAAAACACAACAGCAATTATATTAATTTAAATTAATATATATTATAAATAAATATAAATTAAGTATAAATTAAATCAACTAATCTTGGAAATCATGAGGAGGAGATTGCCCTTATCCCTAAAGGGGAGGGGGGAGATGGCCACCTAATCCCATTAGGACTTGGTAATTGTCCACCTCCTTGAATTGGGAGGGGGGCAATCTCCTTTCAATTCATGAGATTAAATTATATCATGAAATCTCCAACATTTTTACAACTACACTTGTAAAATATCTCACAACATAATTTATAATTATCTTGTGAATATTGCAATCATACCATTGGAAATATGTGAATCACATTCACAACCCAAAACATAATGTATATTATATTTTAAATTAATTATTCAATGTGAATCCAATTCACATCAATAATTAATCAACAAATATAAGTAACAATGGTCTCTCTCTAATACATTATAAATCACATTTATAATATATATATATATATGAATAATTGGATAGTGCTATCCAATTTATTTTATCTGTAGTAATTAAATCACATTTAGTTATATTGGATCATCATTCTCATGCATTCAAATAATATGAATCAAATTCACATTATTAATGATAATTAAATCACATTTAATTATTCATTTATCCATACTTATATATAATTCAACAATGGAATTATTCTTGAACTCTTTCGAGAATAATACCCTTTCTCTGCAGATACTTAGAGATAAGGACATGGTCATTGTACGTTTCACGTATAGTGACTTGGATATTGAGATCACATCACAAATCCAGATCTCATGGACTTATCATAGATGCTTGATTAAATCAAGGCCGTAAATCTAATCTTCTCATTGCATCTGAATCTCATTCAGATCAATGTCCAATACTTGGACCAAGATCAGATTAATTTTCTACTGAGAGGATCCTTTAAAATCCAGATCTATTTCACGACTTCTTCAGTATGAAAGCTTCATGGTTATACAATCGTTTATGATCACATCACCCTCAAGTATTACTAACACATATATATCATGTATACTGGAAGACCTATCATAAACCCGAAGATATAGATTAATTTATATTGTCTACTTTGGGGTTTCATCATCAAGAGTCTCATTCTTGGTCATTGGGCATCGGTATCGATCACATGCTTTCCAAAATAAAAAATCAAACCTACAAATTCTTATCATGCTTCCAAAGCACGATGACCATGCATGGAATTTGATCGGTCCCAATACCTCATGAGTGAGCTCATTTCTTCTGGTTCATAAGTGAACCTGTATGATCCCTTAGAGAGATAGTATTACTCATATGCCCTCATATGCACGCCAGCTCGTTGGTGTATAGACCTTGGCTAGGTCATCAACCTGTTGGTCTACCAAATGAACATACTTAGACATACCAACACATCTATCTCCAGTCAAAGGATGCATGCCTATATCATGACAATATACAACATAGGACTTTGATTATTTCCATCTCTTTAAGACAACTCTTTGACCTAACTATTATGACACCTCCAAATCTCCATTCCCATGCAGAGGACCTGCGTCAAGAGCTCAGTCAGATATCAACCTAATGAGAAAAGATTGCCATCTCCTACTCATTCTAGAGATCATCTCTTAACAATCATTTGAATGTGCTTGATGAATCCTCAATCTAACTCCTTAGATATTCATACAAGAACTAGCCTCCATGATTCAATTATTGAATCAACAGTTGTATGATCATTGAGATGGTCATGGTACATAACCCTAATTGTATAAACGGATCTTATGGTACATTATTCATTTAATCTCAGATAAGGAGTGAAAGAACCAATAAATTTTATTGATAAATAAAATATTACAATAAAATTTATTGTAGGAATGGTTCGCCTTGGGCTCACATGGATAACACTACACTCAGAGCCTACAGTGTTAATGGTGGACACTACAGATGAAAGAGCTAACACCATCTCTCTACATAGTAGCTAAAATAACCATTGAGTTGAACCAAGCCCTACATGAGCTCAAGTCACTTCCAACAAATATGAAGTATGCCTTCCGCTGAACAAGTTCCCCATGACCATCAATTCACAACCAGCCGAGGAATAAGAATCTCGTCTTCTTGAGGTTCTAGAAAGAAACTGCAATGTTATAGGCTGGAAAATTCCAGATCTCAATGGGATCAACCCATCACTATGATTGCATCACATATACCTTGAATAGGATAACGAGCCTTCCCGCGAATTCCAGCATATATTGATCCAAATCTATGGGAGGTTGTGATGAAGGAAATCACGAAATGGTGTGATGCAGGATTCATATATCTCATCTCCATCTCAAAGTGGGTGAGTCCCCTGCATGTTGTGCCCAAGAAATCCAAGATCACCCTTGTAAAAAACAACAAAGGAGAGGAGATTGCAACCAGAGTTCTGACATCCTAGCATGCATGTGTGGATTACAGAAAATTGAATATAGCGACCAAGAAGGACAATTTTCTGCTTCCCCTCATCGACCAGATAGTCTAAAAACTGGCCGCAAAGGAGTACTTCAATTTCTTGGATGGATACTATGGTTATAATCATATCGTCGTAGCTCCTGAACATCAAGATAAAACAATCTTCACCTGTCCATTCGGGACATATGCCTTCCATAGAATGCCATTCGATTTGTGCAACGCTCCAGTGACATTCCAGTGATGTATGTTGGCAGTTTTTGCAGATACGGTTGGTACTTTTCTCGAGGTCTTTATGGATGATTTCTTGGTCTACAGAGATAACTTTGATCGGTGTTTATATTATTTAGATCGAGTCCTGAAAATATGATGTGAAGTGGACTTTGTTTTCTCATGGGAGAAGATCCATTTTATGGTGACTGAAGGTATTGTGCTCGGTCATGTCGTCTCGAAGGTGGAAGTTATTTTGAAGATAGATCCACCTACAAACTTGAAGCTGGTCAGATCATTCTTAGGGCACATGGGTTTCTACCGACGATTCATTAAAGATTTTAGCAAAATTGGCTGACCCCAGATCGAGCTTCTAGGCAAGGAGGTAGACTTTATTGTAATTGACAAGGTCCTCTAAACTTTTCTATGAAAGACAGAATCACTCAAGACCCTGTCTTACAACTGCCATAATGGTCTCTACCATTTGAGATCAAGACAGACGCTTCCGATTATGCCATTGGGGCAATGTTAGGATAGAGGAGATATCATATTCTATTTGTTATTCACTATGAAAACATAACACTCGATGAAGCTCAAAGAAACTACACTCTCACTGAGAAGGAGCTACTGGTTGTGGTATTTTCCCAGGAGAAATCCAGATCCCATTTTCTTGGATCCAAGCTTATCATTTTACATACCATTTGGCCATCAAGTATCTACAAGACAAGAAGGACGCCAAACTAAGACTCATCATATAAATCCTTCTGATTTGAGAATTTGACCTTGAAATTTGTGATAAACCTGGAGTTAAAAATGTAGTGATCGATCATTTGTCAAGATTACCAGAGCTAGACATTCCAGACTAGAGCCTACTACCTTTAACAGAGACCTTCCCTGACGAAGCAATTTTGTCAGTCACCTCGCTCCCTTGTTTCACTAATATTGTGAACTATTTTGTATCCAAGAAAACTCCATAAGATTGGCCTAAGCTGAAGAGAGACAAGTTTTTGTCGGAACTCCATTTCTATGAGTGGGAGGATCCATATCTCTTTCGTGAGGGAGCATACTGCATCTGGAGGAAATGTATTCCTCAAGAGGAAGTCCAGAGTGTCCTCGAGCACTATAATTCTAGAGAATCAAGAGGAAACCACTCTGGAAGAAGAAAAGCAACAAAAGTTCTCCAATGCAACCTTTGGTGGCTGACTCTATTTAAAGTTGCTGAAGACTTTGTTAAACATTGCACTGACTATCAAAGAATGGGAGGTATTATTAGAATGAGAGATTCAATACCTCCGAAGTACATTTAGATCTTAGACGTGTTTATGCATGGGGCATTGACATCATGAGCCCGTTCTCTAACAATCAGCGTTTTGAGCATATTCTGCTTGTTGTCAATTACGTAAGCTGTTGGGTGGAGGTTATCCTAACTTGAGTCGTCGACAGTCGCACCGTATGCCAGTTCCTAACAAAAGCATCATAGCACAGGCTGAGATCCCCTAAATTATGATATCAGATGGTGGTAGCCATTTCATCAATAGAGGTGAAAAAGTTGACACAAGAATTTTGCATCGAACATCTTGTCACCTTTCTATACCACCAACAATCCAATGGACTGGGCGAATGCTCAAATAGGGAGATAAAGAAAATTCTGTAGAAACTTTTACGCCCCGACAGGAAGAACTGGTCTTAGTTACTCGATTTGGTTCTTTGGGTCTATCAAACCACGTACAAGTCACCATTGTGAATATCTCCCTACTGCCTAATGTACGACATGCCATGCCATCTACCCGTAGAACTCATTTACAAATCTTTGAGGGAAATCAATATCTGTAATTTGGATCCAAAAAGGCCGGAATGAATAGAAAGCTTGATCTGAATCGACTTCTAGAATTCTGTGAGTATGCATACGACAACAACCCAATGTACAAGGTGAAAAGTGACACGACAAGCACATCTGCCGCAAGACTTTCGAACTAGGTCAGAAGGTTTGGTTATTTGATACAAAGCTCAAACTATTACCACGTAAGTTGAAAAGCATGTGGACTGGGTCGTTTATTATGAAACATGTATGTGATAATAGAAACATTGTTATACCTGATTTGTCATCTGACGCACAACCTTTTGTGATCAACAAATAGTTACTTAAGCCTTATCATGAACACGATTCGTTTCTATCTATGGTAGATTCGATTCAGGTGGTCTATGATGAAGAATTCATAGCCGCAACATTAGCGCAATCAGACAAGGCCATCCAAAACGTTTTCGATTAGTTAATCTTTTTCTTATTTTCTTCTTTTCATTTTCATTCTTCAAATTCTTTCTTCTGTGCTACTCTCACCCTATTCATCAATGTTATACTTAGGATATGCTCCATCTTAAGTATAGGGGGTGAACGCCCTCGAGTTACTCATTCATTAATATCTCACCTATCTCCTAAACTCTTAATAATATTTCTATACTTAGGGATATTTCTCCCTAAGTATAGGGTAAGACAGGCTGAGGTGATGATTTGTTGAGTTGTTCATTCATTCCGACCCTCAACCCTCCCTACATGAAGAACACAGTCTACTATATTTAGGATTATTTAATCTTAAGTACAGGTGAGATGGTGGATTTCTTAATTTATTAATTCATTGTAGTATAAACTTCGATATACTTAGTACGAATTATATCTTCCTTCTCTCTTCGATCTATGAGGACATAGCTCAAGCTAAGTATGGGGGTCAATATATACTTTGTATATATTTTATCCATAACTCGTACTTTCGTATTTTCAATAAGTATGGCTAAAATGTTTTTTAGATATATACCATAAAATTCATTAAAACTACCTAATAAAAAGATGAGTATTTCTCGATTTCTTTTTATATATACTTATTAATAAATTAATTAAAATTATTTACAAATGTATTTGAAAAATAATTGAAAAATATTTTGAAAAAAATTTGGAAAATATCTTGTAAAATATTTTCAACCTTTGTAAAAATATTTTTTTGTAAAAAATTCTTTCCTCTATTTGAAATAAAATGTTATGAAAACTTTGTAAATGGTTTGGAAAATTGTTGCAAAAATATTTGAAAAATCTATATAATACTATTTGAAAAACCTTTGCAAAATAGTTTTCAAATGTTTGTAAAAATTAATTGCAAATAACATTTCAGACTATAGTTTTCAAAATTGTTTGTAAAATCTTTTTCAAATAGGTTTGAGGAATATGTACATCTTTATAATAAACACTTTTCACCAATAGAAAATATTTATATGTATAAATAGTAACATACCCCTTGTAAATTATTTTAAAAAACCAACTCATGTAAATATGAGAAGCATGCCCATGTAAATATTTGTAGCTATCTTTTCTTCTAAAGATTTTTTATTTTCATAAATCTTTAAAACATTTATAAAATAAAAATCTCGAAAAACATTTGCAAAATTTTTCAAAAATTGCATAAAAGTTTGCAAAACATTTTTTAAAAATTCATAAAAAACTAAAAATAGAAAATTACATCACGAAAACGTTTTTTGCATTGTACATAGCATTCACATTTTTTGGAGTAATCTAGACCATTGAACAAGTCCAAATAAAGTCTGAAGATTGGAGTTTGGAACTGACCCTAATACGCCTAAATTTAGAAGAACCCATTGAGGACTGGAAGTGGAGACATTTCATGTCACCTTGACTTAATTCTTTAAATTCCACAAGACTATGTTCATGAGTCAATTCAATGTGCCTAAATATATTACCGCACAACTCTTGATACAATGACTTGACTGGAAACCTCGTACCTAGCACTTCACTCAACTCAGATGGACTGTTGAAAAATCTTGAAGTCTAAGTCAGGACGATGCGAGGTCACTTCGTCAAGAGTGGCTCAGTAACCATTCTTGGGTATTGCCGACAACGGTACTCTAACCCACTTCTTTTGATAACAATTATATCTAAAGATGGGATATGGATTGAAATAATGCTTCAAATGACGTATGGTTTAGCAGCGTAACTTTTTCCAAGACCACAAAAAGTGGGTGGAACAAAAAATGCTATATTCACCGGGGTACAAACAAGAATGCAAAAGCTATGCAAAGTCAAAGAAAATATCCAAAGAAGCCTACAACCAAAAATTCCACAAATATGATCTTTAAAAAAAGCATGCTTCTTGGTGAAGAACCGGTTACACTGACCGACTTCACAAGGGAATGGAGACTACACTGATCCATTCCTGCTTCTCTTCCAATTCTTCTAACTTCTTACCCTAATTGGTTGTAAAGATTGGGAGAACTTAACCATAGAATGGAATATCTGTCTCTATGAGGATGAGTTATCAGAAGAACGAATGCCTTGGTAGTTAAATGATTTTGTCTGGGGAGAGCTAAACAATTTCACACACATGGTTCTATCATCTCAAGGTAGCAAGAGTATGCGACTGAGAGGATGGTATTTATCCGGTTGTAAATTGGATTGAATAATAGGAGTATGAAACCTAAGGGTTGCTATGTCACACTTCCTAACTTCTTTGTGCTTCTGAACACACCATTAATCCAAAGGCCTTCTATGAGCTCCAAAATGTGGCTGTACTAAGACAAGTTTAAAAGTAAAAAATTATTCCAAGTTATTTCTTTTTCTTTTCTTTATTTTCTTTTCTACACTTATAGGCATAAGTGTTTGCTAGGGACTAGCAAATGCAAGTATAGGGGGTGATGAATATCCATTTCATCACCTTTATTCTTTCATTTTGGCATTTAAACCCTAGCTAATTGCATGTATATATCATTAATTTGTCAAAATAAACACTCACTAATTTGCACAAAATATTGTATAAAATATTGCACATTTATTGTATTTATTGCCAATATAAAAGAGTAAAGAAAAGAAAAAGAACAAAGTGTCAAGGACACTGAAGTGACCCTACCGCTGAGACTTAATCATCATGATGACTTAGTTGACAAGGAATAAAGTAGTGGGAGATAGTGTGGAGAATTGTACGGAAAACACAGTCGGAAAACCATACAAAAATAGGTCAATAATTACTTTTTGGGACCTATTTTATTCTTTATTATTTGTTCATCAAATCAATAATCTTTGTATATGAAAGTTATAGATAAAAATACAAATAAAAATATTAAATTTATTTCATACAAAAATAATATACATTGTACTTTTTAAACTCAAAATAAAAGGTCAAAATTCCAACTTTCCAGACCCATATCTCCTAAAGAAAAGCTCAAAATATATAAAAAATCACCTTTAATTGTACAGAACTTTTTATAAGCTATTTAAAATGAGGTGGTTTCATATTTTTTTGAGTTAAGATGTGAAAGTAAGGTTTTGGACCCATATTGTACAATATACCCGAATAAAATATTCATTTTATTTATTCTTTAGGGTTTTTATCACTTGTGCCCCTATAAGATATTACAATATCAGTTATGCCCCTCCTTTTTTTGGAATATCAGTTATTCCCCTATCTTATTCAAGTTTTATCATATGCAATACTCAAGTTAGTTGCCGTCCACTTTCATCTCAAACGGACGTTAACTTTTTAATACAATAATACTTTCTAACCAATAAGAAGGGCATATTAGTCATTTACTTAAAATAATTTTCTTCATATTCTCCCTCTCCCTCTCCCTCCCCCTTCCTCCTCCTCCTCTGATGATGACAACCTCCTCCCCAGCTATTGTCTTCCAATCCCTCCTCCTTTCGCCCTCCTATTCCCCATCCTCCCCAACCTCACCCCCTCCTGCCCCTACTCCTCCTTCCCCACCCTTGCCACCCCAATAATTGCCCCTCCAGTCCTTCCTCCTCCTCTGGCGCTCCTCGGCCACCTCCTCCACAGCCCACCCCTGCACCTCTTGCTCTGCGCCTTCTCCCCAGCTTGCCCTCTCCAGCCCCTCTTTCCACCCCTCCTCCCCATCCAGACCCCCGCATCTCCTCCTCGGCCACTTCCTCCCCAGTCCGTCCCCTCCAGCCCTTCCTTCTGGCCCTCCTCCCTAGCCTGCCCCCTCCATTCTCCCCTCCTCCCCAAACCGACCTCCGCACCTCCTCCTCTCCAGCCAACCCTCCAGCCCTTCCTTCTACCATGCCCTCCCTATCCCACTCCCTCCTGCTCCTCCGTCCATCCCTCCTCCCCATCTCGACCCTCGCACCTGCTCCTCTTCTCCCTCCTCCCCAACCCATCCCTTCTAGGCCTCCTTCCACCCCTCCTCTACGGACCACCCCTTATCCCCAACTCTAACCCTTCAGCCCCTCCTACAGTTCTCGTTATACTTGTTATAGAAGTAGTTCTCGCTAAAGATCTGATATGAATTGTTGACCTCGACATACTCTTCATCGGCATCGATAGCATGGTCGCACTCCCAGATTTGATTCTCGGCATGGTCATCGGTGGTGCGGATCGAAATGTCACGCCCCTCCATGATCTTCAGCTTCCACGTCATGGATCAAGAGGGAAGAAGGGATTGGGGTTGAAGAAGAGGAGGATGAGGAGGAGGGGGTAGATGGTGTGGGTATTTGGACAGTTCTACCCCTCTTAACCAAACCATGGTTTGAAGAAACCATGTTTAAGTTCAGCTTATTGACGGTTAAAATAACATAGGGGCATGAGTGATATAACGACAAGATGTTGAAGGCACAACTGATATTACCAAAAAGGAAGGAGCATAACTGAAATTTCAATATCTTGGAGGGACACAACTGATAAATACCATATTCTTTATTATCTCTATAATTTATATTTTATAATTTTGTAAATATTATTCATTGTATATTTACATATTTAGAATACAATAAAATCATAAAATACTAAAATAAAATAAGAACATAAAATACATAGATGAATATACAATACTTATACTTATATAATATACATCCCTATTTATTTAAACTTATATATTATATCAGAAAAAAATTTATGTATATAAAAAATTATAAATTTATAAAATAAGAAAATAATAATGAAATTTAAAATACGAAATTAAAATAAAATGACCAAAACATAGGTAAATATACTTATAAATATAACCCTCAAAATTAAATTTAAAAAAAATAATTCATAAAAATAATTAAAAAGAGGCATTAAAATTAAAAATATTTTTTAACCTAAAAAACAAATTCATTTAATATTTCTTTTTACATTTTTCAAGGCTTTTCTGCCTTGGAACTTCCTGGTTGGTCCACGTGGACCAACCAGGTGCTAGCTTTTGTTGACCAAACGGTCAACTATCTGACCCTGTTCTAACTTGTCAGAGAGTCACGGGACACTCCTCTTATCCTCATTTCTATGCCTCATCCTTACACCATGCCCCTTGAGCCACGCCATGTCTACATGGTCTAATCGTCCATGACCTATGCCGACCCATACTTCTCCACCTACTAGCAATCTTCACACAATCATCCATCTAAAAACCCCCAAACACCGCCTATAAAAATACCTCCATCGCCACCTTTTTCTTCTTGGGATCGATCTTCGACACGTCTTAGCCCCTCAGATCTCCTCAACCACCTCCATCTTAGTGACAGGAAGCATTCGGCACTAATTTGTAGTGAGGAGGACGACCGTAGAGGCAGATCCACCATCTTCGACAGAGCACCGATGTGAGGTTCTGCTCATGAGCTTCCAGCTCAGTTGAGCCCATCTCCCTACTATTATAGGTAATATTCATAACCTAGATCTCAAATTAGTAGTTAGTTTTATTTTCAGTCTAGTAGAATTAGCATAATAGCTAGATCTTTGTCATCTTAGAGCTTGAGCTCCAGGTCTGATTCACTATGCTCTCCCCACCGTTCCGACACGTACACTTCCCCTTTCGCATCCTCATCATATTCTTCGCCCGACACCATCTATTTCATCTTCGATTCAACCTGAATAGAAGCATCCCGAAGCTCATCCTTTGTCCCTACTTCGAGCTTCATCGCCTTGTTCATTTGTGCATCTTTTTGCTGCCTTTTTGGGCTGAGGATCATCACCTCGAGCCACCTCATCTTCCTTTGCAGAAACCCATCTCAAAGGAGCACCTGGAAGCACGAATCGAGGATTCGAAAACCCCCAGGTCACCTTGAACCAAAGACCCAGATCTTGATTGGTGAGACCTTGGATCAGGTGATGGTTGCGAGCCAACTTGGAAGAGAGACATGAAGATGAAGCACCCATCGGAGTTGCAATCAGTGCCCATATCTACAAGGAATTGAGGAATCAAAGTTGGGGGAGCTTTGTTCTTCCCCAATACACGACCCAGATCTAATCTAGGCTATACAATTAAATCAAAGGGCTATGCATGGAGGGCCACACAATCATCCACGTGTTGGTACTAGAGGGTTGGGTCATGGAATTATGTGGGTATATTTCCAAGTCCTCCCTCTACCTTTTTGTAACTAGTAATTAGCCCTGCTAACATTTTATCTCGCCTAAATTGTAGTGGACTAATTGCATATGCTCCCTTGAATGTCTTTGATATTGCAATTAAGTCCCTATCAGAGTCACATGTGTGCGCATGTTTTATATTGTGAATATTGCATGTAAACCCTCACAGGTTATTTTAATTATTGTTTACTACAACAAGTTTGGATATTAAATTTAAATTTTGGGTTAAATTGCACTGTGCCCCTCACATTCAATTTTATTTGTAATTATATCCCTGTAAGATCAAGTATTTTTGTGTTTTAGTTCCTATTAATTAAAAATAGTTGCCATTATCTAAAAAATTTACAAAAAAGGATTAGGTACCTGGATGCATGCTTGTTCACATCCTATAATTATATTTGCATTTAATGTCCTTTTCCTATTTTCTAAAAGCAATTTTTACGTGAATGTTCCCTATTAGACTTTAAAATACAAAAAAATATAAAATAGTTTTTAAATTTCCAAAAAAATTAGTATGTGTTTATTATAGTGTCTAGTATTCAGACTGAAAAATCTTAAAAATTAGAAAATGAATGTTATAAAAAATTAAAAAACTCCAAAATTCTAAACAAATTATAAAAACTTTCTATAAATTGAAAAATATTTATTTCTATCCTATATTTATATATATATGTATCAGAATATATGAGAAATAATTTTTTAGAATTTTTACATTAATTAGTATTTTTAAATCTCAAAACAATTCAAGCAAATTAAAAAAACACCTGATTTTGGTATTTTTTGGATTTCAAAAATCCATAAAATTAGAATTTTTTTTTAAAAATCACGAAAACATTAGAAAAATATAAAAAAACAAAAACAAGTCATTTTCTGATTTTTGACTATTTTTCCAATATTTATATACATATTACCTTATATAGTGTATATATACCTATATACTTAGTATATTATTATAATTACTATAAATCCCTAAATATATTTTTAGTACCTTTAGAAAGTAAAAAGGACTGTGCTTACAGGTAATGTCTAATTTTTCTATATTTATACCTATTACTATAATAGATATATAACTTAGCCTATGTAAATACTTATAAATCCTTATATATACATATATCATTATATAATAGTAAATTAATGAAATTAAAAATCAGTAAATATAAAGAGAAAATAAAAACTAATTCTAATATCTAAAATAAAAAAATCAGTTAGTTATTTTATTTAATTGAAAACCCACATACTTTGGTTAATATTGTGCATATCTATATACATTCATACCTTGTGTTATTTATCCATTATTTATTGATAAATAATATAGAAGTGTTACATCATTTGTTCCCTATGTTCGACACCATACTCTGGTTGTCATTATATGCAAACCTATTTGTAAGGTATATAATAAATTTTGATTCACAACTGCTTATTCATTGCTTGATTTACACTTTGTGGGTAGATTGTTGAGATCACGGGTTGGTCTCCAAGAGTGGTCAATTCGACGACTGCGTATTCGTCTTGTGTGATATGCACGACCCATCCTCTTGGGAGAATCTTTGGTTTGGTTTTTCAATGTCTAGCGTAGTGCTTATTTGGTTCTTTTGACTTTTTTGTAGGTGACATGATGCAAATGGGTTGATATGATTACATTTTCCCATAAAACGATATCTCAGGCATGTTCATATTATGGCCATGTTGAGCCAAATTTGAATTAGATGGCCATGTCGATCTAAATTTGAATTAAATGGCCATGTCGGGCTGAATTAGAGTTTTTTGGCCATGTCGAGATGAACTACTATTTAGTTGACCATGTCGTGCCATTTTGGCATGTTGTTCTTTTCTTAAATTTCAGGTTCTCAAGTTGTAAAGAGCACGTGATATTAATAATGGATGAAGATACATACAACAAATAAGCTTGATATTTGGTAAGCTTCTTTTACTACCTATTTTTGTTGAGTTAATTTTCATTACCAAAACAGTCAATGCACTTTTTATAGATGAGTATACTTTGAATCCAATGTTCTTGTGGAGTTTTAGTAAATTAGGTTATTCAAAAAGTTTTGTATATGAATATGCATTCATTTGTCAAATATTTGTATCCAAATTTCCAACATTCGTTTTGCATTCATATTCATATTTTGAGGATATAATTTTGCATTTTACACATTTGTATGATATTTGTATTTGTATCCGAATAAAAAGGATAATGATATAATGACACCTATATTCGTATACGTATCTGAATGTTTTCATCCCTAGTTTTATGGAATTTTGCATTTATTATATATTTTTAATACCTTAAAACGTTTGACATATTTAACTAATCATTGTTTTTGACTATTTTTGAATTTAAAAATACATAAAAATTAGCAACTCTGAAAAAATCACAAAAACACACAACAACAAAGCCTTTACACAATTAAGTAAGGGTCGACTACATGGGTTCTTTACCTCCATTCATATCTATCTTAGGTCAATCTCGAGCTTATATCTAAAAAACAAAGATCCATTCGTATAATCTCTTTCCAACACTTCCTGGGACATCCTTACCCTCTCTTAATCATCTCAACATCCCAAAACTCGCATCTCTTTAGTGGTGCATCATGTGACCTTCTTTTCTAGCATCTTATCCTCGATCAGAGCTACATCAACTTTCTTTCTGATTGCATCATTTTGAATCCAATCTTTACATGTGTGTACACACATGCTCCTTAGAATTTTCATTTATGCTACAACCATTCTCTGCACATGTCTATTGTTCACATGCCAACATTCAGATCCATAGAGAATAGCAGGTCTTACGACTGCTTTGTAAAACTTTCCTTTGATTTTTGAAAGAATTTTCTTATCACAGAGAACAATAGAGGCTCTTATTCACTTTAGCCAGCCTGAATTTATTCTATTAGTAACATCTCCATTAATTTATCCATCATGTTGCAAAATAGATCCTACATATCAAAAAGAATCTCTCTTCCGAATGTTATCGTCACCAATATTCTCCTCAATTCCTTCACCATTTCTTCCATCAAAGGTGCACTCCATATATTCAGTCTTAGCCCTAGTTATATGAAATCCTTTTATCTCAATGCATGTATCAAGATCTCAAGTTTCTCATTTACTCCATCTCTAGTCTCATCAATCGACACAATATCATCAGCAAATAACATACACCAAGCTATCTCATCCTGAATGTGACTTGTCAACTCATACATAATCAAAGTAAAAAGAAATGGACTCAAAGTTGAACCATGATGTAAATCAATGTTGATGTCAAAATAGTCAGTCTTCCAGACTGGATCCTTACACAAGATAAAGACTTATCATACATATACTTTATGAAGTTAACATATAGGACATGTACTTGTCTCTTCTCCAAAACTCTACGCAATATCTCTCGTGGGACAAAATCATAAGCCTTCTCCAAATCAATAAAAATCATATGGAGGTTCTTCCTTTTATCTCTATAAATCCCCATTGTTCTCCTCAGCAAATGTATGGCTTCAATAGTTGAGAGTCCTAGCATGAATCTGAATTGATTTTCTTTTACTTTGGAAACTTACCTCAACCTTCTTTCGATTACACATTTCCAAATTTTCATAGTGTGACTCATCAGCTTGATACCTCTACAATTTGAACAATTTCAAATGTCTCCTTTGTTCTTATAAAGAGGCACCACCGTACTCGTCCTCCAATCTTCATTCATTTTCTTGCTTCGGTAAATAACATTGAATAGATTCGTAAGCCAAGTCAAACCACGCTCACCTAAAACTCTTCATACTTCTACAAGGATGTCATTCCGTCCTACACCTTTTCCATGTCTCATAACCTTCAAAACCTCCGCTACTTCCTTTCTTCGTATTCATCTATAGCTTGCGTGATTCAAGTAACTTTCACTACTAGGTAGATCACCAAAGTGATCTCTATTTCCTTCCCAATGAAAAATAACAACAACATGAGAAAAATATAAAAAACACAAAATATTTTATTTGGCAAATTGTGATTATTCATATCCATATTTATAAATAGTCTACGCTATATTGAATTATATACTTATATTACGTATAGAAAAGAAAAAGAAATTAAAAATCAGAAAAAGTTACAAAAAGAAAATAAATTTTATAAAATTATAAACTTATAAAAAATTCAAAAAAAGAAAGTTGAAATTTCCAATTAAAAACCCACAAAAATATTAATCAATTGATTAATTATTTAGATGATTATAGAAATATACATTCTTATTTATTTATTATTTATTTATAATAATAATTAGTGCTAACACGTATTGTTCCATGTGCTCGACACTCTACATACTTGCACTTATACACACATTTTGTAGAGTTAAATAAAATAAATGTTGAATCACCTTTAGTGAGCAGTCACCACAACGACAATATCTTTCCTGGTGAGGATATATTATACTCTCGCCAAAAGCGCTTCAACAATACTATTTAAAGAATCTTTGCAAAAAAGTTCAAGTTTTGTAAATGTTTGCAACAATTATTTGCTAAATTATTTTTCAAAAAAAATTCAAAATATTTGTAAAAATCTTCAAATTATTTTTAAGAACCATATACATATTTCAAGCAAAATAATTTCTTTACAAACTTTATACGTCAAACGTGCAAATACCTTGTGTAAATTCCTTCCCCTTAGTTTTTGTAAATAATAATGCACTTCCATGTAAATATCTACACATATGCATTTTCCAAACATCTTTTTTTTTAAAAAAATAACTAAAAAGTGGAAAATTTAAAATCCATAAAAATGCAAAATGTTTAAAAAAAGCACAAAAAATGCTAAAATTTTTCAAAATCGATAAAAAGTTCAAAACCAAAAAATTACATTACAAAAACATTTTCTACATTATGCATAGAATTTGTATTTCTCAAATTGATAATTGAATAAGTCTAAATAAAATCTGAAGATTGGAGCTCAGTTGGATTTTAATCCACTTAATCACAAGAACCTTAAGGGAATTGGAATTGAGGCACTTCAGGTCTACTAGACTTAATTCTTTGAGAACACAAGACTTAATCCAGTGTCATCTTGCATGCCTAAGTAGAATATTTTAGAACACATGCATGACTCTTATCGAAAATGACCTAACTTGCATACATGCACATTACACTTCGCGCACCGCAGTTGAAGTGGTAAAGGGTTCGATTTGCCGAAATGAAACATAAGCCAATGGAAACATCAGAAGTCACATATATGTGGACATTGTACTCCAACCCGATTTAGTGCCCATGAGGTCGAATGACAGAATTTGTGGGTTGCAATATTACTTCAAAAGTGGGATATTCTATTGGCCAAGAGGAAAAAAATCCTTATGTAAATGTTATTGTAGATAGTACTATTAATAAGCGAGCCTGAGATTCAAAATCAATATGGAAGTCTGCAGCCAGATAACTTTTCTACACTGGTCAAGTATCCTAGGACAAGTAGCTACACTGTCTACCATCCATTCTTCTCTCCACCTCCTCCTCTTGAGCCAGGTGCACTTGAACTTAGAAGAAGGGAATACCCCGCTTCTAGAGGAAAGAGTTGTTGGATTGGGGAATTGGGGTCACCATATTGGAGAAGACTGACCTCTACCGCTTCATACGAAAGCTATATATCACACACTCAATACAAGATAAACTTATAGTCATAAGGGACTGTGTATGATGTCGACTTATTCTAACCTAGCTTTTGAGGGGACTTGGGTAGGATTTTTTTATTCTCCGAGGTTGTTGTGTCACATGTCTGATTCCCAATCAAGGACTCGACCAAACCAAAACTCTGAAGGTCTGACTAAACTCCAAACATTGATATTATGGAGACAAGTTTAATCATTAAAATCAATAAAATTTATTTCTTTTCTTTTCTTTATTTTATTTTCTGCACTTACAGGAATAAGTGTTTGCTTGGGACTAACAAAGGCAGGTAAAAGGGGGTGATGGATCTCCATTTCATCACATTTATTCTTTCATTTTGGTCTTAAATCCCTAGCTAAATTCATGTTTATTTCATTAATTTTCCAAAATAAACACTATGTAGTTTGCACAGAAATGAAATAAAATATTTTATATTAATTGTATTTAATTCCAAAATCAAAGAATAAAGGAATAAAAAATAAATGAAAAACACAGGTGTTGAGTGACCCTAAACATCAAGACCCGATCATTATGATGACTTCGTCGACAAGGAATAAAGTAGGAGATAGGGTAGAGAAATTATACATAAAATAAATAGAAAATCATGTACAAAATCCTAATTTAATTACTCAAATATTACTTTTCGAGACCCATTTTATTTAATTTTTTTACACCTCAAATTAAAAAAACCTCTATATGAATATTATAGTTAAATATACAAGGAAAAATGCAAAATTTATTTCACAGAAAAATAATGCATAATGTGCCCGGAACATAAAAAATAAAAAGCTGCAATAAAAACTAAGACCTTATCTTTTTCATACTAATCAAAATGGACCAAAATCATCTTTAATTGTATATACCTTTTAATACATTATTTAATGAAGGGGGTTTCATTTAGGTTTCATTTAAGATGAAGAAGTTAGGTTTTGGGCACCTATTGTGCAATATACCTATATATTTTGTTTAATAAATTTATTCTTTATATTTTTTTCTTTTTTACTTTTATAAAATTATAAATTTTATTTAAAATGCATATCCATAATTAAAATAAGATAAACAAAATAAAATAAAAATAAATCATATGATTATCTATATATGAAATATACATGTATATACCTTTAATGTATATAAACATAATTAATTAAGTATACATACAAATTAAAAAAATATAATTAAAATACAGAATTGTGTTTAAAAATAAATCAAAATTATATTAAATACCTATATAAAATAATAAAATATACAATACAAAATAAAAATAAAAATCCAAAATATAGTATTTTATACCTATAATTTACTTGTAAGTTGACCTTATAATAAATGACCACATAAAATAAAAAAAACGTATAAAATTCTACATAAAATTAGATTTTTTTATTTTATACCCTAAAATTAAATAATTCGTTTGCTAAGTTTTATTGAATTTATAAATAATTTCCAAATTGCCTTTTTTCGCTTGGTCCACGTGAACCAACTAGAGGACATCGACTGTTGACCTTGGTCAACTCTCCTACCTTCTTTAGTCATCGTGCCAGAGCTTTTAACACCCTGTTCTTCTCCCAATTTCTACTCAACATCTACACTTCCATCTTTCTCGATACCTTCACAAATCTCGAGCCATGTCGTCCTTCTTCGTCACTCATGTGACCATCTATGCCAACCACCGTCGATCTGCCTGCCTTTTCTCCATCCTCTTATCCAGAAGTTCTCCTACAAACAAACCACCCAACCTTCATTTCATTTTTGATATCTCTTTACTAATTGTAACACCCTCAGGAGCCTCTCGTCAAGTCCCTGGTGATAACACTAGCACCCCGATCCTTTGCGGCGTGGAAAAGTTGGGGGAGGAACTGATCTAGGTCCGTTGAGTTCCCTCTTTGGCGACCTCCTTTTCTCTGAGCTTTTCAAGGTCATCGATCTACTAGGTAATGACCTTTGATTCGTCTGATCAACAAAGGATCTGGGTGGAAAATGGACAATCGATGGGGAAAATGATGGGATACGAGATGATATGGAAGGAGAGTCAAATAACGATCGGATGACGACGGATTTTGCTTGGATCTTAAACCTTAGGTCAAATTAGGGCTTCCAAATTTCTCCTATATTAGACATTACAAACAAAAATTAAAGACAAGAATCAAATTCTACACCTAAGGTTTACCTCAGATTGATTGAAAGAGGCCTCAATTTGACCTGGGGGTCAAAGAAGCATAACCGTCGGTGGCTTCTCCAGCAATGAGATTGGATCGACGTCCTCTGCTCCTCTTCCTCCCCGTTTCATCTCAACCTATCCTCTTGCCATTACCAAAGGGATGATGCATACAAGAACTAAGGGGCTAAGAATCAAAGAAGAGGGATCGAGTTCAAAAAAAAATGTAGGAGGAATGTTACTTAAAGGCAGAGCATGGAGGGAGGTTGCAGCTCTGATTGTGCCCAAATCGATAAGGATCAATGAGATCTCAATCCCTAGCGTGAATCACGGAGATGAAAATGAGGGTCTGACAAGTTCGGAGCTTGAGAAGGAGAGAGGGGGTAGTTAACCTGGGGCAACGAGGAGTTGATTGTGGTTGGTCCATGTGGACCAACCAGAAAAATTCAAGGCAAAAATCCTATATTAAATTGATAAAAATATAACACATGATTTTATTAATTTTATTGAAAACATGAAAAATGATCGTATTTTTATGTAATATTTATTTCCTATTTTTATTTATTTTTTCATATCTATTTATTATAGGTTAATATTTACATGTATATAAAAAGGTAAATATACTTGTATTTCATATATTTTATTATTATATACATGTAGGTTATATATTTTGAATTTATTTAAACACATATTTATGTCTTTTTACTTATTTTTTGAGTTTATTTACATACTTAATTAATTAAATAGCTATATTATTTATGCATATATATGGAATTTTTCAATATATTGAAATATAATATTTAATTTATTTTGCTTTTGATGGTTTTATTCTATTTTAATTATGTATATATATTTTGAATAATGTTTAAAATTTTATAAAAATAAAGTGAAAAAATATAAAGAATAAATATATTGAATATAACATACAAGTATATTGCACAATGGGGGCTCAAATCCTAATTTTTGCATCTTAACTCCAAATTGAATGAAACTACCTTCATTAAATAGTTTATTAAATTTTATGAAAATAAAGGTGAGTTTGGTTAATTTTGGATATGTGTGGAGAAGATACATGTCTGTAAAGTTTTCTTTGCAGTTTTTATTTTGTGTGTCCTGGGCACACTATGCATTCCTTTTTAGTGAAATCAACTTGTATTTTTCTTTGTATTTTTACGTACAATATCCGTGTTGTGGATTTTATTATTTGTGGTATAAAAATAATAAAATAAAATGGGTCCCAAAATAAACTTATTGGGAAAAAATAATTAGGGTTTCTGTGTATTTTTTGTACAATTTCTCTGCCCTATCTCTCCCTACTTTATTCCTTGTCAACGAATTCATCATGCCAACCGGGTCTCGAGGTCTAGAGTCACTTAATGTCTTTGACACTTCATTCTCTTTCTTTTCTTTCCTTTATTCTTTTATTTTGCATTAAATACAATTTTTATTCAATATTTTGTGTAATTTATAGAGTATTTATTTTCACAAATTAATGATATATGCCTGCAATTAGCTAGGGATTTAAGGACAAAATGAAAGAATAAAGGTGAGGAAATCAAGATTCATCAGGGACCTATTATGAAAAATAGTTATTCTACCTTTTCAGATTAAGGAATGATCTGCAATAACTTTTATTGCATAGTGATTTGTCCTGTGCTCACATGTCCAAGAGGCAGATGGTAATTTCATTGTGAAGAAAGCCTACATGGTGCTTTACGCATATTTGGTGTTTGATCCACGGATAACCATGCCATTTTTGAATTAGATCTAAAGTTGGATGATCCCATGCAGAGTGAAGGTCTTCCTTTGGCTTTTGGGAGAGGGCAGGTGTTGACAACCGATCGAAGGGCTAGATTGTTTATGGGGAATGGAGATTCTTGCCAACGATGTCATGATGAGGTTGAGAATATCGAACAACTCTTCTTTTTGTGCTCATCTTCCAAGATATTTGGGAGGAAGAGGCCATCACTGATGTTACATTGTCCGAGGCCATGGATTTCTGGGAATCTATTAGGACCTCAGGGTTGTTATAATGACTGAAAATGTTCATCAAATTTTTATTCTTTCAGACGATTTGGTTGGTAAGGAATGACGTTATTTTTCGTGGGGAGAGACTGTATGCAGAGAATGTCCGAGAACATGTTATGGTCTTATGAGAGTCTTGGTCTTTGTAATTTTTGTGCTAAAATTGTGAACATAAGTTTTTGGGTCTGTCTTTACGACATGGTATCCTTTTTCCTTTTAAAAAATATGGAGATGGATTCCAAAGTGTACATTGTATAAGCACATAATTGAGACGCTTACGATTATCTACTTCAAAAAAAACATTAAAGAATTTATATAAAATCAATTGGAAAATACTAACATACAGTTTATTCATTAACTTTATTGCATTAAATAATAATCTCACAACGAGAAATATTCATCTTATGTACGATGCCAACTTATAAAAAGATAATTTCAAATTGTTAGTTGTTTCTCCATCGATGGTGTTTGCCAAGGAAGAACCAAATATTTGGTCTTGTGGTAGAGCAGTGGCTCCCACAATGGAAAGATCAAGGTTCGAAACCCACAGCTCCCTCTTTCTACCAGAAAAAAAGGTAATGAAGGATGTGGGTAGGGGTATGACCTTGAATATAAAAAAAAAGTTTTTGCGAAGTGGAAGTCAAGCGATAGTCTTTCTAATAGTCGACATAATAATGCACTTGGTATTTGTTGCGAAATTCAAATTACTGACATTAGTTGGAAAAGTTATAAATGCAGCTTCATAATCAATACAATCCATGTATCTAGTGACAGGAAAATACGATCTTGGCTATATTTACTAGACTTATCTTATTTAAGCATAATATAGTCTACTCTTTATCTGGTTGTTTTCATAATTTTTTTTTCATATCAGGTAATATCCAATTAAACATGGTTCTCATCGTTGCTTACTAGCCGGAAACAAGTTCTTGCACGCAACCAGAGGTTGATCTAATCCTTTAAATATTATACACACATGCCATTAAAATTCGATAATTTTCTCTGTCATAGACTTGGAAGGGGACCAAAATGCCGACGTGTTAAAGTGCAATTATTTATGAAAATTGTGAACACAATTATTCGTCCACGTTGTCGAAATTTAATTCAAGGATGCTACCAAACAAATCAAGATATTACAAGCAATGTGTTCAACCAATCCATTAACAACGAGCAAATCTTCAGTTTGATTACCTGACAGAAACGAAGATCCAAATGAAATCTTACTTGCATCGGTGCAATTAAATGGTGTATCTCGGCTCTTATCCATCTACCACCAAATAAATGCCATGCATTATCTCTTCTACCGTACGTTCTCGATTCTGTGTGCGCCATCAAGAATGACGAACGTTCTCCAACCTTGTCTTAGTTTCTGTGTGCGAGAACATTGATGGCTTGGATTTTTTTAGGTTGCATGAAAATGTTCATGTCTTCGTAACGGGGGAGGGAGACAGACACTTGCGTACTATAAAGTGCAGCGTAAAAATGTCAATGTTGATATAATGGCAAATATTATCCATTGATTAACAATTCTATCGTGCATATGAATTACCATGTATGTATCATGCAACATCCAGTTTCGCTGCAACGCCTCGTATACCAAATCAAGGGCATATGATAAAATTTCTATGTATTGGCGTTCATGTACATACAATATATTTGAATATCTATGGAAATGACTAGGATATAACTATTACGTACAAATTAAGGATGGCATGGGCTCGTTTCGTACAAAACGACATCGGAAACCTCGCTGGAAATTATTCATGTCCATCTGCCTCCGGAGTTTTGAGAGAGAGAGAGAAGTGGGGGACGAGCGATGGAGCAGCGCATGCAGAAGCACAGGAAGGAACTGCGTAAATGGAATAAACGGTGGTTGTGATTTCAGAGCTGAGGCTCCTTCGTGATCGCATCGGTTGATGTGTATCCATCGCCAACTTGGGTGGTCCTGAGATTGAGGAGGCCGCTTGTGCTCAACCAGTGGCACAACACATTTAAGGCAGCCCTCGGATATTTCTTTGATCCGGCATTCCATTTTAATTTCGTGGACACAATTGGTATCCATCCACCTTCACCGTATCCTGGAGCCAGTGGAAGAGAGGTGGACAGAAGAACAATTCCCATTATCCATTTGTCCAAGCATGGTGTAGTATTATTACGAAACCCTAAGGGTTCATTTGGTTGCTGGGTTGGGCAGGGTTGGGATGGATTGGGATACTATTCACAGGAGTATCCCCTCCTCACAGTTTATTATTCACCCAGTCCAACCCAACCCAATCCAACATTACCCAAGCCTGCAACAAAACGAATCCTAATTAGTAGGGGACCCGTGCTCACACCACTCCCTTGTTATCCTTTTGCCCAAGCACAGTGTAGTATTTTTTTACGAAACTCTGATTAGCTGGGAACCCTTGTACGTTTAATTTACGAGAAAAAGGCTTTCTAACGGCCTGAATCCAAGAGTTCAAAGGGACGGATACAGATGTTAGCATCTTCCTTTTTATTTTAAAATCCAAATAAATATCAATCACTATCCCTATCCGAAAAAAATCAGATGTGTATCCTTATCTCCAAGGAAAAATGGTATCCATGAATACATGCATCCGTACATGGAAAAAATGAACTGCATATCCTCATCTACATGTGTATCCGAAAAATACACAGATACATCTTCAAATACGAATACATATCCATATCCACGCAAAAATACAGAATATCCGTATTCTAAAATTAATAAAAATGGCATCCATATACTAAAAGCGAAAAGGTATATCTATTTTAAAATTTCGAAAAGAAGCTTTTTAAAGACTTGTATCAAGGAATGCAAGTCGACGAGATACAACTAAGGATATACATGTTTATCCACTTTAAAACTCTAATATATAATCATATCCAAATCCAAAAAAATGCTTATACATCCATATCTTCAAAACAACTAACATAATATTCATATATGTAATCATTTATGGGTAAAAAGAACCTACATATGCTAGTTTGCTAGTTTGTATGTGTGTTTGTTTGTCTGTCTATCTATCTATCTATATATGTATGTGTGTGTATATGTGTGTGTATGTGTATATATATGTATGTATATATATGTGTGTCTATATATGTATGTATGTATGTATGTGTGTGTGTGTATGTATGTATGTATGTATGTATGTATGTATGTATGTATGTATGTATATACATATATATTGGGGACCTTTCAAATGAGGCGGGGACTTTTCTGAAATCGTAAAGGCCACTGTGAATTTAGTAAAAACTCTGTAACAGTTTTATAAAAGTATAAACTGCACATTGTAGAAAACAAATTTTGCAAAATATAGCATCCAAATTTAAATTAACATTTCCATCCAATATAATAATATTTTCACAATTTTATTTCGCTATACATGTTGTGTTAATATTTATTGTTATATGTATGAAACAAGAAATGTTAAAATACATTGGAAAATACCTAAATTGAGGGTGGCTCACCATATATATGGTGAGACCTCGCCTCATTTGAAATCCCCCCACACACAGATATATATATATATATATATATATATATATATATATATATATATATATATATATATAGGGTCATATGTGGCTGCCCCCTAGGGGCAGCCAACATGGCTGCCCCCGCCTTATTTGGGCAAATTTTTTTATTTTTTTTTGAAAAATAACACCATTTACATTCATCCCTATATCCCTCCTATATACCATTCGAATTTTGTCAGAAACAGAGACTCCTACGGCTTCCATCCGAACAGTAATTTTTTAACGGTAACAGGATTTTTTTAAATCGATACCATCGAGATGGAGGCCGTAGGAGTCTCTGTTTCTGACGAAATTCGAATGACATGTAGGAGGGATATATGGATGAATATACATGGTTTTATTTTTCAAAAAAAAAATAAAAAACACCGAAAAATGGGGCGGGGGCAGCCCCATTTTTTCCATATATATATATATATATATATATATATATATATAGAGAGAGAGAGAGAGAGAGAGAGAGCATGCACCAAGGTGTAATACTAACTAAATCGAGTATTAACTTCCTTACTGATTCCATTTCTTCCATATTGAATTAATCGATCAACTTGTTATCGGACATTTTCGATTCGGAAATATTCCCAATAAATTTCAAAATATTTCACTTTATCATAATTATAAAAATGAATCCCACTACTTGTAGTCCTGTGATTTTCACATTTGAAGAAAAAAACCTAGGGCAACACCAAAAGCCACAGCTCTTGGATCAACATCTATCCAAGGATTGCCACTTAGTCCACTTTCCAGCAAAAAGACCCCCTCTCCTTTTCCTCCAAAATCCAAACAGGGCTTAGAAGGACCGCTGAAGAGTTCCCTCCCGTCCAGCTCTGGCGGAACCTTCGCATCGAGAGCCTCCCTCCCGTCCAACTACTGTGAAACATCTGCCTCCCTTCCGTCTAGCTGTTGTGAAATTTCGGCCTCCCTCATGGGTCCAGATGCTATGAAACCTCTGCCCAAGAGATTCTCTCCCATCCAACTGCAGCGAAACCTCCGCCCAAGAGCTTATCTCCCATCCATCTGTTGTGAAACCTCCGCCTCGCTCATTCTCTTCACAAAATTTTCACCACCACATTGTCATTTCCATCCCGATTATGATGCACACCTTAATCATGCCATCCAACTTTCTCCCTTTCCATTGCACCCACTGTCCTGTCACTTACTCACACCTCCCGATGATGCGCCCTCCGCACGGACCCGCTACCTCCTTCCATCGTGGAGTACTGCACACCATCCCCCGTGCTCGATGTCCAACACTAACAGTATGGACTCCTGATGAAGGATATGGGAAAAATCCTCAAGCGCATCATTGAAGCGTGATGATCGCATCGAATGCGATCGGGAGCGACTGATCGCACTATGTGACGAAACCACATGATCCAAGAACACTTCTCAGATCGTTTCGTCTAAATCACAAACAAGTAATAGGATTACCTTTTGAAGCGTGGTTGTGATCGAGTCTCCAAACAAAGAGACCTCCTGTCTCAAGTCCGATTCGACGGAGGAGACGCTTGCGAGCGTATGGATGAGACACGTGCTTCTCGCAATCCATGTTGATGATCCAAGACACGGATCTCCTGATCTCAACAAACGAGATACGACGTCTTCTTCACGAGAAATGCATGCCGAAGTAGACGGAGATCCACGAGCAAATGATCGGGCAGCATAACGACGACGCTGCGATGATGGAGGATCTCTTTAAGGCATCCATGGTGGACGGCCATATGAGAGATAGAGAGAATGGACGTGTTGAGAGAAAGAGAGTGAGTATTCATTTTTCATATTACGTGAAGAGCAATGGGTGCCTCTTCTTATATAGGGTTTTGGGAGTCCATGGATCTCAATCCATGGACAACACACAATCAATGGTTGAGATTAATTTGTGTTTCTTTCAATGGCTATGATCTTATTGTAAAAATACAATAACAATTAATTTAATTTAATATATCGATAAATCAATATATTTAAATTCAAATTAAATCAATTAATTATCCTTGGAGATCCTAAAAAGGGGGGACGACTACAACATCTCATGAGATCTCATTATCTCATGAGATACCATAATCTCATGATATATCCAGGATTTACAACAACAATTGTTGTAAATTATTTTACAAAAATAATTCATAATTATCTTGTGAAATATTGCAATCATGCCATGGAAAAAATGTGAATCACATTCACATTCCAAAACAAAATATAAATATATTTTAATTAATCATCCAATGTGAATCCAATTCACATCAATAATTAATTAACAAATATAAAACACAATATGCTTTCTCTAATATATTGTAAATCACATTTATAATATATATGATTAATATGGATTGTGCTATCCATATACATCATATCCATGATAATTAAGTCGTATTTAATCATCTTGGATCTCTATTCTCATGTGCCAAAATAATATGAATCACATTCACATTATTCACATCTTTGATAATTAAATCACATTTAATTATCTCAGATAACTCTCCTTATAATATGAATCTAATTCATATTATCCATGATAATTAAATCCCATTTAATTATCAATTCTCTTGATGCTTGGATACATATATCAACAATGAAATTATCCATGAACTCTTTCAAAGATAATGCGCTTTCTCCGCGGATTCTTGGAGATAAAGACATGGCAATTGTATTGTTCCACATATAGTGACTTGGATATTGAGATCACATCTCAAATCCAGATCTTGGGCCTCCCATAGATGCTTGATTAAATCAAGAGCGTAAATCTAATCTTCTCATTGCATCTAAATCACATTCAGATCAATGTACAACATTTGGACCTAGATCATATTAATTCTCTACTGAGAGGAGTCACTAAAATCTAGATCCGTTTCATCACTCCCTAGAAATGGAAGCATTATGGTGATACAATCGTTTTATGATCACATCACCCTCAAGTATTCCCAACACCTGTACAACCTGCATATTGGAAGACTCAGAATAAACCCGAAGTATTAGATCAACTTCATACTGTCTACTTCAGGGTTTTATCAGTAAGTTTCTCATTCAATCATTGTGAGTCGGTATCGATCATATACTTTCCAAAATCATATATCATACCTAGGTCTTAATCATATACTTTCCAAAAGTATATATAAAACCTACAATGTCAGTCAAGCTTCCAAAGCGATACGACCGTGCACGGAATTTGCTTCCCAATATCTCATGAGTGAGATCATGTTTTCAGGTTTAGTAATGAACATGTATGATCCCTTTGAGAGATCGTATTACTCATATACCCTTATATGCACACTAGCGCGCCGGTGTATAGACCTTGGTTAGGTCATCAACCTATTGGTCTACCAAATGTGCATACTCAGACATATAGTGACATATCTGTCTCTGGTCAGAGGATTCGGGCCTATATCATGACAGCATATGATATAGGACTTTGGTTATCTCGATCTCGTTAAGTCAACTCTTAGACCTAACTAATCTGACACCTCCGAATCTCTATTCCTATGCAGAGGACATGCATCTAGAGGTCGGTCAAATATCAGCCTATGTCAGAAAGGATTGCCATCTCCTACTCAGGCTGGAGATCATCTCTTAACAATCATTTGATGGTGCTTGATGAGTCCTCAATCTAACCCTTTAGATATTCATATAAGCACCAGCCTCTATGATTCAATAGTTGAATCAACAGCTGTATGATTATTAAGATGGCCATGGTACATAACCCTAATTGTACTAAGGGACCTATTATGAAAATTATTTATTCTTCATTTCAGATCAGGGAATGATATGTGCAATAATATTTGTTGCATAATGGCTGGCCGTGGGCTCGCATGTCCAACAATCTCCCACTAGCCCAATGAGCCATTAATGGGCTAATCATTTAAACCCACACTCATGTAACAATCA
The DNA here is from genome assembly GCA_037367405.1 of Ottelia alismoides. Classification (NCBI taxonomy): domain Eukaryota; kingdom Viridiplantae; phylum Streptophyta; class Magnoliopsida; order Alismatales; family Hydrocharitaceae; genus Ottelia; species Ottelia alismoides. The sequence continues at coordinate 72,388 of JAZKJV010004724.1, read as the reverse complement.
TAGGCTATTTATAAAATAGCTAGGTAAGCTGATCAATCACTTTGTTCCCGTGAGACTATGCCAAGTCCTTTTACGACACTTGCATATCCCAAGTAAGAGTGCTCTCATCTAATGCGAATGTTGCATCTCATGCAACCAATACTCAATCTTGTTAGTTATAGTGTCCTTGACACTACAACTTAATAATTATCATAACCAGAATTTCTATAATCCTTATCAGAATATCCTTATTCCTGGAGATCTCTATCTTCTAAGGTATCCATAGTGAAGAACTCTTAGATCTCTATCTATAAAGTTTTAAGTTTTCGAAGATAAGACTTTGAGATCACTATCTTAAAAAATCTTGTCATCTATAAAGATTTTGTTATTACTACAATTAAGTGTTTTATCTCCATAGTAGGATTAGTAACACTTTACTACTCCCACTACATGGCAGATGTCTGGCTTTTGTACACATCTAGCATACACTCAGCTTCTCGTAACTGACGCACAAGTGCAAGCAGTTCTAGCATTTACTTCCTCAACTCTTTGAGGTTCTATCCCTTTAGATAGGTCAGTACCAAATCTTAAGGGAAGGAAGCCATTCTTGGAATTTTCAAGAATGGAATATGTCCAAGGTGTACTACAAATGTGACAGTCCCAATACCCTCTTCTCTTTCCTTCTGAACAACTTCAGAAATAATATCTAAGAGGTATCCTTGAAATCATATTTCAAGATATGGAATAGTCAGTCTATAAAACACTTATTATTATCCTTATATCATTCCAAATGATTAAGATATTATCTACATTTAGCATGATGAACACAATGACACTCCCACTAAACTTCATATGATTCATCAAGATTGTATCTGAAATCATAACATTTATAATTTCATCAAATCTTATGTTCCAACTACAAGAAGCTTATTTAAGTCCATAGATGGAGTTCTTTAGCTTGCACACCTTGCTTTCCTCAATCATGAAGCCCTGGGGCTACTTCATGTGAATATCCTCAGAGAGGCATTCATAGAGGAATGCAATCTTGACTTCCATCTTGAAGATGTCAAAGGCAAGTTGTGTAGTTACAGTTAGCAATAATCCAATGGGTTTAAGCATGGTTACTGAAGAGAAAGTCTCATCGCAAGCGATATCTTCTTTTCGATGTGTAGTTCATGGCTACAAACCGTGCTTTAAAGGTCTCTACCTTCTCATCAGGTTCTCTTTCTTTCTCTTGAAGATCCATTTACACCTTAATGGGTCTAACCCTTATAGGTGGATCCTTGAGGGTCCATATACAACACTTGTATATGAATTCTACCCTAGACTTTACTGCTAACATCCATCTCTCCATGTCCATGATCTTCAGAAGCTTCATCATATGAAGTCAGATCATTTTCAGACTTTTCTGACACATGGAATACATCCTCAAACTTATTTGAAGAGGTATTAATGTTTTATCTTTAATTATCCTTTTAGTTTCCGATTTCAGGAGACTCATTATCATCTCAAGATTCAATGAGTTCCTTTACTTCATTTTCATCTTGATTCTCAAGAGTCTCAACCTCAAGGAATCACATTTTCAAAGATGAGATCTTTTAAGAATCTCATGGTCATAAAGTAGGTATCCAATAACATCCTTTATTTTCCTATTGAAGTAGTACTCTCTAATGCTCGATTCCAACTTACATGCATGGAACCTTATTAAGGATATATATTGTAGTCTCTACTACACATATATACCTGGAAACTAAGGGATAATTATGCTAAAATTCATCATTGATCAAATCATGTCACACATGATCGAATTGTATCTCCCTACAACTCTATTGAGTTTAGGTGTATTAGGAGGATTGAGATAAAAATGATATTCATATCTCCATAAGGTATTCTTTGAATTTATCTAATAGGTACAAGCTACCTAGGTTAGATCAAATTCATTTCATTATTCTTCGAAATTTGGTTCTAAACCAAAATCATGAAATTTTTGAACATTTCAAAGCTTTCTCAGGTGAAGAGAAGAAATCTTATATCATACATAATCATCAATAGATATCACATATCCATAATGTTCACTATGATATAGATGATCCACATATATCAATATGTATGAGATCCTGAATACCTTGACATCTTATACCTTTCCTAGGAGAAGGGTGTATTGGACATTCTTCGAATACAATATTCACAAGTATGTAAGATTTGAAATTTTAGATATTCTAAAGTTTCATCTCTTACTTGTCTATTGATCAAATCAACAGGTAAACGTCCAAGGCTTGATGATAGATCATTGTCAAATGATTTTTTTCCTCCTATTGATCTTATAAGGTTTAATTTCAGTATTAGAAATCTTAATGAACCATTTATTAAATTTCTAATTTAGTAGAGTCCACTAGATGCCAGATTACTATCTGAAATATATCCATCATAACTCTTTATGATAGGTTTATTCTAGAATTCATATTTATTTCCAATATTTAGAAAAAAACTATGAGTGTATTCTTGCATCTAAGTCATAAAGACATTCTCTAAGACAAAGGGCTCTCCCACTGAAAATATGAAGTCCATCTATCCAATAGAGATTGTTGCAACAATTGCATCAAAATTCATGTAGATGACTATTAAACCTGAAGATCAAATTCTCCAGTCTTCTAAAACATGTGCAACACATTACAAGTGTTGTTAGAAGATTGAGATACAATTATTAGACTTTATCTTATCAAATAAGCAAGTCAATTTCAATGATCAAATGTAGATATAGATTTTTATGATGCATTATCTGAGTCCTTATCTAACGATTCTAGACAGACTTGATAGTCATACTATCAACACATCAACTTATTGCAGTATAGGCATTCATCCAACTCTTTGGATGTCATATGGAAGTCATAGAAATAACGTCAACTCATTTTGACTTTCCCTCCCACATGGGTCCGACCCACGCTTCCACTGTGCTCTCTTCATCTATAAATAACCATTGCTTAAGACTAAGGATCTCTAAAAAAATTCAATTTAAGAGCATTTCAACATTTGTACATGCTTCATTAAATTCATACAATATGAATATTATGAAGCTTCATGAATGACTAGAGTATAGACAGTAGAATGATGACATTCATCGTATCTACATCCATCTAAACTCTTAAAACATTGTTCAGGTAAGTATTCAAACATTTTGAATACATCATCTCTTACAGATGTACCATTCTGCATGATGCAGTAAACCATGTCATTCATGATAAATGTCAAGAGCACATATGTATGCCATAATCTCTTCTTAATTTTTTATATGGATTAATTGAAAATTACGATCACATCGACATGTCACTTCCAAAGTACATTTGATGATATCAAGACTATAGAGACATACATACCCTTAGGGTTGTAGATCTATTGTCTATTTAATTATCATTCCTCATTATTATGAGGAAACTTGCACATTGCAACCACATACATTATGTGTCCAACTGCAAGTACAATATCTGGATCATGAGTCCAATCCATGATATTTTACTGGTTATTATTGAGTATAAAATTGAGTGGGTTTAATAAATGATTATCTGAAATAAGAATTTTGCAAAAGTGTATATATATATATATTACTTTGATATAGGAATTTCAATATCAAAGTTGTCTTGCCTTGTCAACGCTGAAAGTTCATTCCCTTAATCACTTTCAATGTAAGAGATATACTTACCATTATATCTCAAGCAAGATCTGGGATCTCCTTCCTTATACTTGTTGCATCCCAATAATATGAGAACTTGTGACTCCGATAAAAAGAAGCGAGAATACATTCTACCTTGATAGTCCAACTTGCATCTCCCAATTTGGTCTTTAACATCCGGACCCACCACCCCTAAAGTGATGTTGACCCATCATTAATTGAACCAACCGTCAACAGGCTCAATACTCATTATACGCAATCTAATATAGCTCCAATAATATGATGAATCGATATTAGGGTCACTACATATACGGCCTTACTCTTTCGAGAAGCGAAGAGCCCGATCCAAATGGATTGTATGCGGGAGCTATTACTTCGGACAAACGTCTCCTACATACAATATCTGGTGACGAAACCCTTCACCTTGACGGGAGACCATGGATGTCACTTATGTGATCCTCCATATCATATTCAAATTCTAATTTATCATCATGAATCATATTCATTATGATCAATTCTTTCAAGGGAAATAACACATCTATTTATAATATAGTGTCTTAATTTTAATTGGATTCCAATTAATCTAATGATATTAAATTAATGATCTAATTAATATCCAACAAACATTCTTAGTTGTTACTTGAATTATGATATTATCTCAAATACATATTATTTCAAATTTTAATAATTAGAAATACATCATGATTTCTTAAGCATTATACCAACCCTACCCACTGTCATGGTCAGTACCGACAGGAGTGGGACAGGCGACACACAGTGCAACCAGCTACCCTAACGCTCCCCGACTAGACACCATATCCGTCTCGGGAAAGGATAATGCAAAATAGTTCACTTTGTACATTAGATGATCATCGGTTTTTCAACCAAAATTATACCATATAATAATAATCAAAACCATTTTGATTAGTATTATAATGAGATTTTCTAAACAAATCCAAATCCTATTCAAGTAACATATTTGTTGGAATGTAGATCATGTAACCAATTTGTGATATAGATCACATCTAATCAATAATTGGTTAGGGCAATGTCATTTATGGAAATAATTATCATCAAATATTTCACAAATATTTATGCATAATTATTCCAGAAAATTAAATAATTTAATTTCACTAATTTCTTAAAGGATAATCATTAGGTTCTTGATTAGGAAAGTAATTTCAACGGTGACCTTCACTTAATAAAATTTACATATCTCAATCAAATTAAATCAAAATTAAGCAAAAAAAATTCCTAAAGTTTTATTATTTGATTTACAACAGAACCTATGTGATTTTCATGTATTTCAAGGCGTTTCAAATCTGCAATTAATATCTTAATTACATCATGATTTGCAGTCCCCGAAACAGTGGATATATGGTTATTAAAAAGATCATATCTTGAGTTATCGGATTCGAAATCACGCAAACTTAAATACTATTATTTCCTTAATTAATGGGGAACATTATACAATATAAAATTTCGTGTTTAAATATTTTAAGCATGACCAAAATTTTATCACAAGACATGTTGCGAAAATTGAAATGCTAAAATTTTCACGAACCAAAATGAGCCCAAATATTCGTAGGTTCATGGATCTCATCCAAAACCTTCGATAACCTGGCTTTTATACCACTTAAAGGATAAGGAAAGAATCCTTCAAGCGCAGCACGGAAGCGTGATGATCGCATCGAATGCGATCGGGAGCGACTAGTCGCACTAGTTGCTCGATGCAGCGGAAAATAAAAAATTTCTATGTGACGAAACCACATGATCCAAGAACACTTCTCGGATCATTTCGTCTAAACCACAAAAAAGTAATAAGATTACCTTTTGAAGTGTGGTTGTGATCTAATCTCTAAACAAAGAGACCTCCTATCTCAAGTCAGATTCGACGGAGGAGACGCTTGCGAGCGCGTGGATGAGACGGTGCTTCTCGCAATCCGTGTTGATGATCCAAGCCACAGATCTCCTGATCTCGACAAACGAGATACGACATCTTCTTCACGAGCAAGTCACACCGAAGTAGACAGAGATCCACGAGCAAACGATTGGGTAGCATAACGACGACGCTACAGTGATAGAGGATCTCTCTAGCGCATCCATGGTGGACGACCATATGAGAGATAGAGAATGGACGTGTAGAGAGAGATAGAGAGCGTATTCATTTTTAATATTACCTGAAGAGCAATGGGTTCTTCTTCTTATAAAGGGTTTTTGGAGTCCATGGATCTCGATCCGTGGACAACACACAATCAATGGTTGAGATTGATTTGTGTTTCTTTCAATAACTATGATCTTGTTCTAAAAACACAACAACAATTAATTTAATTTAATTGAATATATATCGATAAGTCAATATATTTAAATTCAAATTAAATCAATTAATTATCCTTAGAGATAATGAGGAGATAAAATCATATCCCTTAAAAAGGGGGGGGGGACGGCTACAACATCTCATGAGATAGAATTATCTCATGATATCTCTAGAATTTACAACAACAATTATTGTAAATTATTTTACAAAAATAATTCATAATTATCTTTTGAAATATTGCAATCATGCTATTGGAAAAAATGTGAATCGCATTCACATCCCAAAACAAAATGTAATTGTATTTTAATTAATCATCCAATGTGAATCCAATTCACATCAATAATTAATTAACAAATATAAAACACAATATGCTCTCTTCAATATATTATAAATCACATTTATAATATATTATTAATATAGATAGTGCTATCCATATAATTCATATCTATGATAATTAAATCATATTTAATCATCTTGGATCTCTATTCTCATGTTCCAAAATAATATGAATCACATTAACATTATTCACATCTTTGATAATTAAGTCACATTTAATTATCCTAGATAACTCTTCTTATAATATGAATCAAATTCATATTATCCATGATAATTAAATCACATTTAATTATAAATTCTCTTGATGCTCGGATACATATATCAACAATGAAATTATCCTTGAACTCTTTCAAGGATAATGCGCTTTCTCCACGGATACTTGGAGATAAGGACATGGCGATTGTATTGTTCCACGTATAGTGACTTGGATATTGAGATCACATCTCAAATCCAGATCTCGGGCCTCCCATAGATGCTTGATTAAATCAATACCACAAATATAATCTTCTTATTGCATCTGAATCACATTCAGATCAATGTCCAACATTTGGACCAAGATCATATTACTTCTCTACTGAGAGGAGTCACTAAAATCTAGACATGTTTCATCAATCCCTAGGAATGGAAGCGTCATGGTTATACAATCATTTTATGATCACATCACCCTCAAGTATTCCCAACACCTGTACATCCTACATACTGGAAGACTCAAAATAAACCCGAAGTATTAGATCAACTTTATACTGTCTACTTCAGGGTTTTATCAGTAAGTTTTTCATTCAATCATTGGGAGTCGGTATCGATCATATACTTTTCAAAAGCATATATCATACCTAGGTCTTGATCATATACTTTCCAAAATTATATATCAAACCTACAATTTCAACAAGCTTCTAAAGCGAGATGATCGTGCATGGAATTTGATTCTTTCTAATATCTCATGAGTGAGGTCATGTCTTCAGGTTCAGTAACGAACCTGTATGATCCCTTTGAGAGATCGTATTACTCATATGCCCTTATATGCACACCAGCGTGCCGGTGTATAGACCTTGGTTAGGTCATCAACCTATTGGTCTGCCAAATGTACATACTCAGACATATAGTAACACATCTGTCTCCGGTCAGAAGATGCGTGCCTATATCATGACAGCATATGACAGTATATGATATAGGACTTTGGTTATCTCGATCTCGTTAAGTCAACTATTCGACCTAACTAATCTAATACCTCCGAATCGCTATTCCTATGCAGAGGACATGCATCAAGAGGTCGGTCAGATATCAGCCTATTTCAGAAAGGATTGTCATCTCCTACTCAGGCTGGAGATCATCTCTTAACAATCATTTGACGATGCTTGATGAGTCCTCAATCTAACACTTTAGATATTCATCCAAGCACCTGCCTCTAAGATTCAATAGTTGAATCAACAGTTGTATGATTATTAAGATGGCCCTGGTACATAACCCTAATTGTACTAAGGGACCTATTATGTAAATTATTTATTCTTTATTTCAGATCAGGGAATGATATGTGCAATAACATTTATTGCATAATGGCTCGTTGTGGGCTCGCATGTCCAACACCTGATACCCAAGAGCCCCTCGCACCATACCTACTGCACGATGTAAGGAATTTGCCACCGGGAACTTCTGATTTAATTTCCTTGTAAGTGAAGATGTGTAGAGTAGGTATTAGGAGGAATTAGGATATATTATACCTTGTTTATCATAACGTTGAATCTACTCGTATAATTATTGACCGAGATAAAAGTTGGATCGGTAATCCTCATGCAAATTTACATGATATACTATCGACTTAATAATAAAATTCTTTTGTTTAGATTGAGATCGTGTCTCAAGCAATGGTGGCACGAGGGGCGACGCGAAACAATCAAGTCGTAATGATGAAGCTAATGAAAGTCGGCAGGAGGGACGATGAGAAACAATCAAGTCATAGTGATGAAGCCAATGAAAGTCGTCTCCGATGGTTGTTGTAGTATTATATTAGTTTAAGTTGCAAAATATTGTCATTCTAGTTGTCTTTATTATCTACTCCAAGTAGATTTATCTTCTCTGTAATGGTGTTAGCACCTCCATACGTTAATGATACTTTTATTGATATTTGGATAAAATGGTTTCATGTTTATCTAAAATTCCAGATCTTGAGATTTCCAACATGCATCATTCTCAACTGCAATCTTTCTACGTAAAATATTTTCGTAAAAGAATCAACTAGAACTGATGAGCCAAACATTTTCATCCATGTAAACAAAGCATTGTTTTTTTGAAAGAAAATCAGAGCATTCTTAATGCTTGAAAGTATGGAATTTGCCACAACATGGCAATCGATTTAAGTTTAAATAAAAAAGGAACAATGAGAAGTTAAAATATCTAGGAACAATAACATGAGATTTAGAATTCATCAGTAAATAATTAAAGCCTCCTTCATCTTCAATCAAAATTGTCCACACCCAGGACTGTAATTAGTCAACTAAAAATTATGCTCGCACAAAACCATCTATAAGTTCATGCACTGATATAATCGCGCACATGGTCCATGTGGATGTTCCAGTTCGACCCCCTTCTCGATAATATGATCCTCTAAGTAACTTAATAATCATGATGTTGTATCTTGTTGCTAAAGAAGAATAAAATTAAACATTGCATAAAAATTACTTGTACATAGGTCCATGTTGAAAAAATAAAATAGTTACCTTTGCTTTACAAGTGGTCTGGTAATTCCCTTTTTCACCACAAAAATTGCATGTTCTTTTCTTTATTTCTGCTTCTGAAGAAGATATCTCTATACCAGTTTTAATTCTTTTAGCTTTCTTGGGCCGCCTTGTAGCTTTGACAATAAGGGGATCACAAATGTCAAAGTGATTGGGTCGTAATTCCGACTGGGAAGACTCCAATGTTTACATCATATTGATTTGTTCTTTCTGTAGATGGTTGCACAACAAGAGGTTGATCGAGTAAGACTTTCTTTTGAAGTTCCTCAATCTTCTCCATAGCTTCTTCAGCGATTTCCAACACGATTTTGAAATTGTTTCGATTCAAATTTCCCATTCATACATATTAGAAAAAAAGGATCAAAGGTCCTATGACATATTAATTGTTAGCTTCTCATTTATATCAGTGACATATTTATGAGATGCCTCAATAAATCTTTAAGGGATATGAAGGTAGGTGTTGCTATTTCACTGGAGTTATCGACGGAAGAATAGGGGATGATATCGGGGATCTACTGAGACAGGGCAGAGGCTGCAATTAGTAGCGGGTCTTCGGAGCAAAGAGAAGGGAAAGAGTCGTTTGGAGCAAAGAGAGGGGGAAGGGTCTTTTTACTAAAAAGTGTATTAATTGGCAGCCCTTAGATGGATGTTAATCCAAGGGCTGTGGCTTTTCCCCCACCAACATGCATGGAATATCCAAAGTGTCGGGAGTTCAAGTAGGCAATGCCATGCATCGTGCACTAGGGATGATGTGCCATTAAACATTGAAGTAAACCATATCATTCGGCTATATATAAGCGAATATACGAGGCAATTAAACTCCATAATACTTAAGAATAGGAAAATACCAAAGTGCAAATCTATAAAAACATAAAATGTGTTGAAATCTTTAGACAAAACGTTATTATCTTAGAAGTAAAATAAAAAAATTATTTCAATATCTCGAGAACAAACCTATAGGGGTATCAGGAGTTCCCACCGGCAATTCCTTGGGCTCTTGGGTATCAGGAGTCCATACTGTCAGTGCCGGACGTTGGGCATGAGGGATGTGCGCAGTGCTCCTCAATGCAAGGAGGTACGGGTCTATGTAGAGGGAACATTATCGGAAGGTGTGAGAGAGCGACGAGACATAGGGTGCAATGAAAAGGGAGGGAGTTGGAGGACACGATTACGATCGACATCAGAATCAGGAGGGAAATGGTAGTGTGGAGGTGTAAAATTTGCAAAGAGGATGAGCGAGGCGGAGGTTTCAAAGCAGTTGGACGGGAGGTAAGCTCTCGGCCGGAGGTTTTGCAGTAGCTGGACGGGATGGAAGCTCTCGGGCAAAGATTTTGCAGCAACTAGACATGAGGGAGACTGAGGTTTTGCAGCAGCTGGACGTAAGGGAGGCGGAGGTTTCACAACAGTTGGACGGAAGGGAAGCTATCGATGCGAAGGTTTCGCAACAGCTGGACGGGAGGTGATGACGAGACTTTCGTGATCCGGGTAAAGGTAAAAATACGGGTCGTTGTGACCCGAACCTCGAAGCTCAGTCCATCAATAAATCAAGACCACCAAATAAAATAATCAATAAAATAAGTCGAATAGCGATCTCGCTATTTTATTTAACCTGGTATAGCGATCGGGGTCGAACTCAAAGAGCATGGATTGGCTTAAAAAGCCTGCGAAGTAGTGAGAAAATCAAAGAAAAAGAAGAAAATATTTTTGGTGGATTTTATGGATTTTTAATTTTTTTGTGATTTTTAATTATGAAGAAAATATAAAACAAGCCAAAAAGAGCACAATCAACTAATTATTTAACAACACAAATCAAGTCTGAAAATTGAAATAAAAATATTTTTGAATTTTATAATTTTTTAAGTGTTTTTATTAATTTCCTATGGTTTTATAATTTTTGGTTGATTTTCTAAAAATGAAAGAAAGAAAAAATGGAAGCTAATGTGCAACTAGATTTCAAAGGCTATTCAAAAATATGAAAATAGCCTAAAACTCCAGCAAGAATTTTATGAAAACTACAGATAAAATCCTAACTACAGAAAAAAGAGATTGCATTTTTTATTTTTTTTCTGAATTTTTAATGATTTTTATAAGATTTTTAGGGTTTTTCAATTTTTTGGGTTTTTATATATCCAAATCAAACAAAAATTGAAATGAAGTAATAAGACAACACAACAAGCTAACACTTTTTTTTAGAATTTTTGGAGGCTTTTTAATATTTTTAATTAGTTTTTATAAAAAATAGGGGTTTTTAAATTTTTAAAAATACAAAACCAAAACAAAAATGTCCCGAAAAATCACTGAAATTTTTACACAATGGCAGGGGACATGTGTCCAAATTTCAAGAGATTTGGAGTTGATTTGATATTTTATTCAACCAATAAAAGAGGCACAACACAGGGACCTAGATGTAAAGAAAACAAGTTCCAGGGGCTTAACTATAACACGTACGAAGAATATAGGGGGTTCATTGCAATTTTCACGTTAAGTTCAACACATGTTCAATTCCATCATGCACAGGGGCATAAGTGCAAATATTGAAAATAAAACTTCAAAGCATAACATTCATTAAACCCAAGCCCTATACATGCAATTATCCCAGAAAATCACATGACGAAGCACGTGCACCACAAACGGAGGGACTGAAATGCAAAATCTAAAAGTATGAGGTCCAAAGTGCAATTTATCCAAATTAAAAACAACTACGACACGTATTTAGAGGACTGAAAAGTAAATGCTAGAAATGAGGGCCTAAGTGAAATTTACCCTTGTTATTAAGATCTAATGGATGAAGCAGGTCTTCGTTTAAGATCCAACGGTGGAGATCAGACGATGCACCTTCGACGATCGATGCTCTAGATGAGATCCTCAGATGGATCGGACGGTTAGGAGCTTCCCATAGATGGATGGCTGAGATCAGAACTTGCGGATGACCTCGATCGGACGGCGGAGGCACTCCCTGGAAGAACTGGTACCCCTTCGGCGATGGACGCTCCTGATCAGATCCTCAGATGGATTGGATGGCTGCGAGCTCCCCGCGAATTGATGGTGGAGATAAGACCTGGCGGAGAAGCTCTATCGAACGGTGGAAGAGGCCTCTGGATGAACAGGTCTCGGTGAACTTCGTCCAGCCATTGCATGCGCCTGAGGGCTCCTCTGGTGCTGCTTTGATGGGTGAATCGAAGCTCTCGGTCGTCCGCAACTGATGGAGGTCTCCGATGACGCCGGGAGCAACTGGAGTGCTCCGGCGATGAAGGAGACCTGGAGCTCCTGTTCTTCGACGTTTAGACCTCCAGATGAGGTTCGTTGGCTTCAAACCTGCACAGGAAGCTTACTGGGCCGAGGGCGAATTGCCTCGACCTGTTAACGGGTGAAGGGGGTGAATGGGTGAGGCGGAGCGGAGCTCTCTGACGAGCGACGACGGAGGAGAATTAATACCCGGTTCCGGGGCGAACCAGGGTGGCTGAAGGGGCGAATAAGGTAGGGAGGAGTCTCGTAAAGGTGATAGGGTAGTCAGATGGGAAAATGGATGATTAGAACGTCGTGGAATGGACGGTGAAGGTCGACGGTCGGAATTCGAAAAATTGAAATCTACTGTGGGCTTGGTGCTATCGAATCTACCTGATGGTAGAAGACGTCTGGGCTGGAGGTCAGCTACCTCCTAGTGTCTTTGCCTCGATGGAGCGACGTCTCCAGAGGCTCGAGCTTGCCGGTGGCGGAGCACGTCGACGTGGGTCGCCGGATCTGGCGCAAGAGCTCCTCGTTCCTCGCTGCAACAGTCCCTCACGCTCGCTGTCACTCAAGGAGAGGGAATGGAGGTCCTGGGAGCCGCAGCCAATGGCCGGAGATGAGTGAAAAAGGAGGCTCCAGGTCGAGCTATATACGGTGAAGGGTCCGAGAAGATTGGAGTTGGGCGTGCAGATCGAGGCATGGATACCTAAAGAGGAGATTAGGCGTAAATCACGGGTCATCCCTTGACAATCGGAGCCTTGGGTTTGAGAAAATGGAAGGCGAATCACTGCGAGAAAATTTGGCGAAGTCGGGTCAAAAATCGAGTCTGAGAAGGATGTGGTCCGGGGGGGGGGGAGTTGACCGGGGGTCAACGTTCCCCATGGACCAATTATAATTCAGGGGTTGAAATTATTTATAAATTAAATTAAAAATAGAAAATTATTTTATTTCCATATATTTACAAAATGAGAAATGTTTATTATTTTTCAAATTATTTTTAGTGATTTTTATTTATTTTTTTGAAAAATAAATTATGTTATATACATAATATAATATTATATACAGATATAAATACCTATAAATTTGTATTTTGTATTTTTATTATTTTATCTTTGTATAATTTTCCCAATTTTATATTTTATTTATTTACAACATAATATTTGGGATATAAAGTAATTTTTATTTTATTTTTATTATTTATTTACAAAGGTAAAAGAAATAGATATAGGTACATATATACATGGTATGTATAATGTGATGAGAGAGAAAATATTTTATTTTTGTTTTTATTTTCTTTTCTCATTTTTATTTTATTTTTAGAAATATATACAAATTATTAAAACCCCATTTTTATTTTTTTTATGAAAATAAAATATATACATGAACGGAGAATATATAAGGTGAATGGCCCTATCTCTCTCTACTTGTTTTATTTTGCGGTCAGGCCAATGCTTGGCCCTCCCTTGGGTTCATGCTACTCAATATTTATTCTAAATATTTCCTTCTTTTTCTTTGTTTCTTTATTCTTTTATTTTTGTACAAAAACATGCTAATTAATGCTATTTACACAAAACATGCAATTTGATAATTTATTATATTTACAAGTATCTACATGGTGTTTTGCAAAGATTTTTATCCAAAATAAAAGAATAAAGAGTTATGAATGAGGATTCATCAGGAGGGAACTCTCGAGCGGTCCTTCCAAGGCCTGCATGGATTTTGGGGAAAAGGAGAGGAGGTCTTTTTGTTGGAAAGTGGATTAAGTGGCAACCCTTGGATGGATGTAGATCCAAGGGCTGAGGCTTTTGATGCATGCAAGTTCGATACACCTTGGTGCATACTCCTTCTCTCTCTTTCTCTCTCTCTCTCTCTCTCTCTATATATATATATATATATAGGGAAAACAGAGTATGTTCCCTGGGTGTAGCTGTACATGCTCTTACCTTTTTCCCCTATATTTTTTTAATTATTCTGAAATGAAACCTATTAAAATTTAGATCATAATATGTCATCATGGTGTCATTAAAAATTTGACTTAATTCGAGATTTTTATCCCCTCCATCAAGACTGTCAAAATTTAACGGTCTTAAATTTGTTGAAATTGACCCCCTTCCGATGGAGGGCATTGGAGTCTCTATTTCTGACAAAATTGGAATGACATGTTAGGGGGATATGGTGATGAATATACATATTTTAATTTACTAAAAAAATGAAAAAATAGGGAGAAAAATGGGGGTGGGAGTAGCTAATTGGATACACCCAAGGTGTAGCCTCATTTAACCCATATATATGTATATATATTGAGGGCTTATCCAGTGAGCCCCTTGTCCATTTGAGTTGTGGTACGAACCAAATATGGGCTCGTCACGTGTATATGTTGGTTCCATTTGGTAGGAGACGATTTTGGCAATAACAACGTGCTTTGCATTATTAACATAATAAGAATTCGCGTTAAATCATTTCCTTAAAAATAGGTGGTCTGTTTTAGTAAGATAAAAAATCTATGTTTAAATTGATGGCATATAGTTTATTTATGGAATGATCATTCTACGTATATATTAGAAAAGGTAAATTATTAATTACAATACTTACTAGTTACGTCAATTACTAATGCCCATACAATAATTACCGATTACAAATATGCATATTACTGAACGCATTATGATTGTTACTGAAGTTATAGTTATTTAGTACTTCTATATATGTACTAGACAATTAAATAAATAAAATACTTATGTTTATATGAACAATTACTGGATATACATGTCCATATTATTGATTCAATGTGATAAGTTATTGAATTATAGTTACAGAATGATTAGTTACTAAAGTTATACTTAATGATTTTCATATAGCAATTACAAATTGCAAATGTCTATATTACTGAACTCATTGTAATTGTTACTGAAATTATGGTTACTAGTATCCATACATCAATTATCGATTATGTAATTACTAGTGTCCATACAATATTTACTGACACTATAAAAAAGCACGATTGGCGTGCACATGATGGGGTGCACTTGACGAGCACATGTGCTCGTCATTCCCTAGCGAGCATTTAGGCTACACATGTGCTCGTCAGGTTGGTCGCCCTTTTGAATATGGAGGCGCGGTAATATTTTCATCTATAGGCGAGGACTTGAATAGCATAAGTGCTCGCCCGGTTGTGCTCATCCAGTTGAATTTCAAGGCACGGATGGATTGACGTGTGTCAAATACTGGGCGAGCTCCTCGCGAGTGCTGAGCGAGCACATAAGTGTACTCACTCGCGCCCGTAAACAGAACGTCAGGCATCTCTGTTTCCTCATTCCTGTGTGAGTTGCATCTCCATTCCTCCCCTCCGGCGACCCTTGCTCGAGCATTCCCTTGTCGAGGGACCTCCGTTTGAGTATTCTATCACACATACACACACACACACACAACTTCTTTAGGTATATCTTATAACCCTTTCTCTCTTTTTTTCGTATTGCATTCGATTTCATACTTATTTTCATGGTCTAGGGTTTTGATATTGTTGATTATTTTCTTCTTAATTTTAATATTACTAGTTGTTGATCTTGTTGCTTATGCTTTATATAGTTGTTTAATATGTAGTTGTTGTTAGATTTGAGTATATATTTGTTTAATATAGATGGAATATCATAGGTATGTCAAGTGTTTGATTAAATGTCACAAAAAGTAAAATGCTTAAATAGAGAAGTAGGTGAATGTTGATATAGAAATAGAGAATATTGAATTATGCCATAACACTAGTTCCATCACAATGGTTCATGTCTTGCCATAACACTAGATTCATATCACTAGATTCATTGAAAGAGGGGATGAGAGATACAAAGCCTTTGGGAATATGAAGTATATAATGGATGTCAAATTATTCATTTATTTAAGTCAAAATTGTTGAAGCGTGACAATAACTATAAACAGAAATATTTCTTCTGTGATATTTTATTATCACATTAAATTCTAGTTAATGTGATAAAGTATATCAAATTAACTTATAGTTAGGTTAATGATAAGTCCAAGATACTAACCATTAATTATTATAAAATCACACAAAATCATTCACACACAGTGCGTCCCTCCACACCAGGTGGTGTGTGGCCATGCACACCGGGAGACATGTGCAACACATTGGAGGATTTGATCACTTCTAACTGTGTTATATTTTTTATTTCACAGCACTATTGGACTCACTTTGGGATATTTATCCCATACCAATGGTCGTGGATTTTGATGTTTGCAGATGTAAAATTCGATTTTTTGCAGATACCCATCTAATATTATTGAGCTAAACACTTTATTAGACACTAAATTTGGATGATACTTATCCCTATTCCCATCGTTAACCAACCAAATTTACGTAATTGCCCGACTAACATAAATAAATAAATAAATATTTCAAGATTATTTTATAGTCTCATTTGTAGCACGTACAAATGTATGACAAAAAGTGATTTTAAAGTATTACATTTTTGTTAGCTTTCCTTAGTTCGAAGATTCCAGACTAAGGGGGTCCGTAAGGATTCAAACATACTAAAAGGTGATCGTTGTCACAAGCTGTTTATTTCTGATGGAAATTCGGTTCATAACCCCTTCCTCTTCGGTATATCAAATCAATCATAGTTTACTATCGAAATAATCACTAATATGATTATTTTGAAAGTTGATTGCGATTTATTTTTGAGGTATACGGGAGAGGTGTAGGGTTATGCTGCCGAATTTTCGTCAGAAATGAGCAAGCTTGTGACAACGAACATCTTTTAGTAAGTTTGAATCCTTATGGGCGGGCTCAAGTGACAACATAATTAAGACACTTCTCTTCTCATCTTTTATGTCAACAATAAGTTAGGTTTAGTTATTCCTTACATATTTTCCTTGATTTGACATTATAATCATTCAGCTTGATCAACATAACTAATAGAGAGTGGATGTACAACCGTTAGTAAATGGACATGTAGCAGATATCTTTCAAAGAGGTGTTCAGTAATTTATACAATTTGCTTACGCACAAGGTTCTCGTGTCGCGGAGTCTGATGGAACTATCTTGTGTCCATGTCAAAAATGTCGTTTAATGAGGAAGAGATCAAAGGATGAAACTCAGTTACATCTTTACAGAATGGGTTTCATGGAAGGATATCAGATTTGATGGAGGCTTGGTAAGGATTACGAGGACAAGTTGAATGAGGGGGAAGAAGTGGACAATAGTAAACCTTTTGTAGATATGGTTATGGATGTTGTGGGTCCATATTTTAATGCTACTTTTTTAAATGATGGAGAATCATATGGAGAGTCTGCAGAATTCTATGAGCTATTGAAAAAAGCAGAGGAGACATTATGGTTAGGTTGCAAGATATATTCAAAACTCGCTTTGGTTTCTATCTTCTATCGATGAAGATGGAGTATAATATGACTGATCGTAATTTTGATGCAATGCTTAAGATTATCAAGAAAATGTTACCAGAAGATGCAGAATTACCTGATAATTATTATAAAATGAAAAAGATGATGCGAAAGATGGGTTTAGTGGAAGTTAAAATAGACTCTTGTAAATCACCATATTTTATATTACGGGGAACACCAGCATTTACAACGGTGTAAGTTTTATAAATATCCTTTAATCCCATCGAAATAAATGACGAAGATTAACTGTAAGTTTTATTACATTATTATAATATAATTAGCTAAAATCTTAAGTAATAACCATGTAATTAACTATTACATCATCATTACAATCATGGTAGGTTTTGGACGTGGCAGGTCTCATGGATCACATCGATCCAATCGTCCATCTTCCTTAGACACACCTTCGTCCAGTAGGCAGTCCACCCCAGATGTTGTTTTAGATTCACAGTCCGACGAGGTCCAGCAGGTCATAGCCTACTACGAGTCTCTTGGTTATCCTCCTCCACAATTTTATGTAGGCGGCTATGGATAGCCATCTACCTCAGCCACTCCTGTTGGATTCCCGGTCCTGATCCCGATACCTGCACGGACATCTATGGGTTCTGATTTTCCTTCTTCTAGACGTCCGAGCACCTCTGTGCCTTTACCTACTGGAGCTGGACAGACTTCGGCGTCCTACCCTTTGTTGGAGGTTACAATGGATGGGAGATAAGATTTTAATAAATATTAATTTACTATAGATAAATATTAATTTACTATATTCATTTTTTATATATAATTTCATATTAAACAATGAAAATCTTATAAGGTGTTGGAGGAGAGGGACGTTGTGACGAAGAGGAAGCAGACGCTTGGTGGTCTTCCTCCGTACAATGTGGAGGAACATTGTCATTCCTATTCTGCGTACTCCCAGCCGTCGTACACACAACCACATTCATCCCAATCATCGTTGCCAATGAAGTCGCAGATGGCGATGATAGTGGAGCAGGTGACGAAGCTCCGAGAAGATTTCACGGCGTACATGTAAGTATTCTACTTAGAATGAGTAATAATTTTATATTTCTATATCTTCAAAATACAAGTAACATGTATATATCCTCCATATATAATATAGGTTGCAAGGACGTGCATCTCAACCTGAGGAGATTGAATCGGATGACGAAGAGGAAAAGGAGAACGACTCTGAAGAAGAGGCATACATGTATGCTAGGTTCAAAGAGAAGGAGAATGAAAAAAAGAAATCAAAGCATGGTTTAATATCTAAATTTTTTAGATCAAAGAAGAAGTGAATTTTTGTTGCTATTGGCTTGTTTTGTTGTTGAACTTTTAGCACGTCGTCTTTCAATTATGATTGCTACTGAAGATATAATTAATTAGTACTTTTGAATAAATACTAGATAATTGAGTTGAAATATTACGATGTTATACAAAGAATTACTGAATATTCATGTCCATATACTGATTCATTGTGATTAGTTACTGAAATTATGATTACACATCAATATATTCATTTGATTATTGTACTTGTTATTACCTCTTGTATTAGTTACAGAATGATTACTTCTTAGTAATATTATCAAAAATGTTCTTCTCGCCTCTTTAATAAGAAAGTATACGACAATCATCAATGTTTCATTTTTTATTTTTTTCATTTACGAATGATGTTGCGAGTTGTAACACATCAGAAGTATTCGGGCATCTGGTATACCTGAAATAAAAATGAATTAGTAAACAAGTAGTTGCGAGTTAGAGTAACTAAAGAGGAAGTAGTAACAATTATGCATGCAATAGTAAAAATTAAAATATCGTCTCAGTAAACAACGTAAATACATTAGTAACTTAGTATATTTCCAATGTAATGCTTGAAAAGTAACAATTGTGTTAGCGACAGTAACACAAAATATCTTATAAGTAAATTAAGTAAATACATTAGTAATTCAGTATATTTTCAAAGTAACACATAAAAAGTAATAATTGTGTTAGCAATAGTAACATAAAATATCTTATAAGTAGAATAACTAAATACACTAGTAACTCAATATATTTTCGAAGTAATGCATGAAAAGTAGCACTTGTGTTTACTGTAACTTTCTATTATATGAAATCAAAATGCGTTTGATAAAATCAATTAGATCTAGAGATCGTGGATCAAAACAAATAAAAATTGATATTATGAACACAACTTTATCATATTTCTATAAAATTTCTCGAATAAATTTCTTATGATCGAAATTATGCAGCATTCATGAAATAAATATGACTAAACTTATCATCTCAATCTTTTAATCCCTAAACATTGTTGATACACATGAAAAAAATATTAAAACAACAAAATCATGATATGAATAAATGATTAAATCATAAAAACAAATAGCATACCTCCACCTTGCATTGGAACGAAAAAATCGTTTTGCGCTGGAATGAAACTGTAGGTTTTACCAATTGAATAGAGCTTTTCACTTCAAGAAACATAGATCTATTTTTAGAAATATTTTAAATTCCAAATTTGTTTTATTTCCATTATAATTCGGTTTCTATTTTTCGGGGATTGAATCTTGTGGATGGACGGCTGTTATTAGGTGCTCACCGTGACTCAAATGGGCATAGGGACCATTGGATAAATTGCCATATACACGTGTGTGTGTGTAGAGGGGGTGAGGGTGGAAGGAATCCTACTCCATAGAGTGGTAACTTATCTACTCCACTTTTATTTTTTGCCACTTCTTTTTTATTTTTTTGAAAAATGATTTCGTGGATTTTCATAACTATATCCCTCTAACATGTCATTCAAATTTTGTCAGAAACAGAGACTCATATACCCTCCATCCTAAACAGGTCGATTTCAGCAAATCTGAGAAAAATAAAATTACCTGTCCTAGATGGAGGGCATGAGAGTTTCTGTTTCTGACGAAATTTGAATGACATGTAAGAGGGATATAGTTATGAAAATCCATTGAAGTATTTTTCAAAAAATAGTGGCAAAAAATAAAAGTGGAGTAGCTAAGATACCTACTCCATGGAGTAGGATCCCTTTCCTCATATATATATATATATATATATATATATATATATCTGTGTGTGTGTGTGTGTGTGTGTGTTTGTGTGTGTGTATACATGTGTG
Organism: Ottelia alismoides; assembly: GCA_037367405.1. Lineage (NCBI taxonomy): Eukaryota > Viridiplantae > Streptophyta > Magnoliopsida > Alismatales > Hydrocharitaceae > Ottelia > Ottelia alismoides. Next base: position 51,602 of record JAZKJV010004724.1, on the reverse strand, counting down.
TGTGTCTACACACACATACATATAGGGATTTGGGGAGCGTATATAATGTGCAAGTAACTTTCCTATACATATCCCAATTCCTCTCATTTTTTTTGACATGGATCCTTAGAAGATTTACTTAGAAAATTAAATGAAATGTGTAAGTCAAATTTCATATAAAATAGTCATTCCTAACTTCTCCATTGGAAGGGATCGATTTCAGTAAATCTGAGACCGCTAAAATTTGGCTGTCATGATAGCTAAGTGAGAAGTCTCAAAATAAGTGCAAATTTGAATGACATAATGGTGATTATTGTGATCTAAATCCCCTCGACAATTCAATTAAAAAAATGAGGGAAAATGAGGTGGTTGTATGAAGGTTACCTACTCCATGGAGTAGGATCCCTTTCCTTTAAAAATTAAAGGAAAGTTTTACAAAGCAGCCGTGAGACCTGTTATGCTTTATGGTTCTGAATGTTGGCCTGTGAACCATAGACATGTGCAGAGAATGGCTGTAGCAAAAATGAAAATGCTAAGATGGATGTGTGGACATACACGTAAAGATAGGATTCAGAATGATGCAATCAGAAAGAAAGTTGGTGTAGCTCCGATCGAGGATAAGATGCGAGAAAACCGTTTAAGATGGTTTGGTCATTTGCAAAGAAGGTCAACTGATGCACCGGTTAGGAGATGCGAGTGGTGGGATGTTGAGCCGGCTAAGAGAGGGCGAGGACGGCCCAAGAAGTGTTGGAAAGAGACTATACGAAGGGATCTTAGTTTTTTGGATATAAGTCTGAGATTGACCCAAGATAGATCTGAATGGAGGCGAAGAATCCATGTAGCCGACCCTACTTAATTGTGGGAAAAGGCTTTGTTGTTGTTGTTGTTGTATGAAGGTTACCTACACATGGTGTATGCTCCCATCACACACACACGCGCGCCCGCACACACACGGGATTGGGGAGCATACACCCATGTGCGTGTAACTTTCCTATCTTTACCCGTTTTCCTCTAAACTTTTTTTGATTTTTTTGAATGGATCCTTAAGGGATTTACTTAGAATATTAAATAAAATATGTGTTTCAAATTTCGTATAAAACATGCATTCCTAACATCTCAATCGAAAGGGGTCGATTTAAGCAAATCTGAGACCGTTAAAATTTATCAGTCATGATATATAATTAGAAGTCTCAATTTAAATCCCCCGAGCAAGATGAAGACAACAATATCCATAAACATATCCTTGTAAAAATAGAAATGATTTCCGTATCGGTATAATATATATCTAGAAACTTAAAGGCATATGAAAAAAATAAAATGCATTCCCGTTTTAATTTTTGAATGTGTATCAATATCCTTATACGTAAATAAAAAATAAACCAATATATGTAATCATATCCTAAAAAATAAAAGTGGTATTAGGAAAGTAGGTATATGTGAAAAAAACATATATCTTAATCTATATTTGTAAATGTGTAATAGAGAAAAAATATATCTTTATTTGGAAAAAACATAGATTAATAAGAAAAAATATATACAATAGTGAATAGATAATTTTAGTTAAGATGGGCAAAATAGTAGATAGAAACAAATATATTTGCATCTGAGTGCAACTTTGCTTGAGACCACACCTATTTTAAAATTTGGACACACAATTACATCATTAAGGAAAATATACAGCTATATGTGTGTCTTCATTCGCAAAAAACAAAAATTATTTCCATATATGTATCTAGGAGAAAACATATGGCATTATATGTATCCGAAAATGCATTGATAAAAAAATCGAATTAGGTACTCATCCATAGAAAAAAAAAGCAGCCGCATCCGTATCTTGACTCTCAAAAGAATGGTAATTGCCTCCAAGTTTGTATCCGTAAGGAGGAAAATACTTAGCTTTACTCATATCTATATGTATACTCACAGTGATATGAGTATACTTGTAAAATAAAAATATTCATATATGTACCCTATTTGGAAAAAAAAGGAAAACAAATATAGTTCTTAGTATTTGTCTTTGCAACACATTATTCAAATACCTTCCAAAATATATTTTATAGAATGAAAACCATTTCCATATATGTACTAAAAGAAAACAAAATCTACGTAACAGAGAAAAATTATACAACCACATATATATCCAGATACTGAAAAGTACGGTAATTGTATCAAAACATGTATACATAAAGGAAATGAAAATAGTTGGCTTTATTTTTACCTATATGTATACTTGAAAATAATATTCATATATGTACCTTAGAAAAAAATACATATATTTTTAGGGGTTTTATTATTGGTGCCTTTCTTAACTTCTACATCATCACATATGCCTCTCTTTTTTAAATATCAGTTGTGCCTCGAAATTCTTACAAAATTCACAGCTTTGCCTTTTTGTAATATCAACTATTCCCCTACTTTACTTTAATATAAGGACATAACTACAAATTTTGTAAGAAATCAAAGGTATAATCGATATTAGGAAAAAGAGTGGCATAAATGACCTTGTAAAAGTGAAGAATGGTACAAGTGATAAAAAATCTTATTTTTAAAGTATTTGTGTTTGTAAAATAATATTCAATACCATTCAAAATAGTATTCATAAAACCGCTGATACATTAGACATGTATTCATATCTGACAATGCTTTTATAAGAAACTGATTTAATAATTAGACAAGATTTGAATTTATAGAAGTCTGAAAATCAGTGTTCTAGATGTAGTCAACCTTAAATTAAGGCTGAAAAAAGCAAAAGTGGGATATCTTGGACGAAATTTAATGCAAAAATTAGTGGCAACCCTAGTTGTGACCTATTAAATTCTGCAATATCAATTATACCCTCTTTTCTTAAATATAATTTGTTCCCTCTAACTTCTTCCATCATTATTACTTGTGCCTTTAAATTAGTTTAATCAATCAGTTGAACAAACCATGGTCACTCAAATCAATATGGGGTTAAGAGTGGCATAAATATATAACACAATTCCCCTCTCTTCCCTAGCCCCTCTACCCCCACCATTATACGGTCATGCTTTGACGAAGTGGTGCTTGGTGTGGAATCATCGGTGATGATGCTACAATGGAAGTTGTTGCCCTACTCTATATGTTGCGCAAGAAGGAATAGAGGCTTCGTTAGATCTCCAATGGTGGCAACAATGTTAGAGAGGTGAAGAGTATGATGGTTATGCCCCCCTCCCCACCTTCCTAGCACCCCCTTTCCTCCTCGCCTTCTTCGTCTCTAACTGCAACTAACAGTGTGAGGAGCAAAATGTAAATATATAAAGTGAAGAGCAGGATCTCCCAACTAGTTTGGATCCTAATTACCCTTTTCATATATCATTTATTATTAAAAACATAATAACCAGATTAAAAACAAACAACCTAAATAAGAACATTCCATTGAGATGGTTGAACATCAAAACCATCTTTTCTGGTATGTGTCCCATCCATTTTTCTATAGATTAAGTATATGATATCAAGTATCTCTTCAATTTCAACTGATATGTGTACGTACTTGCATTCATTGTCACATTGATGTTTGTTATCATAGTTCAACTCTAAGAGTAGCTAGTCTCTATACCACTCGAATGCATCACGAGTTGTTTGATTATGGATACCATGGAACAAAAAAAGATGTAAGGTGACTTGCTCAAAATATTGTAGTATTGCACTGCTATACAAGCATTCTATTACTTTGTAATCATCAATAGTAGGTAGCCACTCCCTCACCGCATTAGATACAATGAATTTGCAACACCTATGCTTCCTTTTAGACAAGACATATCCAAATTCAAGACATTGGTTGATAGTATAGTGGTTGATAACACAATCTTTAACCTCTTCAGATTCAACATCGATATCATTTGCATTTTACAAGGTACCCATATGATAAAGGATATACTTTCTGAGTGGAAATTTTCTCGTGTAAAGCTAGAATTAATAAACTGACAAAAGATTACAAATATTCAAGGATGGTGATTAAGAGAAGCAAGATATTGATGCTTTATAGAATCACTGCACACCATAAGGCCAATTTCAGTTGCAATATGTACACCATCTTCCTTGTGAAGGAAGTATGTGGAGATTCAAGAACATCACATCACAAAAACACAAAATATTTTGCAAACTTTGTGCTTAAAACATTGTTTATTCATTGCATGAACAAGAAATTACATCACATTGATTTATGCAATAAGAAATAATTATATCTTAGGAAGCAATTTCAAAATTGATTTCTAATATCCATAATGAATATAAAGAATAGATCAGGGTTACCTCTTGAAGAGTGACTTTTTAATAAAAGAAACCTCATGAATCAAGTAGTATTTCTCGTGGGTGCGGAGATGAATCGCATTGCTTCCCACGAACTTGAAAGTCGTTTTCATGAACATGGCTTGAAGAAGAGGTGTGTGAGAGATGGATACTCTCAAGACTCTGCTTCTTTTACTGGGCATGAATTTTCCAAGGCCTGAGCATCTAATTAATTGAATTGTCAAATAGAGAGGCATGACCTCTCTTTTATACTCATTCTACACGTTTATGAAGAGTTTCCTCTTAATGTAGGCGTGTACAATGATACCCCTTGGATCATGGATCAAATTCTACGACTAATTCCTTGCTCACCAAGAATTTTATGTCCTTTTAATTACAAATTGAAATTAATTAATAAATTAAGAAACAAATTGACATAGAGTACAATCCATAGAATCTAAAACTATGGTGCCATGTGTCACCATCCACTCCTCCTTTTATTTCCACAAATAGAAGGAGAGCGTTGTTTATTTATTAAATTTATAATACAAAATTTCTTCGATGGACTTACCATTGAGAGTCAGAAGCTCATCGATGTCGCTTGGGGTGGGTCCCACTTCAACAAGGACGAGGATGTTGCGTGGTAGATTTTTGAAGAAATGGCTAAGGAGAAATTGCCCTATCATCATATCATGTACACAAGCACCAACCATAGATTCACCAGAAGGTAGTACTGATGAATTCATATTTCATCATCTTTATTCATTTATTTTAGCATAAAATCCCTTATAAAATACATGTATATAATACTAACTCCATATTCTTACTAACTTGCATCTGTGTGTGAATATTGTACAATTATTACTAATTTAACCTAAACTAAATAAATAAAGAAAGAAAGTAAAAATAAAGAAAAAAAGAGAAGATTGTATGCATGTAATAGATACAGACTGACCTGAACCTCGAGAGAAGGTCAAGACTTGACGTGATCGACCAGGAATAAAGTAGGGGGAGATATGGTCCTTAATCAGAAAATTAAAAAAATGTGTTGTAAATATTTGTATACTTATACTATTCTATTTGTACATAAATTGACCTTAAAATAAATAATTTTTAAAACAAAAGTTGTAAATAAAAATGTTTCCTAAATAATAAAAATAACTGCAAAATTAAATCATGTACACAATAAACGTAGCCGCATCCGGAAAAAGCCACTAAGCGATAATTGAAAGATCAATTCCAGCTTCATATGAACTCAGATTGAACCAAACTCACTTCCATTATATTCTAAAATAAATTATCTTTAAAATGGATGTGATTTCATAATTTTTGAAGTTACAGTTGAAAATTTCATTTTCTGGGGTGGTTTGTGCAAATTTACCATGTATTTATTGTATATATTTATTTGTAACTAATTGTAAATATTTCTAATAATTATGTAAAATAAAAAATGAAAAATAAATAAAAATTTTAAAATAAAAAACTAATCTTCTTATTTAACTATGTAAATAATGTACTATATGTATATAGTTTACGTGTATAGTTAAATTTCTTAAATAACCACCACAAAAAAATAAAAAAATAACATTTATTTTCCAAATTAATAAAGAGACGAAAATACAAAAAATAGTTAATTTCTGTAAATAATTTTTTAACACTAATTACCTTTTTATCTTTATATCATTTCAAATTTTCCTATCTCTTATCTTCATTTAAATTTTTGAAATTTAAACTCCATATTTTTATCTATTAATATGGTTCCTCTTACCTCATTTCAACTTGATCAATCTTTGGTGAGAGGAGTCTGATCTCCAAGAGTCTTTTTGTCACAGAAGGGTGTTATCCTCCGAGCCGTCTGGTAATAGCGAGCCGGCCTTCGTCGAGGTGATTAAGGTCTTTTCCGCTCCCAAGGTAAGATCCACATTTTCTCTTATTTTTATCCTAGGTTAATCATAGTTTCGTTTTTTTGCATTTTTATTTCATTGTCAATATTTTCTTCTCTGTCTAGATTTTAGAATCCATCACAATTTGGTCAGACTCCTATACGATTTTTCACCTTCACATCTCGGTCTATTCACATTCTTATCTTACCTTACACAATCTTCCAACTCCAGCCACGTATGGTGGTCGGAGAAGTGGATTCGATCCACATTGCAATGATCCACATTCAATCACATCTCAATTTGATTTTTTGCATTTCAAATAATCGAGACCGAGCCATCGTGCTCATGTCCTCATTTATTAATAAATAAAAAATATAAAAAACAAAAATATTGTTTTCTTCCTGACATTTATTTTGCAGAAAAAATAAAAAATAATAATAGTAGTTTTATTTTTCAATTGTTTCTGTTTTACAAATAAATAAATAAATAAATTTTTAAAAAAACAGCCACCTGTAGCGGCCTGAGCCACTCCCAACTACCACCGACCTCCGCTTGGTTGCATCCTCCTGAAACCGCTGATTTGAAGAAGCATGTTGTTCATCATCAACCAGCCTACACTGGACCCAAGCCACACTACGCCTCATCGTCGCCAGTTCGCATAGAGTTCCACCCCCGCTAGCCGCCTCCTCCGCTCGCAGCATCCATCGCGCGATCCAACTCACGCTGCCTTCGCAAGGCGCTCTACTAATCTTCCCTAGAACCTCAGCGCCGCCCGCGTGTGAGTGTGCCACCACCAACGGCCGCGACCGTCGACCTCTGATCACACTACCGATCACGTTTGGAGAAAGGAAGAACGGTGGTGACACCCCTTCCCTGTTTCTTTGAAGAAGAATGAAGGATGTCACGACCAAAAGAACCCTAACTAATATTTTATTTTGGAAAATTACAAAGAAGCCCTCTATTATTTCCAGATCTACCAAAGCATCCCACCAAGTCTTATTCTAAAAAAAATATTAATAAGCCCTTAGAAGTTCTGTAAATTACAAAGATGCCCCTACCATAATTCTAGTCACGTGCGTATCATGTATAACTAGGTAAATTGCACATTTTACCCTCTATTTTATTTCTTTTATTTGTTTAATGTAAAAACTTCAGTATTTACATTTCAGTCCCTGTTTTCAGACTTTAAATTTGCATGAATTTTTCTTTGAAATAAGTACTTTTTATCAATAAAATTTTCAAAAATCATGCTATGTTCCTAATGTGTGTATCTTTCTAGCATAAATTTTTATTGTATTTTAATATTATTAGAAAAATGAAAAACAATGTCATTTTCTCTGTTTGAATTTTGAAAAATCATAAAAATTCGAATATTGCTTAAAAAATTCTAAAAAATATAATAGTTTACTTTTTGTGTCTTTTATTTCCTATCCAAATTTTGTGCATTAATTTTTTTTATAAAACTCAAAAAATTACTAAATACTAAAAATATCATAAAATCATAAAAAATTATACAAAAATCTAAAAATAGTGATTTCAGTTCCTGTGTGTAGATATTTATCTATATTTAGCATAAAAATAGTTGCTAGGAGTTTTAGGCAATAAAATATTTTTAAACTGCAAATTACTCCAGGATTTGCACTATATATCATTTTTGCCATTGTTTGATTTTTAGAAAAATACAAAACATCTAAAAATTCTACAAGAATTCCCAAAAAGATTAAAGTATTTAAAACCCAGAAATATTTTCTCTGGATTTTTTGAGTATTTTGGATATAATTGAAAAACACAAAAGAGGATGGTGTGTGTTTTTCTTTCCGTGTGCATATTGTTCCTTATTTGAAAATTTAAAAAAAACTGCAAAATTAAATCACTAAAACTTTGAAAATCAGAAATTAAAAAATAGAAATTAAAGAAAATAAAAAAAATTAAAAAGATAAAAAATTTCACAAAACCAAGGATAGTTTGCATTCAAGAATTCCTTTTTCTTTTAATTGATTATTTGAATAACCCTCAGGAATTGTAGCCTCCCTGAGTTCGATCTTGCCCGCTATACATGTAAATAAGTAGCAAAAATTTCTCTTGCTCGCAATATTCTTTGTAATTATTCCAGCTTGAGAAAGAAAAAAAAGTAAAATGTTTTGTTGATGCTTGATTGGTTTGCAATGACTTGTTAATAATTCTTATAATTAAAAACCCAGAAAAGTGTAGCAACAAGTACATATGGGAGCCTTACATGAGCAGGATTGGGATGAGAGCTCAAATCTGAGCTTTATAGGGAGCCACCTGTCCAAGGTGGATATTATTGAAAAACAACCACAAGACCTCAAGAAGCTCGTTGTGATTGAGAGAATTCAGAGTTTCAACAAATTAGATCTGATAACCAAGAAGCTGGAGCCACTAGTAAGCACAATCAACGCATGCCAGTCTATGTCTGCATTGGTTTCGACTCCACCTAAGATGGAGGAACCTGCATTGACACAACCTCCTTAGTGGAGTCATCCCCAGCCAGCGGGTCAACACGTTTACTACGTGCAAGCCCTAGAGCCATCATCGCCTCAACAACTACAACAATGGTTGATTGTATATCAACAATAATCCTATATTCTCTCAGACCCATGCTCTCCTCCACCACCTCTCATTTAATAGGTGAATGGAATTTGGTCCAATGATGCGTTGCTGGCTCGTCCAGGCATACCTCAACAAGGGCAATATGCTAGCTCCCCTCTATTCCCTTCATAGCAAGGAGGGAAATTTGTCCAAGGGACTCGACAACCTCATCACTAGTAATCGTTGCCATATCAGCAATGCTAGATACATAATCAATTCCAACAACCACAATATCGTCAACAACAATCCTATCATTAGTACTCAATTGTCCCTTATAAGAACCCACCTTCTCACCATAAACAATTCCAATCTTCTTCTCAATACCCATCTCAACATTCCTACCAACAACCTCAACACCATTCACAATGTCTGCATGGCCATCATGATGAACCGATCCGAGGCTGCCCTTCCTATTAACCCAGCTTTGTACTACCTCTCAGCTTGTAAAGAGCCTCAGAGAGAAGAGTTAGAAATTAGATGGCCTCATTGCTACCAAGACCTCGACTTCGGCACATGTGGAGGCGAACCTCAATAGTTTCCATAAGAAAGAGTAGGTAGTATGTGATATATGTTCCAACCCTACTGAAACAAAAGGTTTCCGCGAGGGTCAAGAAATCTCACAAGTCAAGATATCCAATCAGTGCAACGACCGCTCACAAAACCTGGTCTAGTTCAACAATCAACCCATAATTAAATATTAGGCAATAAAGACAATATTGATAAAAAATTATTATAAACCTTACAATAAAATGTGTATAGTGAAAAGCTGAGTATGGTGTCAAACACAGGGAACACACGATGTAGGAAGGTAGGGTTTTCAATTTGGTTGATTTTATTATATTATTATTTGCTTATATTTTTGTATTTTGATTTTTAAGTTTTCTGATTTTTTTCTATTATCTTTTTATAATTTTATATTTCTATATTTCCTTTTCTTTTACAAATAATAGTAGATCTATATATAATGTATATATGCAATATAAGATACTATAGATATAGATGATAATAAAAAGAGTAAAAATACAAAAAATGATTTTGGATTTTTAATTTTTTTACTATTTTTGTGATTTTTAAGATTTTTTTGCTATTTTTATATTTTTAAGGTTAAATAAATCCTAAATCAGGGTTTAATTAAATAGGCCAGATTTAAATGGAGATGAAAAATCCCGAACAGTATCAAAATTTCTCCAAATGAATTTTAATATAAATATAATAATACAAAAAAGATTATAAACTATAAATTAATATTTTTGGAATTTTTAGGAATTTTGTAGATTTTATGAAGCTTTTTGGGGTTATTTTAATTTTTAAGCATTTTACTTTTCTATTTTTAGTGATTTTTGGGCTGAAGGTTATATTTTTTGGGATTTTTCGAAGTGGTTTTGTATTTGTTTTGGCTTTTTTAAGGCAAATAATGGTTAACCGCACTATTTGATTTTTAGAAAATAGGAAAAGGACATAAAATGCAAATATAAATCTATAGCATGATCAAGCATGCATCAGGGTACTATTCCTATTTTTTTAATATTTTTTAGGGCATAACAACTAATTTTTTTAAGTAGAAAACAAAGCACAAAAATTGTTCTCCTAGGAGGGGTATGATTGCAAATATAAATAAAGGCAAGGGTCAACATGCAATTCTACCCAACTTTAACACTAATTTTAAAACTTTGTATACTAAAAGACAATTAGAAATCCCCGTGAGGGTTTACATGCATTTCTTACAAGATACACGTGCGCCTACACGTGATGTTGGTAGGAACTAAATTGCAATATACAAAATGCTCAAGGAGTTAGATGCAATTTATCCAAAAGTTTTTCAAGTACATAAAATATTTATAGGACCTTCTAGTAAATAAAAAAGGTAGAGGGAGGATATGCAAATTACCCACTTAAGTTCCAGGATCCAACCATCTTGGTCTCGCCACGTGGCTGATCGTGTGGCTATCCTCATGTACCCCTTCATTGTAAATCAACGGTCTAGATTAGATCTAGACCATTGTTCTTAGTCGAACGAAGGAGAGGGGTGAAGGAAGAACACGTAAGAACACCCCTCCGGAGAACTTCGATTCTTTGTTTCTCGGGTCTCCGGCAGTCTTTGTCTCCCCTGATGAGCCCAGCAGGTAGCTGGGCTTCCTCCATGTGTACCTACATGGTTCGAAGGGGCGACGAGGATGCAGGATGCTCCAACGAGGCAGAGGCACCTGGATCAACTCTAGGTATTTGTTAAACTCCAAAAAGCATTGCTTGTCCTCCTTGTCTTGCAAGTTAGCACCGAAAGACTCCCCGGTACGAGGGATATCTCCTCAATCCAAGAGTTGTTGGAATGGCAAGGGGAATGCATGGAATGGGAAGCTTCGGCGATGGGCGGTGGAGAGAGATCTGAATTCCCTCGATTCAAGCCGAATCGAGGGGTCTTTTGGGGTAATTGATGGAGAATGCGAAGGGGTTCAAGGATGAGATTAAAGCGGGTCCAAACTAGGGCAAAATCACAATGATCGTGACCTAGAGCTCGAGCTCCATGTCAGTGATAGATTTGATTTTTACTAACTTCTACTGAATTAATGGACGAACTAAAGGCAGAATCGAAATGTATGCTATGAAGTTACCTAGAAATGACAGGAAATGAGGCCTCGACGGAGCTAGAGGCTCAAGAAGCATAAATGGTCGGCGGTGCTCCAGCGGTGGGTTGGATACACCTTCTCTGCTCTCTCTCTCTCCTCACTGCAAAATGCGAGCTTCACCTTGATGTCACCATGGCAAAAATCAAGGAAGAGATCTGAGGGGATAAATCTTGAATAAAAGTGATCAGAAAGTCAAAATGGGCGAGGGGGATATATTTATAGGTGATTTTTGAGCATGTTTCGAGGGGTGATGGCATGTGATCGAGCGAGGGTAGGTGGAGATGCGAGGATGGGAGTGGATAAGTGACGAAGAGGCTACATGATGATGGTGGTATCGAGGGTAATGAGTGAAGGATGAGGTCTGGAGAAAACGACAAAAGGTGGCCTCGTGAGTTCTGAAAGACATCAGAAGGGAGGTCAGACAGTTGACCGGTGGTCAACATTTGAACGCGCCTTGTTGGTCCACGTGGACCAAACAAGTATTTTCAAGGTAAAAATGCCTTGGAAAATGAATAATAAATAGAATTTTATTTTATTATTTTATGTTCTAAAATAAAAAGTGTTTCTAATTTTTTTAATATTTTATGTGCATTATTTTTTAGAGGTGTTTGTTTACAAGTTATTTTTTAGGGTACATATATAGGTATATATCCCTATGTTTTAAGTATTTCATTTTTATTTTATTTTTTTGATTTTATTATATTATATTATTTTATAAAATTATATCTCATTTTTATATACTGGAATATATTTTTATTATATTTTTATAGTACCATACATACACTTAAATAAATAGGTGTATTTGTTATTTGGTTATTGTATATTCATCTATATGATTTATATACATATTTTAGTTTCGTGTTTTCTTTGATTTTTATTCCAGTTTTAATATGTATATATGTTACAAATAATATTTACAAAATTATAAAAATATAAAATTATAAAAATAATAAATAATGAATAAAATGATTATTTTAATTATGTAAACTTTACATTAGGGGTCCAAAACCTAACTTCCACACCTTATCTCCAAAAAATATGAAACCACTTTCATTAAATAGATTATTAAGAGTTATATACAATTAAAGGTGATTTTGATACATTTTGAGTTATTATTTTGGATATATGGGTCTGAGAAGTTTGGCTTTTAGAATTTTATTTTGTGTATAAAATGTACACTTTATATTATTTTTGTGTGAAATGAAATTTGTATTTTTCTATATATATATCATTATCTAAAACTTTCATGTACAAAGATTCATTATTTTTGGTGTAAATACTAAAGAATAAAATAGGTCCCAAAAAGCAATTATTGGCCTATTTCGTAGAGTGATTCATTCTGCATTTTCTGTACAATTAGTCATTCTATCTCCCCCTATTTTATTCCTTGTCGACTAAGTCATCATGATGACTGAATCTCAGAGGTTAGGGTCACTTCAATGTCCTTGACACCTCGCTATTTTTTCTATTTCCTTTATTCTTTTATTTTGGTAATAAGTGCAATAAATGTATAGTATTTTATACAATATTTTGTACAAATTGATCATTTATTTTGACAAATTAATGATACTTTCATGCATTTAGTTAGGGTTTAAAGGCCAAAATGAAAGAATAAAGGTGATGAAATGAAGATTCATCACCCCCCTATACTTGTATTTGCTAGTCCCTAGCAAACACTTATGCCTATAAGCACGGAGAAGAAAATATAGAAAGAAAAAGCATCCTCTCAGTCGCATACTCTTTCTACCTTGAAATGATAGACCCATGTGTGTGAAATTGTTTAGCTCTCCTCAGACAAAACAATTGAACTACCAAGATGTTTTCTCTTCTGATAACTCATCCTCGTGGAGTCAGATATTTCCTTCTAAAGTCAAGTGCTTCCAGTCTTTACAACCGAATGGGATAAGAAGATAGGAGAATAGGAAGAGAAGTGGGAATGGACCAGTGTAGTTTTCATTCCCTTGTGAAGTCGGTCAGTGTAACCGGACCTTCACCAAGAAGCATGCATTTTCTAAAGATCATATTTGTGGAGTTTTCGGTTGAAGGCTTCTTTGGATATTTTCTTTGACTTTGCATAGCATCTGCATTCTTGTTTGTGCCCAACAGATATAGCATCTTTTGTTCCACCCACTGCTTTGGGGTCTTATAAAAAGTTACGCCGGTAGACCATCCCTAATCCGAAGCATTGTTTCAGTCCATCTCCAGTCTTTAGATATAATTGTTATCAACAAAAGTGGGTTAGAGTGCCGATGTCGACAATCTGTAAGAATGGTTCCTAAGCCACCCTTGATAAGGTAGAATTGCATCGTCCCCAATTGGAATCCAAGATTTTCTAACAGTCCATCTAGGTTGAGCTAAGTGTTAGGTGTGGGGTTTCCAGTCATGTCGTTGTCTCAAGAGTTGTATGGATGATATGAAGGGTTCTAGTTAGGCACATTTAATTGACTCATGAACATAGTCTTATGAAATCTAAAGAATTAAGTTAAGGTGACCTAAGGTATCTCAAATTAAAGTCCTCTATGGGTTCTTCTGAAATTAAGTGTATTAAGGTCTTCATAAAGCTACAATCTTCAGACTTTATTTGGACTTGTTCAATTGCCTAGATTACTCTGAAAAATACTCATGCTATGTACAATGCAGAAAAATACTTTTATGATGCAGTTTTCAAAGTTTCGAACTTTTTTATGGGTTTTTGAAAAGATTGTGCAAATGCAGAGTTTTATTACTGATGTTTTTGGTATTGTGGTTTTGCAAATGTTTTTGTGGTTTTTGAAAATAAAAGGTTTTGTCTAAGAAAATAGGTACAAATATTTACACATGGATGCATATTATATTTGCAAGATTTAGGCTTTTTAGGAATTTACAAGGGATAAAGGATCATTTTATAGAAATATATATAATAATGAATTTTTAGAATGATGGATTTATTCCTCAACTTATTTGAATTTAATTTTACAAAAAACTTTGGAAAACTATAGTCCAAAATAATTTTTACAAAGAATTTTTTACAAATATTTGAAAATCATTTTGCAAGGGTTTTTCCAACAATATATATAGATTTTTCAAAATATTTTTACAACCATTTTTCAATCATTTTTATTTCATGCAAAGAAAATAAATTTTACAAACAAAATATTTTACACAGGTTGAAACATTTTTCAAAAGTTTTTCACACGGATTTTCAAACTAATTTTCAAACATTTTGCATAAGTATTTTCGCCTGATTTATGAATCAGTATGTACAAAATTTTTTAGGAATAATAAACATCATTTTTATTAAATAATTTGACAAATTTGTATATATAAAGTGTTTTAGCCTTATTTATTGAAAATACGAAAGTACAAGTTATGGCTAAAATATATACGAAGTATATATTGACCCCCTATACTTAGCTTAATTTATGTCCTCATAGATCGAAGAGAAAGGAAGATGCACCTTGTACTAAGTATAGAAAAGTCTATACTACAATGACTAAAGAACGAGAAGTCGACGTCACCCCTATACTTAAGATCAATTAATCCTAAGTACAACATTTTGTATACCAATGCATGGAGGGTCGAGGGTGGGAAACGAATAAATGACTAACTCAACAGCTCAACCTATCTCAACCTATACTTACGGTAAAATATCCCTAAGTATATAAAGAATGTTAAAAGTTGAGGAGACATGCGAGGGATCAAGGAATGAGCACCCGAATGTATTTGTCCCCTCTATACTTAGGATGAAGCATATACTAAGTATAACAATGATGTATGGGACAAATAACTTTTTGGAAGAATCAAATAATAGAAAAGTAAAGGAAGAAAAAAAATTGATTACTTTTCAAAAATGTTTTTTTGGCCTCGTCAGTGGATGCCATGGATGTGAGTTGTTCATCGTGGACCACCTGAATTGAATCGACCACGGATAGAAACATGTCATGTTCAGGATATGGCTTCAGTAGTTGTCTGTTGATCACAAATGGTTGTGTGTCAGCTGACAAACCGGATATGACGATACTTCCATTGTCACCCACCTGTTTCACTACGAACAACCCTATCCACTTGCTCTTCAATTTCCCTGGGAATAATTTGAGCTTTGCATCGAGCAACCAAACTTTTTATCCTATATCGAACTTCTTGCGACGGATGTGCTTGCCATGCCACTTTTTGACCTTTTATTTGTACATTAGGTTGTTGTCATATGCATACTCGTAGAATTAAAGGAGCTGATTCAGATCTACCTTTTTGTTCTGTCCTCCCTTCTTGGAATCCAAATTACATATGTTAATTGTCCATAATAATTTGTGAATAAGTTCCACAGGAAGATGGCATGGCTTGCCGTATACTAGGCAGTAGGGAGACATTCCTAATGATGAATTGCATGTGGGTCGATGGGTCCAAAGTACTGAGTCCAACTACTATGACCAATTCTTCATGTCGGGGTGTACGTGTTTCTACAATATTGTCTATATCTACCTATTTAAACATTCGGCCAGACCATTGGACTGTGGGTCGTACGGAGAGGCAACACGATGTTCTATACAGAATTCCTGTGTTAGCTTCTTTACCTCTCTATTGATGAAGTTGATACCCCCATCAGATATCAATATTTTAGGGGATCTCGAATCTTGCGATGATGTGATCTTTTAGAAATCGGTAGACAGTACGACTGTCTATGGTTTGGGTTGGTTCAGCCTCCACCCAACGACTAACATAATTGACATCAAGCAGAATATACTTAAAACCCCGACTATTAGGGAAAATGCCCATTAAGTCATTGCCCTATGTGTCAGACACGTCTGAAATCTGAATGTACCTTAGAGGCATCGTGTCTCTCATTCCAACAGTGTCATCCAGTCATTGATAATCAATATAATGCTTGATAAAGTCTTCTGCATCTTTGAATAGAGTGGGCCACCAAAGGTTGCATTACAAAACTTTCGTTGGCATTCTTCTTCTAGAGTAGTGTCCTCCTGATTCTTGGGAATGGCAATGCTCAAGGACACTGTGGACTTCCTCCTGAGGAATGCATCTCCTCCAGATGCAGTTTTCCCCCTCTCGAAAAAGATATAGATCCTCCCATTAGTAGAAATGGATTTCTGACAAGAACTTGTCTCTTTTCAGCTTATGCCAATCTTGTGGAATTTTCTTAGATACAAGATAGTTCAAAATATCGATGAACGAGGGGAGCGAGGCGACTGACATGATGGCCTCATCTAGGAAAGTCTCTATGATCGACAATAAGCTTTGCTCAGGAGTGTCTAGTTCTGGCAATCTTGACAAGTGATCGACCACCACATTTTTTAACTCCAGATTTATCGTGAATTTCATGATCAAATTCCTAGAGCAGAAGGATCCATCTAATTAATCATGGTTCGGCATCCTTCTTGGCTTGTAGATACTTGATGGTCAAGTGGTCTGTATAAACTATGACTTTGGATCCAAGCAAATGGGATCTTAATTTTTCTAGGTTAAATACTACTGCTAGTAACTCTTTTTCAGTGACAGTATAGTTTCATTATGCTTCATCTAGAGTTCTACTAGCATAGTGAATTGCAAATGGAATATGATCTCTCCTCTATACTAGAATTGCTCCGATGTCATAATCAGAGGCATCAATGAATGATCTCAAATGGTAGAAACCAATCTGGCGGTTGAAGGATAAGGGCCTGAGTGATTATTTCTTTCAACTGTGTAAAGGCCTAGAGAACTCTATCATTGATAATAAAATCTGCCTTCTTTCCTAGAAGCTCGGTTAGGGGTCGGGTGATCTTGCTGAAATCCTTGATGAATCGTCGGTAGAAGCTGACATACCCTAAGAATCATCTAACCTACTTCAAATTTGTAGGTGGCACTAACTTTGAAATTACTTCCACCTTCGGAGGATCAACCTCCATGCCATGCTTTGAGATGACATGGTCGAGTACAATACCTTCTGTCAACATAAAGTGGCTCTTCTCCCACGAGAGAACAAGGTTCACTTCACAACATCTTTTCAAAACTCGGTCTAGATAATATAAACAATGATCAAAGCTATCTCCATAGACTGAGAAATCATCCATGAATACCTCAAGAAAACTTCCAACCATATCTGCAAATACTGCCAAAATACTTTGCTAGAACATCGTTGGATCGTTGCATAACACGAACGACATTCTATAGAAGTCATACGTCCCAAATTGATAGGTGAAGGTTGTCTTCTCTTGATATTCAGGAGCAATGGCGGCTTCATTGTAACCGGAGTATCCATCCAAGAAACAGAAGTATTCCTTCACACCTAGTTTTTCTACTATCTGGTCGACGAAGGGGAGTGGAAAATGATCTTTCATTGTCGCTAAATTCAGATGCCATTAATCTACACTGACGTACAATGATGTCGGAACTCTGGTTGTGATCTACTCTCCTTCGTCATTCTTGACTATGGTGATTCCTAACTTTTTAGGCACAACATGCTGGGGACTCACCCATTTCGAGTCGGAGATGGGATATATGAATATCACATCACACCATTTCGTGATCTCATTCATCACAACCTCTCGAAGGTTTGGATTCAATCTACATTGGAATTTGTGAGAAGGTTTCCTGTCATCTTCAAGGTATATCTAATGCGAGCATATTGAAGGATTTATCTCAAGGAGATCTGAAATTTGTCAGCCTATGGCTTTGCAGTTCCTTTGGAGAACCTCAAGAGACAAGATCCTTGTTCCTCAGTTGGCTGCAAATTAATGATCATAGGGAACATTTTAGGTGCACCCACACAAAAGGCATACTTCATGTTTTATGGAAGAGATTTGAGCTTAGGTGGTGATTGGTTTAGCTCAATGGTGACTTCATCTATTGTGCAGGGAGATGGTGTTAGTTCTTTCATCTGTTGTGTGTCCACCATTGGCATTGTAGGCTCTGAGTGCAGTAATACACAAATGCAAGTCAGCAAAAATCTCATCTTCAAGGATATCTGGGAACTCGACTATGTTGTCCTAGACTGCCTCTGTGGAGATGAATGCTTGGGTCTTGATGATCCAAAAAGTCACAGTCTTCTGTTCGTTGCTCTGCTGGCTCACTCTCATTCTATGTAGATGCTGAAGGTTTAGGCACTTAAATCATCTCAACCAGCACTTTATCGCTATTTGAACGGAATGTTATTTTCTTGGTGCCATAGTTCACTACTGCTTCGGTTGTTCGAGGGAGCACCCATCCAAGTATTATCATGGTGTGCATAAAAGGAACTGTGGTGTCCATATACAGAACTATGAAATCCACAGGGAACTGCATTCCCTGTATGGTGACGGCAACATCTTCCAAAATACCCCGAGGCTGCTTAATGGATGTATCTACGAACTGCAAAATCATTCTTGTGGATTTGAGTAGTTTCATACCAAATTCTTTGAGCAGTAGAGTAGGCATCTGGTAGATTGAAGATCCACTATTAAGTAGAGCTCGGTCGAACTCATGATCAAACAGCTGACATTTGTCTAAAGGAGCTCCCATGTCCTTTTTCTTTGTTGGGAGATTGCTGATTGCATCTACTGTAGCTACGGTGAGAATGTACTTCATATTTCTATCACGAGTCTTGCATGACCGTCTCTTCTAAGTACATGCCTCCTTTAAACCTTTCTTGATGTTAGGCATGTAGTTGATGGGTTTGAGAAGAGGCATTTTAAGAACAAGATCTGAGTTATTTCCCCCACATCAGGGTCAGACAATGCAGTTTTCCAAATTTTATTTTTTTTTGATTTTTTTCATTACATCAGGAAATAGAATATCTATAGAATCAAAAGAAGTAGTGGAAATATTATTCTTATTTACAATAAAATATATGATCACATCATGTTATACATGTGGATAACTAAAATGATAAGGGTCAACTAGGAAAGGCGGACATTCAAAATCTTCAATCAACTGACATCGGATCAACTACATCGCAGTCTCCTCTGAGGCTAGCTGGTTGGTGCTTCGGTTGCTGGTGCTAGTGCTTTCTTTTTAGTATTTTTGTTTTCGTTGATTTTTTTAGATTTTTGGTGGTGCTTCTCCTTCTTCTTCCTCACACAACCCTAATGTTGGTCCGGCTGATGCAGAAGAAGACGATGACTCCCACGTGGTTGCTTTATTCTTCCCCTTGCAAGTGGTTGAAGGTTGAAATGTCCTACTGCTCCTAAGAGTGACAACATTATATAAAAATAATTTATTCATATCTGACTCTACAAGATCAGAGGGAACCTCACAGACTACTTGCTCTTTCTTCTTAAAGTTATTGGGGTTTGCCTCCACTTGTGCGGGAATGGAGGTCTAGGCAAGTATGAAATCATCCAACTTCCAACTAAGATATGCAAGGCCCTTGACAAGCTGGGCCAAATAGTCCAAGGCTGGGTTCATAGGAGATGCAGCCTCAAACACCTTGGTGTGTTGGGTACGCTAGTATTGTTGATGGTACCAGGACCATTGGTTGGAATATTGTGAATGATACTGAGGAGAAGGGTGATGTTGTTGATATTTTTGAGGAGGGTGCTACTAAATGGGTACAACTACATACTATTGGTTCAGTCTGTACTGCAGTTGTTGATATTGATTCTGTCTCCAATTGCCATGGAATTGTGGAGACTGCTGGTGTTATTGGTGTTGAGGTCGGCTGTTTTTGACAAACCTCCCTCCTTGTTATTAAGGGAACTGGTGGGAGTTAGCAGCCTGGCCCTACTGAGGTTTGCCTGGACGGGTTGGTTGCGCATCATTTGACCATATGCCATTTACCTCCTGAATAAGAGGTGATGAAGGGGAGAACTGGTCTAGAATGCACTGAGGCTTCGGTTGGTAGACAACCAACTGTTGTTATGACGACTAGGAAGTTGTAGGCTCTGGGCTTTCATGTAATAAACATGTGAACTGTTGTCTGGGGCTGACTCGACTGAGGAGGATGTGCATGTTCCTTCATCTCAGCTGGAGTGGAGGGTGATGCAGACATAGAGTTGCAGGAGCTGATTGTACTCACCAGCAACTCCAACTACTTGGTGATTTGATCTAGTTTGTCCAGGTTCTTCATTCTTTATTTGATCACATCTAGTTTCTCTGGTCATGTGATCTCTTCTCAATCATGTCTACCTTGGATAGGTGGCTCTCAATAATACTCAAATTGGGGCTATCATCCCTGTCCGGCTTGTGAGATACTTCCATGTGCATAGGTTTTTGAATAGTTTGTTGCTGGCTCTGATAAGCACGTGATGACGATAGAGCAACCTGTCCTTCAACCATTTCTGCAAATATCTACTAGATGACGCCCTCATCTTTGTTTTAATGGGAGCCGCCACATGCTGCATCCACAAGCTTCTGACTTTCTATTGTAAGTCCCTTGAATAAATGTTGGATCAGGCTGGGTCTAGGAATCTCATGATGGGGATACTTTTTTTGTAGCTTAGTAAATGTCTCCCAAGCCTCATAGATGGATTCATGAGTGGCTTTGGAGAAGTTTGTTATGCGGGCGCGCGTCTGATTAAGTCTCTCGAGAGGATAGTATTTGTGAAAAAAGGTGTACTTCAATTCTTTCCAGGTGGTGACGATATTCCCCATGTGGTTGATCCAATGAAGAGCCTTGTCCTGAAGGTCTAAGGGAAATAATGTCATATTTACTACCCAAGAGCTATACCAGGTAGTGAGTTGTGCCACAGATGGGCCTGAACTATTGTAAACGAATGTACGGTTCTTCGTTGGCATTTCTATAGAAGGTGGGTAGGAGCGCCAGTAGCTGAGGCTTCAATTCAAAATGGGCTTGGATTGCATGAATCTAGACCCATTCAGTCACTTGTCCCATCCCAATATTGTATGTTTATTTCAAAGTTGGCTTGGGCCGCTCTACTCGAGGCTCGTCTGGGTCTCCACCACCTTCACCTTCAGGATTTTCTTCGAATCCTCCTCAGTTTTCTCCCCTTCTCCTCAAGTCATTGAGCATTTCTTGGAAAGCGACCTGTGGTAAGGCCTGATTTGTGAGTTGTTGCTGGATTTCTTGAATAGAGGCAAGGATATTTGCATTCACTACATTTTGATCCGTCTGCGAACTCTGATCTAGCAGAGGTGGTGGCTACAGTCCCTTGGAGCCATCTCTCTTTTTGATCCTAAGTCCGACTCTATCACAATTTCTGCTTCAGATTGGGCTATTGATCTACAAATGGAATAATGCCCTCATCAGTCTATATGGAGGCACCATAAGTAGCAAATCGGTCTGTTCTAAGGTCAACATAAAATTTCATTAAGGATGGCTATGCGTATGGAGTGAAATCAATTGCCATCCAAAATGGGTAGGATTTTGGAGGAGAGTGATCCCGATTTCTCGTAGAAGACGGGGAGTCCAAAGACATTTACGGAGTCTGAACCGATTTCTCGGAAATCACTCTAAATTATTTGAGGGGGCGAGCATATGAAATCGATGTTGGTGTCGACAGGGTCCTGACTAAGAAATCCATGTGTCACCATCTTAGAGGTCAAGAGGAGATCGTGAATGGAGGAATGATACGAAGATCAAACAAGAAATAAAGGTTGTGTAAAACAGTAGAAGGCTCCAAATGAGCAGGGGGTCAAATAGGGAGTCAGAGTGAAGTGAAAAAAAGGCACACAATGTGTAGGAGTGATCCTCAGACCTTAATCTAATCCAAACCAACATAAAACAAGGATCAGTTCACTCACTCAACACTCGTGAAGCCGTAAAAGTTCGACAATTTTTATCTTTTCAATTTTATTGTTATTTTCAGGCACTCTTATAACAAGTCCTTAAGTACGCTAACCCTATAGGAGTGTGTGTACTACCAGGTAGTTTCCCCGTACTATTTCCACCTCCTTTGTAATCTATGTTCTACACACTTAAAGGTCCTTGATCTTGTGCCTGGGCGGCTACTCAACCAAAGAAATAGAAAGGAAGACAATAGGTGAAACTAATACTTTAGACCTTGCTCGCAATGGAATTACCCGTGAACGTGCAAGGACCTACTCGCATGCAAACCGATGATATAGACACACTCGTGAGGGCGTGGCCCAAGATAAGTACTTCAGACTAAGTCGGAAGCTCCATACAAGGCAGACACAATGTGCTCGATTAGACCCTACTCGGTCACGTACGATAGAAGCACCAATACTTCACCAACCCAGGTGATAATCAGGGCACCACAGATCAGGATTTAGGCTCTTATCCTTAGCAGAATGCGCCTCACTCTGTCTAGAGTGTTCCTGAAAACAATATGGGCTTTATGAACCACATGCAATGAATGGATTGCTATAAATTTTAATTAAGGTCACGTTTATTTAGTAGTCATTTTTAAATTTTTGGGTTTTCATTTTTTTTGAGTATTTATTTAGAGCAAGCTTAATTTTTGGGTTTTCATTTTTTTGAGTATTTATTTAGACCAAGATGCCTAATGATTTTTTTGTATTTTTCCTTTATGCCCTAAGTCATATAAACACATGGGAGAGGAGACAGAAAATCCGTTAAAGTTGTCACTAAGGTAGAAATCTTACCTTAGTGGCTAATGATGCATGCAAAGATAGAATTACTTACAGTGCTTCCCAGCTCTCTCTCGCTAGACCTTTGATTGAGCTTTTGTGTAAGGAGATTGAGTTTGTTGTTGATGATAAATTCCTCCTTGCATTCAATCAGATGAAAGACATGCTTACTAGTGCTCATGTCCTACATCCACATGATTGGTCTCTCCCCTTTGAGATCATGACGGGCGCATTAGATTTTGCAGTTGGAGTTGTATT
This sequence comes from Ottelia alismoides, assembly GCA_037367405.1. Taxonomy (NCBI): domain Eukaryota; kingdom Viridiplantae; phylum Streptophyta; class Magnoliopsida; order Alismatales; family Hydrocharitaceae; genus Ottelia; species Ottelia alismoides. Next base: position 28,540 of record JAZKJV010004724.1, on the reverse strand, counting down.
AGGGTAGAGAAGGGATGGGATACCGTTTTTTATACACTATGCTAGCAAGACTTTAGATGAGGTACAATGTAAGATCCTGCCTCCTTGATTCACACGTAATTGTATACACGGATCACACTGCTACAAGATACCTACATGTAAAGAAGGATGCCAAACCATGCCTTATCACATGGATCCTTCTTCTCCAGGAGTTTAATTTAGAGATTCGAGATAAACCTAAAGTAAAGAATGTTGTGGCAAATCACCTTTACCAAATTATAGATGCGAATACTTCTTAGCAGAGCATACTTCCTATTTTAAAGACCTTCCCAGATGTGATCATTTTGTCTATCGATTCACTCCCATTGTATCCTTATATTGTGAACTATCTTGTCTCCAAGAAAGTTCCACAAGATTGGCCGAATCATAAGGTAGACATATTCCTGTCAGAAATACATTTTTACCAATGTGAGGATTCGTACATGTTTCTGAAGATGCGGATTGTATCTGGAGAAGGTGCATTCCTCGGGAGGAATATACCAATGTACTTGACCACTATCACAAACTAGAGTCTGTGGGCATCATTCGGGGAAGCGCGTGTTAGCTAAGATTTTACAGAGCGACCTATGGTGGGCAACATTATTTTAGGATGCTACAGTTTATGTTCAAGGTTGTATTGGCTATCAGAAGATGAGAGGAACCATTTGTTCCAAAGATACCATGCCCCTAAGATATATTCAAATTTTAAATATTTTTAATGCTTGGGTCATAGACTTCATGGGTCCATTTATTTTCAGTCAGGGATATGAGTACATCCTACTTGCCATGGATTATGTTCGTCGTTGGATGGAGGCTATCCCCACCCAAGTCGTTGATAGTCGTATAATTTGTTATTTCTCAAGGATCACATTATTCCATGGTCCGAGATTCCCAAGATACTTCTTTCAGATAGGGGAAGCCATTTCAATAATAGAGAAGTCAAGAAGCTTGTGAAGGAGTACGCCATTGAGCACATAGTAGTGTCTCCTTTCCAACGACAAATTAATGGCTTGGCTGAGATTTCAAATAGGGAGATAAAGTTAATATTGCAAAATCTTGTATGTCCAGATAGGAAGAACTGGTCCCAGATGCTTTGCTCAGCTCTATGGGCTTATCGAACGGCGTACAAGTCTCCACTAGATATGTCTCCCTACAGATTGTTGTATGGAAAGCCTTGCCACCTGCCAGTTGAATTAATTCACAAATCATTATGGGTACTCTGTGTATGCAATTTGGATTATGAGAAGGAAGGACACAATAGGAAGTTGGATCTGAACAAATTGCTGGAATTCTGAGATTTTGCATATGACAACTCACTCATGTATAGGGAGAAAGTCTAAGCGTTGGCATGATAGACACATTAGAAGGAAAACTTTCTCTTATGATCAAAAAGTTTGGTTGTTTGATACTAAATTGAAGTTGTTTCTAGGAAAATTGAAAAGCAAATTGTATGGGCCATTCGTTGGGAGAGTTGAGCATGAGAATGGTAGTACTGTCATATTTGGGTTGTCATCTGACACACATCCATTTGTTGCGAACAGACAATTGCTAAAGCCATATCTAGATCATGATACATTCCTGCCAGTGGTTGATTCTATATCTATTGTACCAGACGACGAATTTTTCACATCTTCCACGTCTGATACATGAGATGATTTTCTCTTGTATATATCCTTTTCTTTCCTTCTTTTTCTGTTTTTATCGTTTACCTCTTTTCTGTATGTATATGTTATACTTAGGATGTAATGTATCCTAAGTATGGATGTAGTGAAAGATTTCAGTTTTTCCATTTTTGTTTTGTTTCATCACATCTATTGTTGCTTATACTTAGGGATCCTTTACTCTAAGTATAGGCGGAGTGATGGTGTTCATTTCATATTTTTCATCTTTTTATTTTCTTTATTTCTTTTGATCTCTCACTTGTCCTCCAACTTGTTAATATTCTTTTTCTGTACTTAGGGATCTTTTACCCTAAGTATAGGGGAGGGTGAGTCGAGTCGTTGAGTTTGTTCATTCTTTTCCTCGGTTTTCCACGTTTCGAAAGTCTTCTATACATAGGATAGTTTGATCCTAAGTATGGGGGAGGTCACCAACTTCTATTCGTTTTGTCTATTCTTTGAGTCATTTTTGTATAGGTTTCTTTTCACTTTTCTATACTTAGTATGTGTTTTGTGTTCCTTTATAGCTCTTTGGTCACTATGAGCACATAGTTCAAGCTAAGTTTAGGGTGAGTTGTATATATTGTATATATACTTTAGATATAACTCGTACTTTTATTAATAATATGGTAATTATTATTCTTATAAAAATTTTGAAAAGGATTTGTAAAATGATTTGTAAAAATCTTTTGAAAAATGTTTGCAAAAATTATTTATAAAAAATTTGCAAAAACCTTTTGTAAAATTGTTTGTAAACTATTTGTAAAAAAATCTGTAAATTTTTTTTGTAAAACTATTTTTGTACAATTTTTTGCAAAATTGTTTGTAAAAATAATTTGTTTGTAAAATGTCTGTAAAATTATTTTTTTTGTCAAATTATGTATTTTGTACAAAATGTTTGTAAAATGTCCGAAGAAAAATGTTTGCAAAACTTGTATGTAAAATGATTTGTAAGATTGTTTGCAAAATAGTTTGCAAAAATTTTTGTAAAACTTTTTGAAAAACCTTAGTAAAATGTTTTTAAAAAATATTCGAAAAATCTTTTGTAAAATGTTTTCATAATGTTTGTAGATTGTTTGTAAAATTAGTTCATCATGTGGGTTATAAATTATGGGATGAATATATATTCGTAAGATTCGCGTGTGTATAACATCCTTAATCAATTGTCCTCCTGTAAATAAGATTCATTGTTATATATAAAATTCTTTTATAAAACTTATATAAAAAACTTTTGCATAAAATCTTCTTGTAAAATCTCGTATAAAATTTTTATAATCCTTCTGTGTATACTTATATATTCTATTTACTAACTCTTTTTCTTTATTAAAAAATGTTTAAAATCATAAAAAATTGCAAAATTCTTTGGAAATTTTTCAAATAGATTATTCTTTTACTTTTTTCTTTCAGAAAAATGTTTTATTTATATTTCTTACATTTGCATGTGCACTTTTCATAATAATATTGGCATTTAAACTAGTCTATAATAAAGTCAAAGAATGGAGCTTGGTTGGACTTTAATCCACTTACTTTCAGAGGAACCTTGTAGGAAACGGGATTGAGATTCTTCAATTTTGTAGACTTAATTCTCTGGGAACCATAGGACTTAGCTCAGTGTCATCTTGACTGCCTAAGTAGAGTACTTCAAAGCACAATCATGATTCGTGTAGATAATGACCTATCTTTCACACATGCACTTACACTTTACTCACCTCAGTTGAAGTGGTAGAGGTTAGGATTTTTCGGCGTGAGACACAAGCCAATGGAAACATCGGAAGTCACACATTTGTGGCCATTGAACCCCAGCATGATCCAGTAACAGGGAGGTCTAAAGACAGAATGGTGTGGATTGCAATAAAGCTTCAAAAGAGAGATAGTCTACTGGTTCAAGAGGAAAAATTCTTTATGTACATGTTGCACCCTATATATATTCAAAAAAATGTATAAAAATAAAAAAACTCCAAAAAAGTGGTAGGCCTGATTGAAAATAGAATGCTTGTTGGAGTACGTGCATTTGTATAGTCAAATAAGAAATCTTTAGCTTCCAAGTCAGATATTTATGCGCATGCAGCTGGATGACTTGTCTACATTGGTCATACATCCAAGGATAGGTAGCTACATTAGATACCGTCCATTCTTCTCTCCACCTCTTCTTGAGCTGGTTGTACTTGAACTTAGAAGGGAATACCTCGCTTCTTGGGGAAAGAGTTATTGGATTGGAGAATTAGGGTCACCATATTGGAGAAGACTGACTTTTACCGCTTCAACTGAGGAAATCTACCTATCACTTAAATTGTACAAGAAAGATTCATAGTCATAAGGGTTTTCGTATGAGTTGATCTATTTTGACTTGGCTATTGAGGAGACTTGAGTAGAGTTGTGTGGTTTCTAGAGGTTGTTACCTGTCAACTCTGTTTCCCACTAAGGTTCCACCCAAACTAATAACCCACAGTTCTAATAGAGATCCATACTTAGATTTTATGAAGATAAGTTTAATTCTCAGTATTATTCTAAGTTCTTTATTTTTTTCCTTTATTCTTTTTCTCATAGTCACTTAGTCTTCAAATAAGTTTTTACTAAGAGACTAGCAAAGGTAAAGCATAGGGGGATAATGAATCTATATTTCATCATCTTTATTCATTTATTTTATCTTAAAATCCCTTACAAAACACTTGTAGATATCAATAAATCCATTCTTTTTTACTATCCCTGATTCTTTTGTAAATATTGTATATTTATCACTATTTATACCTAAAATAAATAAATAAAACTAAGACTGTTATTATGAAATACATTTAGGCTGACTCAGATCCCGAGAGAAGGTCAAGACTTGACCTGATCGACAAGGAATAAAGTTGGGGGAGATGAGATTTATACACCAAAAATCAAGCTTCATCTGTATATGTTCATTACTCGTACAATAATGTCTATAATACACATTCTTTTCCTTATTTTATTTATCAACAAATTCTTTGTAAATAAAAATTATTTATTCTTGACAATTGTGAATAAATATTTTTTAATTAAATAAAATAATTTCGACAAAAATCTGTTTATACTATGTAAATTACAACACTCTCAAAAAGCCATAAAAGACAAATTGCAGTATAAATATATTCTCCACCAAAACTAAACTCACTTTCATTGTACTTCATTATATTTAAAATGAAGGTAATTTCTTAAAAATCAGAGTTAAGGTGTGAAATGTGGCTAATTGGCGTACTTTTGTATATTATACCTTTGTATATTATGGATATTAATTAATTATTTATTTTCTTTTGCATTTGTAAATATTGTATTTTATTGAATGCAAATATTTTATTTGATTTATATAAAATAGAAATAAAAATTACAAAATAAAAACTCAACAAAAACAAAATAATGTATATATTGTATAGGTATCATTATGTATATATTGTACATATACCATATTTATTTTTCCTAATTAATCAATTTCGAAAAATCAAATAAAAATTTCATTGAAACCCTTATAAAATATTTTAAATAAATAAATTATCAAATTATCAAATATCAATATAAATAATTAATTAAAAATGAAAACCTTATATATATATAGGCATACATACCTATAAATAACACTTTTTTATTTTAACCCTTGTATGTACCATATTTAATTAACTAAAAATCATCTAAATTAACTTTTTTTATTCTTCACATTTTTAAATTACATCATTTATTATTTTAATTCATTTTCAATTCTTAGCTTATTTATTTTACTTTTTATTATTTTTTGTCGTTTTCCCTAATTTGGAGTTTTCCTCTGACGCTCTAATTGGCCGACCCGGGTTTGTTAACCCAGGTCAACTGCTTGCTTTGTCCGCTTCTTCTACCCATGTCGCATGCCACATGTACTTAACCCAATTTCCCCACATGCTCCTCTCCCTAACACACTTCGTGTTCTTCTCCAAAAACTTCGCTCGTTCATTCCTCTCCACTACCATATCCCCATACCCACCATTTTCAGCTCGATTCACATGCATTCAAATTCAAAATCTCACTGGAGTAAGATCTATAAATATACCTCTTCCACCTTCGCCGCTAGTTTAATCCGATTTCGCCCAATTTCTTCTGCAAGCTTGAGTACTGGAGTGTCAACCAATGACTGGGGTTGGTCTCCTTCAAGCAGGAGTGCCATTATTTGAGTGGAAGCTCGTGATCCAAGTCATGTGTTGGAGCCCATCATCGTGTTTCCACCTCTCCACCGTAGTGACAGATCGAGGCGATTCATCCTCATGTCTTAATCCTAGTATCCGTAGGTACATACAGTTGATTTCTTTTTTGCAAATTTTGTGTTTAATTCTTGAGATTAGCTAAATCATGTGCTCATCTTCAATCTCTGATCTATGCAATCGGAGAGGTCCTGATCATTCAAATCACTCTACGACCTCGCCATTACATTGGCCAATACCTTCTCCATCTCCTCTCATCTCTTATTACCTTCGGATGTTCCAAGATCTAGAGTCTGGTTACTAATCTAACCACCATCATTGGAACCTCCATCCCCTTCACCATTTCTTAATTCTTGTGATTCAATAAAGCCGTCGGAGCATCGCCTTTGAGGACGGATTGCATTGTAGGGAATAGGAATGCACGAGGGGTATTATAGAACCAGATCGAGGTCCATTTGAAGTAGAATACTTCCAAACCTCTAGATCATGATCTCATTGCTTTCGTCCATCATGAAGCCATTAGATCAAGAGAAGAGGATTGCATAAAGCCAAAGCACCACTCCGGAGTGGATTTGGGAGAACAACGAGTGAGATCTCCTTGCTTGAAGTTCGTCAGAGATGCCCTTATTCCCAGTTTGTCCAATAACCTCCAACACCGCACGATCAAGAACGACACTCTAGATTCTATACTGGCCATTCATAAAGACCCAAAGGCCTACTGTTGATCAAAGCTTCCAGATTTGATATGCACCCTTCATGCACAAGCCACTTTCAACCATTAGATCTGATTTGAAAAGCATCACGTACATCTAGTGCTTCACATCATTAAAGGTTAAATTTGTGACTGCGCCCGTTGTTTATGTAAAGGGTAAAAATTCCACAAAATTATCTTAGCTTCTTGTCACATAGATCTTTTAACCATAATTTTTATTTTGCATTTCTTTTTTATTAATTTTAAAAATTCAAAAATAGACTAGAAATCCCATGTTTCATTTTATATAAAAAATATAAAACATTTATAGAAAATTTTAAAATATTTCTGGTTGTTTATTTTCATTTATTTAATTTCTGTACCATTTTGGCATTTACTTCATAAAAACTAAAAAATCATAAAACACTCAAAAACAAAAAAAATTCATAGAAATTCAGAGAAAATTCCAAAAAAGTATTAAATACCTTTCTGGAAAATATAAAAATGTTTCTTTCATTCTATATATTTTTATTCATTTTTTAATTACTATTTTAAAAATCCAAAAATAACTACATTGTTTTTTATTTCTTTCATACTCTATTTTTGATTTATTTAAAGGATTTAAAAATTGGAAAACTATGGAAAATCACAAAGGACATTAAAAAAAGTGATGGAAACTAAAAATAATTTTGTTTCAACTTTTTGTTTATTATACTACTTTGTAAAAATCTAAGAAGTTGTCCTTCTCTATAGTTCTCATTGAATTATTTTATTCATTTTTCTTTATTTTGTTTTATTTAATTTAAAACTTTTGCAAACTTAGAAATGATAAAAAAATACAAAATCAGAAAACCAAATAAAAAATATAAAATTATTAATTATAAAAAATATAAAAAACCAAGCATAGTATTCAGGGAATCATTTTATTTATTTCATTGACTCTTTCAATGATTTAATAATCCTTGGGACTTTTGTAGCCTCCCTGAGTTCGACCATGTATTCTATACAGGTAAATTAAATAAAAATTTCTCTTGCTACATTTTCTTCATTTATTTTGGCTTGACAATCGAATAAACTTTTGGTGAGGGTTTTTTAGGATTGCAACGAAACTATAGATAATTTCATTATTTAAAACCTGAGAATTCTCTGCTCAACACTTTTTCAAAGATGTAGAAGATTATGTAAAGCACTATATTGACTACTGGAAGATGGGTGGAACAACTGGAATGAGAGACATAATGCCCAGAAATATATTCAGATTTTAGATGAGCTTGATGCATGGGGCATTGACTTCATGGGCTTGTTTCCGAGCAGTCAGGGATTCAAATACATTCTGCTTAGTGTCGACTATGGCAATCATTGGGTGGCCGTTATATCAACTCGAGCCATCAACAGTCGCAACATCTGTTATTTTCTAAAGGATCATAAAATTTCAAGGTTTATGATTATTAATATTCTTATATATGGTAATGGTATCCATTTCATCAATAAAGAAGTGAATAAGCTAACTAAAGAATTTTGCATTGAACATCGTGTAGCCTCTTCCTACCACCCACAGTCCAATGGCTTGGCAGAATGCTCAAATAGGGAGATTAAGATAATTCTTTAGAAGCTTATGCACTCGGATCGCAAGAATTAGTCTCAATTGCTTGACTCAATTCTTTGGGTTTACAGAATATCATACAAGTCACCTTTGGGAATGTTTCCTTACTGCCTGGTATACGGCAAGCCATGTCATCTGCTCATGGAACTCATTCATACATCTTTATGGGCAATTAATGTTTGTAATATGTATTCCAAGAAGGCTGGGAAAAACAGAAAGTTGGATCAGAACAAACTACTTAAATTCCATGACTACACATATGACAACAGCGTGATATACAAGGAAACAGTCAAGAACTAACATGACAAATACATCTTTCGAAAGACTTTTTAGTCAGGTTAAAAGGTTTCTTTGTTCGATGCGAAGTTGAAGATTTTCCCAATAAAGTCGAAGAGCAAATGGACTGGACCATTTATAGTGAATCATGTCCGTGACAACGACAGTGTAATGATATTGGAATTGTCATCTAACACACAACCCTTTGTGTTCAATGGACAACTACTAAAATCGTACATGGAACATGACACCTTCTTCTCGGTTGTAGATTCTATTAAAGTTGTGTACGAAGATGAGCTGAAAGCCACTACATCTATGGATTCGAACAAAGCAGACTAAAACATTTTTAAATGATTTTCTTTTTCTTATTTTCTTCTTTTCACTTTCTTAATCTTTTGAAAAGGTGTTCATCCATTTCTTCACTATTATATTTAGGACGTACTTTCTCCTAAATATAGTGGGGTGACCCCCCCCGAAGGTTTCTCTTGGAAAGAGAAAGGGGTTGTCGCCTTGGTTTCCAGTCATCGAGATAGAGGAAGGAAAAAGAGGCGGAGGCTCACTTGCGCTTGAAGCTGGCTGGTTCGTGCGCAGCGAGGATGTAGGAGAGGCTAGGGGAATGGGTTCCAAATCATGATCGATTCCTTTTTCAAATCCTGTTGTAGCTGCGCGAGCAATTTGAAGTATTATACTATCGCGAACAGTTCACTTCCGGGTTTGTCAGGACCCATGTTACGAGCTTCTGGAATACAATGGGATCTTTTGTTCATTCCTTTATCCATCACATGTCCCGTCAACTCTTAATATCATGTCTATACTTAGGGATATTTTACCCTAATTATGGGTGGACAGGTCGAGCCGATGATTTCATATAACCCTCCGTGTCTTGTGTACAACCTTCTATACTTAGGATTATTTCATTCTATAGGGGGTATGGTCAACTTCTTATTCATTCTTTCTTTCTTAGTCGTTGTCATATAGACTTGTCCATACTAAGTACGAGTTATGTCTTCCATTTTTCTCTCATATCTATGAGGACATAACTCAAGCTACGTATAGGGGGTCGTATATACGGTGTATATACTTTAGTCATAACTCCTACTTCATATTTTCAATAATAGTGCTAATTAATGGAAATTTAAAATTAATGCACCCAAAATTCTTTGTATATAATAATTAATAAATCAGATTAAAATGTTTTGCAAAACTATTGAAAATGGTTTGAAAATATTTCAAAAAATCTTTTATAATTGTTTGGAAAATGTTTTGTAACATATTCTAAACCTTTGTAAAAATATTTTGTTTGTAAAAAAATCCTTTCTTTGTTAGAGATAAAATATTTTCAAAATCTATTTGCAAATGTTTGGAAAAGGGTTGCAAAAATAGTTTGAAATATACATATTGTTTGAAAAATCTTGCAAAATGATTTTCAAATTTTGTAAATGTTTGTAAAAATTATTGGCAAATTAGTTTGCAAAATAAAATTTTCAAACTGTTTGTAAAATCTTTTCGAATTATTTCAAGAACTATGTACATGATTCAAACAAATAAATATCCTTCACAAACCATGTACATACAAACATGTAAAATTTCTAAACCCAACTCTTATATATAATAAGATGCACTCCTGTATAAATATCTTGACATATTTTTTCCTAAAAACTTTTTATTTTAAAAAATTCCTAAAATTTTGAAAAATTAAAAATCTCAAAAACATTTGCGAAATCTATTCAAAAATTTTAATAAAACTTTGCAAAACTTTTCAAAAATCCATAAAAAGTTTTAAAATAGAAAATTGCATCACAAAAAGATTTTCTTTACATTGTACATAGTATTTGCATTTTTCTGATTGATGTTGACAATTGAACAAATATACGTAAAATCTGAAGATTGGAGCTTGGTTGGACCTGAAATCTACTTAACCACATGAACCTTATAGGAACTGGAATTGAGACACTTAGGGTCTATTGGACTTAATTCTTTGAGAACAGAGACTTAGTTTAGTGTCATCATTATTGCCTAAGTAGAATATTTCGAAACATGTGCATGACTCTTGTTGATAATGACCTAGATTACACCCCTGCACCTTTCACTTTGCTTACATCAGTTGAAGTTGTTGAGGTCTACATTTGTTGGCATTAGACACAAGCTAATGGAAACATTGGAAGTCAGACATTTGTTGCCATTGTACTCCAACCCGATCCAGTAGTGAAGAGGTCTAAAGATAGAAGTTCTAGGTTAAAATAATGCCTCAAAAGAGGGATAATCTACAATCTTAAGAGAAAAAAGTCCTTGTCTTAACGTTGTTGTGTATAGTATTCAACAAAATGCAAAATAAAAACTTCAAAAAGAATAGACATGCAAAGTTCCAAGAAAAATCAATTCTCGTAAGAGCATGTATATGGTCAATATGCAAGCTTGAGCTTCAAAGTCAAATATATGTGAGCCTACAACCAGATGACTTAGCTACACTGGTCAAGCATCCTAGGATAGGTAGCTACACTAGTTACCATCCATTCTTCTCTCCACGTCATCTTCTTCAACCGATTACACTTGAACTTACAAGGGAATACCTAGATATTCAAGGAAAGAGTTGTTGGATTGGGAAATTAGGGTCACCATGTTGGAGAATGACGAGCCGAAAATCCGGCCCTTTAATAGTGTGGGATTAGCACTTAAGATGTCATTGCAGTCTGGTCTGAATTCGGTCCGTCAGAGACCGTGTGATTGATATGTCAACAAAAATCAAATGGTCATGAATTTGTATTTTACTTGGTAAGTCCAAGGTTGAACTCAGGGACACGAGCCTCTCTCGTACTATTCATACTTTTAGTGATTTCATTAAGTGTTGAATTAGAGAACCATAGGTCAAATAATGCAAGAAGACAAAAACAATGCATCAAGTAAACATGAGATTCATGCAATTTTTTATTTGATTTTTAATCATGCAAATATATGCGATGAAATGCAATGAAGATATGACCTAGACCAGAAATACTTGAGCCATTTAATAAGAAGTCAAATCAGGGTCAAATAATAAAGCCATCTTCATTCATGTAGAAATTAGGCATGAAAAGCATTGAAATCAACACACTTAGCCAATAAATTAACACATCAAATTTTGGTGGTGAAAAATCTGAAAGACAAGCATGCCATAAAGAAGACAATGAAGAGAGCTTCAAAAAGCCACTGAAATCGACTCAATCAGAGCTAGGATGCTCAAGATATACATGAGTGAAGCCAGGGGCATAAATGCAAGAAAACATAAAGAGAACTAGTAGAAAGGTCCCTGAGAAGGACTAAAATGCAATTAGAATAAGGCGCATGACCTTCCCTGTAAATAACCCATGCGTAGGGGTATATTTGCAATTATTAAAACCCGTGAGGGTAAACATGCAAAATACCCCAAGCGCGCGTGGCTAGCACGTGAATCCAGAACTTGTCTGCAAAATTGAAGACTCATGAGGGCCTCTGTGCAATTTTCCCAGATTTTCAAGTGCGTGACACGTGCGCTTCAGGCTCAGTAGACTTCTAGGCTCGGAGGAGGCTCGGTGTAGCTTCAGCAAGGCTCGGAATGGACGAGCCTACAGGCATGGACTCGTATGAGGATCGGTATAGGCTCTGGAGACTCGAACCTAGAGAATCGGGGGCTGAGGCTCAGAGTAACTCTAACGTTGACACGCAGACGTCCCTAGACCATCGGATTGTAAGAATCCAACGGTAGCTGGATCCTTCGCTGTTGCACACGTGGTTAGCGTTGCACCGTTGGATGAACTCCGGGGAGGAGCATCCAACGGTGCCTGCTCCTCCTTCTTCTGCCGCAATCGGCGGTGATCTTCGAGCTTCGGCGAAGGAGCTCAAGCTCCGTCGCTGCTGCTCGGGCATGGTGGACTTCCCCGGAGCTCCCTTGACGTACATCGAGGTAACTGGAAGCTCGGGGAAGACGTCGGACTTCTTGGATATGGCCATCAAAGCTCGGATATCGGTGGCAAGGTTGACGAAGTCAGCTCCGATGGAGCTCTGACCATTAAATGGCATTCACATGCAGGTTAGTTCCAAAGATCTTGTGTATGCAGGTGAGTAGTGCATGTGTTTGTGAGTGAAATGGGGTTCCGTACGAGCGAGGAGGGTGAGGAACCGGAGCTCCATCTCCGACGACCGGAGAGGAGATGGGTCGACGGTGATCGAGGTCTGAAGAAGAAGAGAGGGATGATCGAAGGAGTGCGCGAGGGTGATATGGTGAAGCTGACGACGTAATCAATGGAGGGTGACAATGTATGTGGCGACCTAATTAATTACAAGAAAACAGAGATAAAAATAACAAGAGAATCGAAGGAGCTTACCTGAGAAGAGGGTGATCGTTGGCAGCTTTGGTTGAGTGCCAGTGGCACTCCGGTCATCGCTGGACTCCCCCAGCCATGGGAAGCAGCTTGGCAGGCTCGAAGCTCGGTGATGCAGCCATGGAAGGCAGCGGGCCAACACTGGAGGCTAGCGTTGTCATGGCGCCTCAATCGGTCCCCCCCTGTCACGGGGAGGATGAGAAGTGCTGGGCCCCGCGTAAAGGTAAACGGTTGTGGTAGGCGGAGGAGATGGTGTATTTAAGGGGCGAAGATGGCAGTTCCAGGTGCAAGCGACGTGGTTTGTGGGGTCGAGATGGAGTAGTGGAGAGGACGACGAGGGTGGAGTGACAGGCCGCGGTAATGGATGGCATAGATCTGGAGAGGAGGCCAAGATCTAATGGTTGGAGTTGGAAGCGCGTGGAGATAGCGAGACCGTTGGATCAAGAAGAGATCCAACGGCCGGGAGCGAGGGCGGCAAGGGCAAAGGGGTCGGGCCACATGGCTCAACCAGAAAGAGCCTCGTGGCCCAATCAGATTATTTGAATAAAGACAATGAAATATGAAGAGGCAAATGGCCGAATTTGAAAAAAAACTCAAAACATGAAAGTTGTAGATCTCGATGAGATCTACAAGTTTCATGTTGATAAAAATGGAGATGAGGTCAAATAAAGGCATAAAATATTTTTGAGGGTATTTTTAAGGCTAAAACACCACGATTTTTAATTTTGTTATTTTTTTGTTTTTTAATTTATTTGATGACTCTGATAATTACAAGGATTTTCTGGTTTTTATTGACACCTAGTCTAAGATAGGGGGTTAATTTCAATGAATTAAAGGTATGAAACATGGTTTCATCAACCCCCTATACTTAAACTATGCTCATCCCCGAGCATCGAAGAAAATGAATGAACTGGATTAATCCCCTTGTGCATGTATGTACGGGATCGAATCTGTTCAAGTCCACTCAACTTTAGAGGTCCAAAATTTTAGAGCTCAACCCAGCCTTAATTAAGAGGTATCCAATTCCTCTAATTATCTAGACCCTCTCTGATGTACATATAGACTAAGGGTATGACATTTAGTGTTGATTGTGTTTGCGAGAGTAGAGTCAAAACAACACCGAAGGTCTTGGTCCAAGAAATTCTCTTAAGGACCCAATCCTCAACACTAGGGAATAAATCAAATCTTGCATTCAGTCCACCGTCTCTTTAGCTGTCAGCCTTAAAAATGTAGATGGAAGGCCAGTAATGGAGGGCATGGGATTGTGTTATTTCTTCTCTCCCTCACATAGGAATAAGGATTCTCTCTAGTGCCTTATTACACAACACATATTTTTTGTGTTGATCAGTGCATCCATCAAGAGAATTTGGAGTCGTCTGCACTTGTTTTCCTGGGAGTACACCGGGGTGTGCCTTTTTTAGTACCTATCGTACCTTCTACACCCAGACTTGTAGCATTTACGATGCAGAGCCCTTTTTTGGTGCAAACACGACTCCTGGTCCTAATAGTGGTGGTCCAAGTGGACGCTTTGAAATGTTTGGGAGCGCTCGCCTTCGGTGGAAGCTCTTTGATATTTGATTTGTGGAATGAGAGCTTTTATTTTAAATTTCATTGGTTTGTAGCGTTTTTGGCTAGCTTCACTGCTTTTACCAAGAGTTGGTGCACACTGATCAACATTTTTTTTAATTATTTCACACCCTGGCACTTAGGTTAATGTCAATAGATAAGTATAAGAACCAAGTTCTCATACTAGCTAAAATTGCTGACACCCAGGTTTCATTAAGCCTTGAAAGATTTTATCCCATCCTCGAGCATCATTAGATCAAGTCCAGACTTGAATCCCCCAGCCCAGTTCCTTAAGTGAAGAGTCAACTCATCTCATCGAAACCGCAGTCATGCATGGGATGTGCTGATCATATTCTTATGGTTGGAGACTAAGCATGCAATATAGCACGCAAATCTAGAAATCTAGGGGAATGTGGATGATTAAATCTAAGACCCTGATGGCTAAGGCTGGTTACCTAAAATCTCAAGTCCTCATAAACCAAGTTTCCTTGAACATTTCAGATCCTGGGTGGAAGTGTGAATGTAGAGGATTAATCCAACTCCTTCATTCAAAAACATTTTTTATATTATTATTATTATTTTGACTTCAAGAGATATTAAGACTGTTTAAACTCAATTAAGTAGATGCATCTGCATTCAGCCAGTAATGGTGTAAGTACATGCCGGAGCCCGTTGCTTGAGGATGGGGCCTTACGCTATGTCCTCTAAACCACCACTGAACGTGATTACTTATTTGGGCTTAGTAGTCACTAATGACTCTTAAAGGATTTTGATTTTTCTCATTTTTATGAAATTTTTAATAAGAGGTTAGAACACGGGTTAGACTCAATTTTCCTTGAAAAGATATTTCAATATTAAGTAACACAAATAATGATTTTCAAAACATTTTCAAAAGATTTTCAAAACAAGAGAAACTCATTTTTCAAATCATTTTCAAAAATATTTTTCTATAAAAATAGTGTAACATAATACAGAAAGCCTTGAAAACCATTGAGTCCACTTAGTTCAAAGAATTTTACTTTACCCAAAAAGTTTTAAATTTCTCAAAATTTTCAGATTATAGCTAAAGTAACTATACAGTATATACGGTATACCCCCCTATACTTAAACTTTACTACGTCCTCATAACACTAGATTATACAAGTCCATAGATCCACTTAAATATAGAAAAGTATATGGGAACTAAGGAGGGCTCCTCCGATACTTAGGTTAGAAATAACCTAAGTATAAAGGTAAGGAAAGATGAGTAAAGAAAATCACGGGGACTCGGGTCCCCCTATACTTAGGCTGAGATTAGTCTAAATATAAAGATGGATATTTGATGTTGGGAGAGATCCGAGGTGAATGAAGAAGATGGATGGATATACAAATGAGAGGATGAATCTTCGGAGATCAGTGGAGTATCTAAGGCTCCGGGGAGGGTATCGAAGCAAACATGGCTCAAGCAAGAATGTAACACACTTCAATTTCACCAACTCACACATGAAACCAACATATGTTTGTTTATTATCTTGTCGGTTTTATTGGTGATTAAAACATTATATTTTTACACGGAAAAAATGTTAAGTAAAAATCATCAGCGTAAACGAGGGTGTTTCTCTCCCAAAATAAAATTTTTACTTCATTTTAGGTTGACTTGCAATTAACAGTCCCAATTAAATTGCTTAAGGTTATCACTGAATTAAGGTGAGCACATAAATCAAGCAATCATCCACTATAGTTCATTCCCATTTTCCATTAACGTAGGTGATCAAGCTAGGAAGGGAAATCGAGAAAAACCATAATCGATAAAAATCATGATCTAGGATAAGCGAAAAAACATGCAGTGCCTTAGAGAAAATACTTGGACTGTTTTGAAAACCAAAATGATATGTATGCAAGTCGATCAAAAGCCGCACCTAACATGCTTCTATTAGCGGGTGATGAAGCTACGTTTCATCATCTTTATTCTATCATTTTGGCCTTAAAAACCCTAGTAAATGCGTGTAAATAGCATTAATTCATGCATTTTAGCATTCATGCATCTGTGTGTAAATATTGTATAAAATGCGGTTTTTAGTGCCAAAATTATAGAATAAAGAAAAGAAAAGAAAAAGAATAAAATATTGTAAATATTTTATGACCCGAAACCCCGAGACCTAGGCATCTTGATGAATAGGTCGACAAGGAATAAAGTAGGGGGAGATAAGGGCTAAAATACAGATAAAATACCTATACTTTTTATTCATTCTTTATTCATTTTGGGACCTATTTTTGGTTCCACTTTTTGTACATCAAATAAAGAAACTTTGTACATAAAAGTTGTAGATAATAAAATAAAGAAAAATACAAAATTGATTTCACAGAAAAATAATGTACAGATAAAAAGTTATGGTCTGAATAAAAATCCAGAATGCCAACTTCCCAGACCCGTATCTCACAAATAAAAACTCCGAATGCAGCGTACTCACCTTTAATTGTATATAGAAGAAAATAAGCTAATTAATGGCGGTGGTTTCGCATTTGGCGGAGCTACGGTTTGAAAGTTGACTTTTGGACCCCTATTGTACCTTGTACATATTAAAATATTTAATTTATTATTTATTTATTATTTTTATAATTTTATAATTTTATAATGTTGTAAATAATACTTATAATAATTAGGTGCATTAAAATCAGAATAAAAACATAAATAAAATACAAATAAAAATACTTGTATATATTCAATACATAGGTATTATACATACACTTATACCAATATAAAACATACTTATATTTTATTTAATATACATAATACATCAATAAAATAAAATAAAAATATATTTGTGTATATAAAAGTATGTTGTAATTTTAGAAAATAAAAACCAAAATAAAATAAATTAAAAATACCTAAATAAAAATAAAATACTTAAATACATAGATATAGATACCTATAAGGGTATGAGTACAAACTTGTAAAAATATGGCTCATAAAAATAAACAAAAATCACCATAAAATACTTCATAAAATTACAAACATTTTTTATGTTATACTCAAAATTTAATTAATTCGTCTGATATTTTTAATTCATTTTATAAGGGTTTTTGGCCAAGGAATTTTCTGGTTGGTCCACGTGGACCAACCAGAACGCTCCATTGGTTGACCTCGGTCAACTCTCTGACCGAGGTCTGGCCCTTGTCAGGGTCAGGTTTGACCCTCTGTTCACCCCTTTTTCGAGGGAACCTCGATCACCATTTGGTGATGGTTCCTTCTTGGAATCTTTTCCTCGGTCAATGGTGATTCACGCCCAAGTGATTCCTTGGGCTGTGGATCACTGACCGAGGCGCTGAGGCCTCGTCTTCCTCGCCTCGCCGTCAACTCTTCAAATAGAACCCCCCGACTTCAAATTTGATTTTGATCCTTCTTCCGCCAAAACCACTCGAAAACCCCTAGCCAGTTGCGCTCCTGGTGACAGCAGGAGTCGATTTGACCTTGGGTTTGCGTCAGTTGGCGTCGAATCGAAGTCGATCCGACCTTCGCCGGAGTTCCGCCGAGCTTCATCGCCCGACGTTTCTGGTGAGTCTCCTCCCCCTTTCTCTTCGTCTTTTTGTAGCCTTAGCATAGATTAGTGTAGGCCTCTAGCAGTTCTTACTCTCGATCACCCATTCGCCGTGAATCATCGATCAAAGCCCGCGGCGGAGCTGAGCTCCGCCTCCATTTTCCGACCACGTCTATCATCGACCGCCGCACCGACCACCTCCATCTTCTTCCTCGTCGCTCCGTCACTCCGCGCCACCCTTCATTCCCCCTCGATCTCGCTCAGATCGAGCCGCCCGAACTCTTCTCTCCGCCGCTCGCCGGAGTTCTACGCCCGCTCCATATTTCGCCTCATCGGAACCATCGAAGCCCACCAAATCGTTCGCCGGGATTTTGTGCACTTAAACCTGCAGGTCCGAGCCCAAGAGGAGGCTCGATCGACCCTCGACGAACCAAGGACCAGCTGCCCAGGTCTTCTTCGCCGTCCGAGCACCTCGAGCTGTCTCGGCCTCGCCTGAGACTACCTGCTGAAGCGGGAGAGCCCTGGGATCGTTTTGCCCTTGATCCGGGGGCCGGAGCGGCCGTGTGTCGGCCGGAATCGTACCTCGAAGTTCGCCGGGGAGGTGTTCTTCGTGAACCCCTCCCTGCCGTCGGATCAACCGCCAGCTCCAGACGCATCATCGGCCGTCCGATCTCCTGCGCCTCCCAGCCGTCCGATCATGCCTTGAAGATCTAATCCCAGCCGTTCGTGACGAAGGGGTACGCACCGTTGGATGTGTGCCACGTGGATAAGTGGATCGCCATCGACCGCTGGATCAAGCACCGTGGGTATTTTGCACTTTTAACCCACGCCTTTTTGTATTTACCTTTTAATCTAGTAATTTTCATTTGTAGTTTAAAAAGTATTGTAATATTTGCACGCGGACCCTCACATTATCACTATTTGCACTTCGGTCCACGCCACGTCACCTCACGTGACGTTGGCATGTGACTTTTGGGTATTTTGCAAGATAGGCCCAGGACTTTTCAGTATTTGCGATTTCGTCCCTGTGCGTAGGATATATAATATATTTTTGGAACTATTGCATGTACGCCCTGCCGGTTTTCTTTAATTGCATTTATGCCCCTGTGAGTGGTGAGTAACGTGAGCTGCGCGTGATTTCTTGGTGAAAATTGCATGAATGCCCCTGGATGTTTGACATATTGCACGTATACCCCTGCCAGGCTCATTCATTTTTGGATGCTTGTTGTATTTATTTAATATGTCATCCTAAGTTCAAAAATTCCACAAAAATAGACTTAGGCTCCTGGATATGTGCACTTGAACGCCACTATTTTAGTTTTTGATTTTACTCTATTTTTATATTTATTAAAAACCAAAAACATCTATTTTGTGCACTGTCTGACCTAGAAAATCCATAAAAAATATAAAAACACTCCCGAAAAATTCCAAAAAAATATATTCTGCGTCTTTTAGTTTGTTTTAACTCCCAGCCAAAAATCATTAAAAATCTCATAAGAAAAACACTAAAAATTTAAAAACACTCAAAAACTTCAAAAAAATATAAAAAATAGTAGAAAAATCCAAAAATAGCAAACTCAGTTCCTGTTTGTTCTTTATCTTGTCCTTTTTATTGGAAAAATAGTGTGAAAAATTTTGGTTGCTGTTTGTTAATTTTAACTTGCATTTTTGTCACAGCCAGCCCTATTTCCACTGTTTAGCCCTATTTCAGTAATTAAAAATACCAAAAACACCTAGAAAAATCCCCAAAAATCACAAAAACAGTAGAAAACCCTAAAAATACCAAAAACATTTTATTTCTGAATTTTTGAGTATTTTTGTGCATTTTTATAAATGTTTTAGTTTGTCTTTTATTACTTTGCCTTTACCTTCCAATCTTGAAAAAGAAAATAAAAAAATATAAAATACAAAAAGGAAATATAAAAATCAGTAAATTAAAAACCAAAATACAAAAATATAAAATTAAAAATTAAATAAAAAAATATAAAAATAAAAAAACCCACAAAAATTCTAGATTGGCTAAGTTGCTTGTTAGATTCAGGTTTGGATTTTTATCCGTGCTCTATACCTTTGCTCCTTGTGTTCGACCCCTACTTGCTTGCCATTATACATCATTAGTAGGGTATAATAAATTTTAATCCTTGCTATTCTTTCTCTGATTGATTGTGTGGGTTAATTGTTGAAGACCGAGGAAGTTTGAGCAGTCGCACCAGCGACAGTGAGTCTGACTTGTCAGACCGCTATTTAGCGGCTCTCGCTCTCTCGCTTTTCAGCGGGGAAGAATGTCTTTTAAAATTTGGCTAAGTGAAGCGATGCTATCTGTGTCTTCGATTAATGTGTGTCCTACCCACGAGCAAACAAGTGAAAAAATGAATGATAAAATAAGCTTGAAGAGCTGTGTGCCTGGTCCTAGGTCGACACTCAAGTGGGTACAATCCCCACACAAACACATATATTCGTTCGTTTACAATCGCGAGTCTTCAATCGAAGATCGTTGTAAAGAAGATTATTACATGATATGCGAAATGACATTTTTTTTCTTTCTTCTCAACTTGCTCCAAGCATGCTTTTGCGTCTCCTCGCAACGGGTAGCACCTGCTCCTCTCCTCCTTGAACACCAAGGTCCCTACCACAAAAGCAAAGGTTAGAGATCAATTGAAAAGAAAAAATTTTGCAATGCAAGATCGATGAACAAATTGACCTATATAAGAAATACTTAATTAATAAATAAAAATCCAAATAATACAAGAAATGAGTTGTGTCCCCGACAACGGCGCCATTCGACGAGCTGAAAATCCGGCCCTTTAAGAGTGCAGGATTAGCACTTAAGATGTCATCACAGCCGTGGTGGATTCAGTTCGTCAAAGACCATGTGATTGATATGTCAACAAAAATCAAATGGTCATGAATTTGTATTTTACTTGGTAAGTCCAAGGTCGAACTCAGGGACACAAGCCTCTCTCGTGATATTCATACTTTTAGTGATTTCATTAAGTGTTGAATTAGAGAACCATAGGTCAAATAATGCAAGAAGACAAAAAATGCATCAAGTAAACATGAGAAGATATGCCCTAGATCAGAAATACTTAAGCCGTTTAATAAAATGTCAAATCAGGGTCAAACAATAAAGCCATCTTCATTCATGTAAAAATTAGGCATGAAAATCATTGAAATCAAGACACAGCCAATAAATTAACACATTGTTGACTCGAAAATTTCAGGGGTGGAAAAATTGATTGATAATGGTAAACATGTTGTCGTTGTTGTTCCCCAAAATCTCGTGACAACAAAAAAATATTTTTTTTTATTTTTTGCTACTTATTAACCTATATAGCGGACAGGGTCAAACTCAGGGAGGCTACAATTCCCTAGGGTTTTTCAATTAATTGAAAATCAATCAAGAGAAAACAAGAATCTCAAAGGACAACTATCCTTGGTTTTTGTGTTTTTTTATCTTTTTAGTTTTTATTATTTATTATTTTATATTTTCTTTGTATTCTCTGATTTTAAAATTTTTAGTGATTTTTATTTTGCAATTTTTAATTATTAAAAATAACAAATAATATGAACAAGGTCAAGAATATGCACACCAACACTTTTTGCAAATTTTCAATTAGTCAAAACTAAGAAAACTCCAAAGAAAATATTTTTGGGTTTCAAAAGTTTTGAAATATTTTTGAGATTTTTTTGGAATTTTCAGATGTTTTTGTATTTTTCTAAAAATCAAACATTGAGAAAATAAGAAAATGTGCACAGCCTGGAGTAATTTGCAATTTAAAAATATTTTAAATGCCAATACTCTATCATATAATTTTAAGACAAACTACAGGTAAATATCTACAAATAGGAACTGGAAGCACAATTTTTGGATTTTTGTAGAAGTTTTTATGATTTTTAGAAGTTTTTTGATATTTTTCATTTCTTTTCTAGGTTTTATAAATAATTAATGCGTCAAAATTGGTTAGAAATTTAAAGACAATGAAAGAGACCTACTCTAATTTTTTTGGATTTTTTAAGCAATTTTTCGAATTTTTATGAATTTTGAACTTTCAAGAAGACAAAAATATACTGTTTTTGATTTTTTAATAATAATAAATGAAGGCAAAATGTAATGAAAATTTTATAATAACAAGATAATCACATCAGGAGCATAGCACAATTTTTGCAATATTTTTAGATCACAAATAACATTTATTCCAACGAAAATATCATGCAAATTTAAAGCCTAGACAGCAGGGGCTGAAATGTAAATATGCAAAGGTTTTGGACTGAAATATAATAAAAATAAGTTTCAGGATGAATCTCGCAAATTACCCAAAATATCTGGAACCTCATTGTACTATCAGGAACTGACAGGGTCTTTAGCACAATTTTCTTAATTGTTAATTAAGAAGCCCTAGAGCTTCTCTTCTTCGATCACAAGAGGGGAGGCAACAAAGGGTGCCACCCCCCTCTTCTTCGATGGCGACGCAGGCGAGGAGAGGGCCTGGAAGGGAGTCGCGCACCTGGGGTTGCGGCTGAACCGGTGCAAGATCTAGATGGAGGCGCGGCGGCGCACGAGATGCGCGCGGGTCGACTGGTTGCGTGGAACTCGACGGGCGCTAGGGGTCGGCGCTGCCGCAGAGAGGGGGCACTCGGAGGTCAACGGCGAGGAAGGAGGGGGCCACGGCACCGGGGTCAACGCGGTGGGGCGGCCCTGGGCGCGAGGAGGCACGGAGTGATGGCACCGACGCGCGACCACACGCTGGGAGGTATGGCGGCGCGGGCCGCGAACTCGGACGGAGGTACGACAGGCGGAGGAGGCACGGAAGGCTGGGCGGTGGGGCCGTCCACGTCTGTGTTCCGCAGTGGCGTGGAGGTGGGCGGCAGGAAGACGCCTTGGAGAGCAGGCGTTGGTGGAGCGGACCTGGGCGGCGCCGGCCAAGGTGTGGGGGCGGCGTGGATGATGGCGGTGGGGGGTGACGACCCCGCTGCTTTTTTTATTTAGTTGTTATTTATTTTTTTTCTTTATTATGTTTGTAAGGTAAACAATGGATAATAATAAAAAAACTTTTTTTATTATTTTTTTAGATCCGAAAAATACGAAAAGAAAGGGATAAAGAAATTCTTTTTTTCTTTTTTTATTTTTATATGATCCTGCAAAACAAACGTTAGAAAAAACGAAATTCGATTTTTTTATTTACAAATAAGAAGAATGAATGAGGATCCGATGGACATGAGAGAGTTGGATCTGATCTCCGAGCATCCGTACACGGCCAGAGTTGAGAGATCGTGGACGGTAGAAATAGAACGCCTGGAGATCGAGAAAGTGAGATGAAAAATCGAGTTGGTGGCGGATCAAATCGAGATGGATTTTTTTAAGATATAGAGAAATAAAAATGACAACGAGATAAAAATGCGAGAAATAAATACAATTAAAGTAAGATAAAATGCGAAGAAAAAAATGTGGATCTTACCTTAGGAGCGAGAAAGGACCGTGTTCGCCTCAACAAGGCCGACTCGCTGTCATCGGATGGATCGGAGGCTAGGCACAATTCTCAACAAAATTGTTCTCTCAGAGATCAGGCTCTTCTCTCTAAAGATATATCAAGTTGGAATGAGGGAGAAGGAGCCATATAAATAGAAAAGATGGAATGGAATTTGATTTTTGAATTTTTTGGATAAAGAGATAAGAGATGAAAATTGAAATGAATTTTTGAATTTTTTTGGTGGAAGAGATGACATGAGATAAAGTAAATGAGATAAAACTATTTACAAAATTATATATATATATATATATATATATTAATTTTCGTCACTTTATTTATTTGAATTAAAAAATGTTATTTTTTTATGATGGCTAGTTAAAAATAACAACTATATACATATACTATATACATATATGAAATTATATACAAGGGTAAATGAGGAAATTAGCTTTTTTTGTTTTAAGATTTTAATTTTTTTATTTTAAATAATTAGTAAAAATATTTACAATACAATATTCACAAAATACATGGGAAAATTGCACAAACCACCCCAGAAAACCGACTTTTCAACCGTAACTCCAAAAATTATGAAATCACAGCCATTCTGAAGATAATTTAATTTAGAATTCAATGAAAGTGATATTGGTTCAATTTGAGACATATGGAGCCGGAATTGATCTTTCGATTAGTACTTAGTGGCTTTTTACAAGTGTGGTTACTTTTATTATGTACATGATTTAATTGTGCAATCATTTTTATTAATTAGGACACATTTTTATTTACAACTTTGATTTTGAAAGTTATTCAATTTAAGTTCAATTAATGAACAAATAAATTAATGTTAGTTTTATACAGATATACACAAAATAAGTGAGAAATATTTACAACAACACACACATTTTTTTGATTTTCTGCTTAACGACCCTTATCTCCCCCTACTTTATTCCTGGTCGATCAGGTCAAGTCTTGACCTTCTCTCGAGGTTCGGGTCAGCCTGTATACAGTCTTCCTTTTCTTCTTTTCTTTATTTTCCCTTTCTTTCTTTATTTATTTATTTTACGTTAAAATTAGTAAGAAGTGTACAATATTTACACACATATGGAAGTTCGTAAGAATACGGAGTTAGTGTTATATGTAGGTGTTCTGTAAGGGATTTTAAGCTAAAATAAATGAATAAAGATGACGAATCGCAGATTCATCATCCCCCTATGCTTTACCTTTGCTAGTCCCTTAGCAAACATTTATTTGAAAGAATAAGTAAAGAAGAAAAAGATAGGGAAAATAAAGAAAGTGGGACCATATTGAGTATTAAACTTATCTTCATAAAATTGTAGTTTGGAGCTCTGTCAGACCTTTGGATTATTGGTGTGTCAGAACTTTTGTGAGACTAAGAATTTTAAAACCAACAGACTTCAAGTTCTACACATCATTGTCACAGTTTCGGCTCAGAAGTCATCTTAGATCAATCCTCTTCCCAAAGTATACCCTATGAACATTGAACAATCGACTCATGTGTGTGAAAGATTTTAGCTCTTCCCATTCAGAATGTCGGACTACCATGCAAATCTCCTCTCCAATAACTCGTCCTCTGGGAGTCAGGTATTTTCTTCTAAGGTCTGTCGCGCTGTGTTCACAATCGAATTGGGGGAGAAGTTAGAAGAATGAGAAAAGAACTGTAGGGTGACCAGTGTAGTCACCTCTCCTTGTGAAGCTGGCCAGTGTAGCCAAGTCTCCACCAAGATCTGCAGATTTTCTTGAAACTTGGACCATTTTGGTCAGATATTTATTTGGTAGTAGCTTCTTTGTATTTGGATTTTTGGTGGTTCTGCTTGGATCTTGTTGTGCCCCAACGGATATAGAATCTTTTTTTTTCGTACATATTTTGGAGTCTTAGAAAAAATTGTGCCCAGCCGTCCATCCCTTTTCCGAAGCTTTATTTCAATCCGTACTCCGGTCTTTAGATTTCCACACTACCAGAAAAGAAACTCACATAGTCTTCCAACATCCCGTCTGAGTTGAGCTAAGTGCATAATGCGGGAGTAAAAATTAATTCCCTATTCCAAAGTTTCACCCAGAATGAAGAGACCAGGTTAGACACTAAGAGTCAAACGCTGCACATTATCATGTGGAACTCAAAGAATTAAGTCAAAGACCTGAAGTTTCTAAAATCCTATTCCTAGGTGAAGTTCCTCTGAGAATTAGGTGGATTAAGGTCCAACTAAGCTCCATTCTTCAATTTTATTCCAGACATAGTTTAAATAAAGATGTTATTCTGAAAAATGCACATGCAAATGCAAAATATGAACAATGCATAGTTTTTTTAGAAATGATGCACATGTAAAGAGAACACTTTTTTTGAACTTTTTATGGATTTTTGGAGGAAAAATGCAAATGTGAAAGAAAGTTTTTTTTGAATTATGCAAATTTTTATAGATTGTTGGTTTTGTAGTTTTGTTTTTTTTAAGTAAAAAGGGTTAGTAATATAAACAAGTATATACAACAGATTTTTTTGTTTTTTTTGTTTTTTTGTTTTTGTTTTGTTTTTTTTGTTTGTTTTTTTGTTTTGTTTTTTTAGTTTTTTGTTGTTTTTTACACACGTGGATTTTACAAAATATACACATAACCCCCAAATAAATGTATTTAAAAGTACAAGTTATGTCTAAAGTATATATACAATATATACGACACCCCTCTATACTTAGCTCGAACTATGTCCTCATAGTGATCAAAGAGCGACAAAGGAAGACACAACTCGTGCTAAGTATAGAAAGGTGAAAAGACTCCTATCCTACAATGACTAAAAAAAGATAAAAAGAAGAAAGTTGGTGATCCTCCCCTATACTTAGGATCAAGTAATCCTAAGTATAGTAGAATGCACAAAGGGGAAAACCGATGAAGAGAATGTACAGACTCACAAAGACACAATATGAACAACATCACCCCCCTATACTTAGGGTAGAGTATCCCTAAGTATAGGCAACAACAACAAGGGTGATAAACAAGACGAATATGAACAACACAAATCCTTCACCCCCTCATACTTAGGATAAAGCACATCCTAAGTATAGCATATATACACACACATGCGCGGAAAAGGGGTGAATGATAAAACGGGAGAAGAAAGAGTGAAACAAAAGGATATACAAGAGGTGTTGAGCTTATGTATCAGACGCTGAAGGTGGAATCAACAGATCATCGTCCGATACCAAAGATATAGAATCCACAACGGACATGAATGTATCATGATCTAGATATGGCTTCGGCAACTGTCCGTTCACAACAAATGGTTGTGCGTCAGATGACAACCCAGATATGACAATACTCCCATTGTCACGCACAGCTCTCACGATGAACGGTCCTGACCACTTACTTTTCAATTTTCTTGGAAATAACTTCAACTTAGCATCAAATAACCAAACTTTTTTATCAGGGGAGAAAGTCTTCCTTTGAATGTGTTTATCATGCCAACGCTTGACTTTCTCCTTATATATAAGTGAGTTATCATATGAAAAGTCTCGGAATTCCAGTAATTTGTTCAAATCCAACTTCCTATTCTTTCCTGCCTTTTCATAATCCAAATTGCCGACACGGAGTGCCCACAAAGATTTTGAATTAATTCCACTAGCAGTGGCAAGGCTTTCCATACACCAATATGTAGGGAGACATACCCCAAAGGAGATTTGTACACCATCCGATAAGCCCATAGAACTGAATCAAGCATCTGGGACCAGTTCTTCCTATCTGGACTTACAAGTTTTTGCAATATCGTCTTTATCTCCCTATTTGAAATTTCTGCCAAGCCATTAGTCTGAGGGTGGTAAGGAGACGCAAATCTGTGCTCAATGGAGTACTCATTCACAAGCTTCTTTACTTCTCTATTAATGAAATGGCTTCCCCCATCTGAAATCAGTATTTTGGGAATACCGAACCATGCAATAATATGGTCCTTGAGAAAGGAACACACCGTACGACTATCTGCGACTCGGGTGGGAATAGCCTCCACCCATCGACTAACATAATCCATGACAAGCAGGATGTACTGAAATCCCTGACTGATAGGAAATGGGCACATGAAGTCTATGCCCCAAGCATCAAAAACGTCAGAAATATGTATGTACCTTAGGGGCATTGTATCTTTAGAACCAACTGTTCCTTCCATTTTCTGACAATCAATACAACCTTGAACATACTCTGTAGCATCCTTAAACAATGTGGGCCACCATAGTCCACTCGGTAAGACCTTTGCTGTCGTACGTTTCCACGAATGATGCCCACCAGATTATAGCTTGTGACAGTACTCAAGTACACTGGTGTGTTCCTCCTGAGGAATGCACCTTCTCCAGATACAATACGCACCCTCACGAAATAAGTACGGATCCTCCCACTGGTAATAATGAATCTCTGACAAAAATCTGTCTACCTTGTACGTCGGCCAATCCTGTGGAACTTTCATGGAGACAAGTTAGTTGACAATATCAGCATACCATAGAAGCAAGTCCACAGACAAAATGGACTCACCTGGAAAGGTTTCAGAAATAGGAATCATGTTCTGCTCAGAAGTCTCTGTGTCTGTGATACAAGAAAGGTGATCTGCCACAACGTTTTTCACTCCAAGTTATCTCGTATCTCTAAATCAAATTCTTGGAGAAGAAGGATAAATCTGATAAAGCATGGTTTGGCATCCTTCTTTGCCTGTAAGTATCGTATGGCAGTGTGATCTGTGTATACAATCACGTGTGAACCGATGAGGTAAGATCTGAATTTTTCTAGACCAAACAAAACAACTAACATATCCTTCTCTGTAACTGTATAATTCCACTGTGCGTCATCCAGAGTCTTTCCATCCTAAGACTGCTCCAACTGCGAAATCTGATGCATCTGTCATGATCTCAAAGGGAAGAGACCAATCAGGTGGCTGTAAGACAGGAGCACTAGTAACCATTTCTTTCATCTGATTGAATGCAAGGAGAACTTTCTCGTCGACAACAAATTCAGTCTTCTTACACAGAAGCTCGGTCAAAGGTCTGGTGATTTTGCTGAAGTCCTTCATGAATTGCCTATAGAATCCTACGTGTCCCAAAAATGACCTCAACTGCTTCAAATTCTGCAGTGGCTCTAACTTGAAAATAACATCAATCTTAGCCAGGTCAACCTCCATACCATATTTGGAGATGACATGGCCCGATACAATCCCATTAGTCACCATAAAGTGACTCTA